>OZ038490.1:117031046-117088546 GCA_964036315.1 Acanthosepion esculentum | reverse complement strand
TTTGGACAATTTTCCTGTTATATCCGGTATAGTGCATATTGTTTGACTACCATAAGGGTACATGTAAATAGTAAGCAATACTTGAATCCTTTACATTGCTTTAGTATCTAATTTTTGGTGCGGGGTAAAATGTAGATATATTTTTAAATGTAACAATATAATTAAGTATATACTGAGAAATATCGAACTAATTTTTTCTGACAAATACAGATGCAAAGATTCAATTTTGATTCTGTTTTAACCGAATTGATACATAACATATACAGTGCGTTTCGAAAAAAGTGACTCACCTTATCCTTTGAATTTAGCTCAACTTTCCTTTCATCGGAGAAGAGAACATTCTTCCAGTCTTCTACGGTGAAATATTTGTAATAGTGAGCCCATTCAAGTCTCATGGCTTTGTTGGCCTTGCTTATTAGCGGCTTAAACCTTCGTGTACAAGATTTGTAGCCTTGTTCTAACAGCCACCGACGGACTGTTGAAAGGGCAAGAATAACACCTTGCTCTTCGCTTAGACTGGCTGCAATTTCTTGGCTAGTTATAGTCCTATTCTTCGCAACTTCTCTCTTGATTACCCAGCCAGTTCTATCATCAATCTTTTTCTTTTGTCCCCTTGTTTCCTTCCTTGGAGCAGGAGTGGCATCATTATGTGAACTAAGCACTCGAGAGACTTGCGAGGATATAGCAATTTCTGCAATTTCTCTCGTACGACAGTCTGCTTTTGAGAGGGCAATAATCGATGCCTTAAGTGGTTCTGATGCATGTTTGTACCTTTTCATCTCGTTAGTGACTTGAGTGGCTATTTCAAGCTGTTTTTATACTGTATGAGGCTTTCTGGAATATTCTGGAATAGTCTAGATTCAATTTAAGCTGTTCTAAAATTATCCAGAATATTTTTCTGAGTGCATTGTAAAATAGTTTTCAATATTTTGCCAAAAGCTCTTTAGATTTACCAGTTTAATCATTAGAGTACGATATCTGAGTCACTTTTTTTGCACAGGGTTTTTTTTCCTGAATCTCATTTATATCCAAATATATAATTATCAATAGAATACCTTAGGGTGAATAAACGTTTTTCCTAGGTGGTCGGGATATAATTTATATTAGTAAGATTAAATAATTATTTTAACCCCCAAAACAATAGACAAAAAAATATTTTTAGTAAAAAAAATCAGGTGAGTCACTTTTATCGGACAGCCTTGTATAAAAAGGTAATGAGGACTTCTAGTTGAATATTTTGACTCGTTAGAAAATATCAGAACAGATTTAGTATTACGCAGAAATAACAGTGTATCGGTTAGATCCGAAAGATTACCCCCGGGAGCAGATTTACACATCGGGAGGTGCTAGTGGCTACCATGTAAACAAGTTTAGGATGTGCACAAGTGTGGAAACCGATGAGAGGAATATCAATAATCACCCACCCAGTTGATAAAAACAGAATATAATTTTCTAAAGTGAAGAATCCACGTTGAGAGAAAACCTCCGAAGCCATACACCCGCTCACCGATATGAACATGATGAACTCCTGCGTTGAGTAAACAATAATGTTACACATATTAGTTTGGTCTGTACAATGATGACATCATACTCGGGCTGACCCACTCACTACACATATCCGGAGCAAATAATTAAGCATGGAAATCTATGCCAAGTCCCGTCTCTTTATTCGACTCTTTTATCTTGCTTTTGCTATTTTCACTCTAACTAATATTTCTTTTGTCTTTTGCTTTCTTACCAGAAACGCCCGTCTATCTGTTGGCTCTTTTTTGAGCTACTTATTTTCTCTTCATCCGATGGCTTCTTTTTATCTTCTGTTAATTTCACGCTGTTCCAATGAATTTATTTTTCTTCTCTTTCTTTCACCTCTCTTCCTCCTCATCCATCTTGTTTGTTTTGTTATCTTCCAAAAATGTAAGCCAAGCACTTTGTTAACTGTCATTTCTAATCTTAGGATGTGACCAGAATGTACAGGCATTTTCTAATTTTATACATTTTTATTCATTCTATTTGCTTCAATTTTGATTGGAACAATTTGTTTTTAGAAAGCACAAAGAAAACAAAACACTTTTTAATATCATTTGTTTCCAAGTGCATAATATTTGTGATATTCTCTTGTTTACATCATCTCTTCTTATCGAAATATTTCAGAATACATTTGTCCTGCTTCAACAATAAACAATGCCACTTACTTCTTTAGGAATAGAGTGGAACCTCGGTTCACGAATTTAATTCTTTCACTGAAGTCTATTCGTAACCCGAATAGGAATAAAGGTAAAGAAAAAAGTCACAGTACAATAAAATTGGTAAAGAAAAGCACCTCACAACACACGAATGAATAAGAACACGTCGGTCGACTCAGAAATGATTCCATCTGTATTAACTGGGTTCGGCTATGTTATTAGAGAACCGAAATTTTGTTCGATAAACGAGGCATTTTAATGTCGAATTTTCTGTTGGAAAACCGATGGGTTCAACTTGTGAGACGTTCGAGAACCGAGGTTTTTCTGTACTAATATAATAATTAAATATACAATAAAATAAGTAATAATAATGTCTAACACAATTCATATTTGTACGAGGTGTTTTCTGAAAGTAACATCGTTGATTATTTTCACTGAAAAGTCAACTTTTTTGTAAGCAAATTATCAGCTCTAGATTGAGCAAGATTTCCGCTAAAACTTATTTTTTCCACTTTTTAAGAACGTTGCTTACTTTCTCAGAAAATGTCTGTGTAGTAAATGTTTCAAAAGTCTGAAAATATTTTGTCAGATACATTGCTGTCGTCACTGCAAAAACGCATTACCTATGTTCCGTGTTCATATCCATTGTTTGATCACCGTAAGCGTACAACAGGAGTCAGTGAATGTGTCCACGAAATTGAATTTAATGGTAACATTGCTTCGTTCGCATTTTTATGTTAGTTGCCATTTTGCTAGGTTAGATTATACTTGCAAATTGTACCAATGCAGTAAAAACTGAAAGCTATCGAAGAGACAAAAAATACCCTTCTATTCTGATATCAACAACATTTACCTGTGATGTATTCACCGATGATAATTCTAATCGGACATTGATTCTGAGAACGACCCTTGAAAGCATCTTGGTTTCTTGCATTTTGATCTAGGCATTCGGGGCAAGGCATTAGCCAGTAGGTTTGATTCCTCTATCCAGTTTTTATTACCGATTTCCAATATATTCATTTATGCGCCGTGTTCTTTCAGGACGTAGACAATCACGGCTCTTCACAAGATCCTTACATTTGTAAATCTAAGCAATGTGTCCATTTACTAATATTCCTTGCCGCTGCCGTGCCACATTTTATAAAAGCTTTGTAATTTCTCTTTGTCCCTCTTACCTTCAATATATCATGTTTCAGATTCTTGAAGTCCCATTTTCTCAGTATATATCTTGTCTGTTTCAGATTATATGTATGACCTTTTCTTCACAATTTTATTAAAACTTTCTAATTAATCACATGATCTGCCCATTTTATTCTCAGCCACCTTCTATATAGTCACAACTCTATAGCCTCAACTCTCTTCTACATCTATGAATATATTGTCCAAAACTCACTGGTATATAGAACGAATGGTATTCAGATCGATTGTCTTTCTTTCTAACGAAAATGTCCAGCTTTATTTAAATTATATGGAATACATCTTTTGCTGTTCCAATTCAGCTTCGACTTCCCGTGTCACATATTTTATATCGACTGTTAAAACACTTCCCTGCTGGTGTTTCTGCACTTTCTTGTTTTCGACGTCTTCAATTGGAAATTTGCATCTTGGGCTGTTCAATACATTATCTCTAATTAATTTATCATTAGTCTGTTATGATCCAGAATGATGATATTTCATAATTCTAATAAAAAACATTCCCACCAGTGATGATTGACGATAATGATCCCGGAAATGAAGATAAATATTTTATCATTCTAAAAGCAAACTTTCCACCAGGGATAACTGATGATCAAGATATTTCATCATTCTGGAAATAAAGATCAAATATTTCATCATTCTAAAATCTGAAATTTCATCAATATAAAACCACCATTCCACCACAAGTGAGTTCAAAAGAGTATAGTAGAGTAGTATGTGGCAGCAGCAGTAGTAAAGAGAACAACAGAAGTGTATCTTCTTCGCTCCATAAAATTCCACGGTTAACGATCTCAAACGCTACCCGTAACAAAAAAAGTCTCGGAACGAGCAAAAACAATATTTAAAAAGAGAAAAGGCTTCCTCTGTCAACTGCAAATACATATAACAACGGGTAACTTATATTAACAACACCAACTTTCGTTTTGCGTTTTTTATGTTGCCATGAATGTGTCTAGCACAAATAAATGATGGCCTGACTTGCAGTTCTATCAGGATCACATTGCTCTAAAGGAGAAACATAAGATTTGCAACTTTTGAATTTAAAGACTGAAGACTATGCGTAAAACGCAATTTCTTGTCTATTTATTTATTTACTTAATATTATGCCAGAATTATATGTTTAAGGGAATTTCAAGATTTGCCATTACCGTTATGGCACAAGGTTTTCGATAAAATAATTCCTTCCTTATGGGATGATTTTGCTGAATTAATATCTGAAAGTCACAATTTTCGTTATTGTCTTTTTTAAACATTCTGGATTTCCATTATTTACATTATTCGGACTATTGGCCTCGTATTTGTCGCCATATTTATTACAACATTTCGGCCGTTGTACGCTCCGGCCTTCCTCAAAGACACACGGCACAGTGGATAAATGTGTTAGTTAGATCCAGTGACAGGACTCAAAAGATTGTGAGTTCAATACCCGGCTAAGGCAGTGGAGAACTTTCAGAGGGAAATTAACAGAGGATAACTGATAACTGACATCCATTAAGCATGGCACGTGGAACTAGAACAGTCTACCCTAGTGAGCGAAATAAAGTGTTCAGTTCGATATTCCAACCACCTGAAGAAGGCCGGAGCGTACAATGGCCGAAACGTTGTAATAAATATGGCGACAGAGATGAGGACAATAGTCCGAATAATGTAAATGGTGTACATAATACCTCATCTCAGAAATATAGACAGATAATTAGGAAAACGTGATACCTTATCTCAGAAATATAGACAGATACATTCACGTTATAGATATTTCCCTTAGTCAATATATCCTTGTAAATCTGCTTTAGTATATTTTTATTGGAATATTTGGAATCTTACTATCACTGATTAGTTTAGTAAAATGTTTTTTTGATGTTTGCTTTTTTTAATCATTTCACTTGTACCAATGTACTAAAATCACTAATATGCAACAGGTTTTACTGGATATAAGTGAATATGAGAAAAAAGAAAAAGCTATTAATGACAGGGAACAATGAACGAACAGGAATTAAGAATACAGATGATAACGATTAACATCGCATTTAAATTTTTGAAGATCAAATTTGACTGGAAAGGATGAAGCCGGAAGGGAGTCCCACAAGGTAGAGGTGCGAAAGATGAAACTGTTAGCATAGAACTTACGGTTACCTCTAGCCAGTTAAAAATTAAAATGATGCAATCTTGGCACCAATCTTGTACCAAAGAGCGACGTTCACCAAAACAAAGATCATAAAAGTATTTATACACAATCCATAGGGAGCATTGTTACGCTGGTGGGAAAGGGACTGAAACCTAGATCCCAGATCAGAACCAATAAAAATGCAGATTCTTCTTTATACTTTATCAAGGACCTCTAAATGCATAGCAGAAGCGCCAGAAATATTCAATAGATGGACGAAAGATAGACTTATTAATGTGTTAAATTCTGGTGAGAAATTATATCAAGCGCAACATGGCAAACTAACTGATATGTCCCGGAAAGGGATATATTTGATCGGCGTAGCTAAGTGGTTTTGGCTACTGTAACCGAGTAGTACACGGTAACAGTAATCAACTGGTACTCGTCGTAGTCGCAGGTAATATGCTTAGGCAATTGGTGTAGACCAATAGGATAACCAATGGCGTAGTCCAATGGGCGTCGACATAGACTTTGACTCTCGTACCTACACGTCCGTCTGTATTTATAACGGACACCAGCCAATCATATTCCAGTGAGGGGGAACTCAGGTGTATGCATATTCCATTATATCACTAACTTGTCTAGCAGCAGAGCTAACCTTGATCCATGTCAGCGGGAAGCCTTAGCCTGCGAAAGCGCACAATCAGTCAGGTGGGTAGAAAGCAAGAAGCTTCTCTCAGAGGCTTTTAAAGAGACCAGTTTCGTTTTGGAAGCGCGTTAAAAGAAGTTACTTCTGGTTCTAGTTCGACCAACTGTCAATCTGAACATACAGTTTGACCCAAGACTTTATCAGTGAAATCAGGTTGGTGTAACTGATCAGATGCCGTCGATGGGTAGCAAGTCATTGTGATCGAGCGTTTGAACGTACTGGCATTGTTGAAACTCCTAATCATTAGACAGTATACGCTTAGGTGCGCGCAGTATAGTTGCAATAAAAACCACAGGTAAGGTGTGTGACAGTGTGTGTCGGTGGCGATGGGTGAACCAAGCCAAATGTGATTGAGTAAGCATTAATCCAAGCAGGTTTAATTAAATACAATCGACATGTCTGTGTAATTTAAATTTATTTTTCCAATTTTGTTGATTACTGGTAAAATACATTAAAAATATTCAACAGACTTGCTGATTGTACTCCCTATACATACATACGAACAGCACACACACACACACACACACACATATATATATATATATATATATATATATATATATATATATATATATATATTAAGCAATATACATAATACCTTGCATTAATTGCACAACTCTGAGTTTTATGGCGAAGCAATTGTAATAGATTGATTATATATATATATATATATATATATATATATATATATATATATATATATATATATAAGTAAAATGGGAACAAATAGAATATAATTTCATTGTCCGTAACATATGATTTAAAAGAGGGTTCAATTCAGAGCAGAGGTAAGTATTATTTATTTTAGGATATTAAAACAGAAACATGTTAAAAATCGCTACACAGTTACAATTATGTTTCAATACTACAAATGTGTCTCCTCGGGCGAAGCTAAACTACATGCGAGTAGAAATAGAAGCGAATGAGGTAGGGAGGTAAATTAGCATAATGCTAACTATTAGTACTATTGGTGAATGATGAGATATTTTTTACCACATATCTTATCCTTCACCAATAGTACTTACTAAATATGCAAACATCTACATTACAATATGCGTAAAATCTGAATTTGATTATACTTTTTCTTATAGTAATAATCAGTAGAGGACTTGCGGTACATCCTATATGAGTTAGTATACTATTTGTAAGATTGATTTTTTATTGATTTTTAGTTAGTATTTTTAACATCTTATATGAAGGTACAGGTGTTTAGTTAATATTATTAACATCTTGCATAGATTAGTTAGTACTATTAACTTCTTATATGGATGCTCCTTATTTAACGGTTGCATATTAATTTGCCAAAGTATTTTTGTATTTATGATTTGTTTCTTTTTCAAACGTTTTTTTGCCAGTTTCGTAAAGGGGCCTTTTATTTATCAACTACAAAATGTTATGTAGGAAACATATCAAGCATTTAACTTCTTAAGAAAGTTGAACGCCAGGTTTCTTTACATCGTACTGGATAATGTAACCATTTGTATCTGTCCATAATGAAATTGTCAAGGATTTATATGCAGACGAATTCGTTTCATGAACTATATAATAGAAGAATTCGGTGAGTTTGAATTTAACATAGGTCACATTCGATTGGTTAACTCAGTAAGGCCCAACAAACCTACTTTTATTTCTGTTTTTTCTCGAGAAAAAAAGTACTCTGCTTTTTGAAATTAAAATAATCGTTCACTCGCCAGTAGTTTACCATCGCCCGAACAGACAACATTTGTAGCGTTGTAGGATGATTTGATTTTTCTGCTTAATTGAGTGAGTGCATTATGTATAGGTCTTAGTGTGTAGTAGTGGTGTTTTTTAATTTTTAAATAAGGTTAGGACGTTGTGGTTTGTTCGTAGTTAATATTGCTAAGTGTAGGATTTTTCTTTTTTATTATTAAAGCCTCCATTATTTTAACCTTTTTTTACAGGTGGAAGCAATTAATATATTTGTGTTTTCTACTAGTATATTTCTAATGGAGTCTGGTAAATTTTTGTGTGTGTTTAAATGGGTTCTAATGGAGCTGTGATCGGATAGGTGTAACGTAAGACGTCTGGATAAGCATGTGGTTGTGTAACCGATGTAATTATTTATGAGTCCGGTTTCGTTAGGAACGCAGTTCCTTAAGGAGCATTTGAACTCATAAATAATGGCTAAAGGTATAGCCGAAAGCGCTCGGAAAAATAAAACATTTGGACAGTTCTTACACACCCTTTGTCCAGCAAAGAAAGCTCTTGTCCGTACACAAGAAAAATTAAATAAAAAAACCGTAGTACCTTGTCCGTCGTTTTTAATGAAACTTGCATATATATATATATATACAATACAATTTAATTTCAAGTGCTACATTTATGGCAGAAATGGGCTCAATATCCGGGGTAAAGTGTGTCTAAGTATAAAAAATTGACATCAACACCCAATGGCGACAGTCTTTTACATTGCTGAACCTGATATTCATAATATGTCGTTTTGATACTATCTATGGCCAGAAGGCCGCGTTCAAGCATGAACAAATGAATAAGACTGTCGCCATTCAATATCGATTGTGTCTCCCTACTGGTTCTTAAATATTCTTGTTAAATGTTCTTGTCACTATCTTTTTCATTTTCTCTATGCATAAAAATGTAGAACGTTCATTGTTATGCAAAATGTATGAAGTTATCGCTCTTGCTTTGTCTAGTTTTTTTTAATTTTCTAAGATTCTGTGATGAATCTTTAAATTATTTTCGTAACCGTTTGAATTCATCATATAGTTATTGACATTATTCATTACGATACCGATAAAAGGCCGGGTATTGATGCCACTAGAGTTTATGACTGCGGGGCGGATATGTAGAAACCTAAATAATAATTTAATCATTATTTGTTTTACACTGGAATTAATTTAAGTTTATTACTTAAGTCATTGAAGTAAGTATAAGTCTCATTTATTTATTGCCTTTGAAGTTTTGGTATATTTACTTTATTGGAAAATATTTTGGGTGCAAAATAGACAAAATATTGACGTTCAGAATTTTATCTCACAGTTTTTTTTATCTCTGTTATTGTTGTTCATAAAATAATATATTGATTATAAAATTTATTTTTTAATGAATAATTTGCTGTTTTTTTTCATTCTAACAGGTACTTTTAAAAAAGTATGTTGAATGTTAAATTTACTGTCCTTCGTAAAAACAAAACAAAAATGTAACTTGTTTCACTGCTAAATTAATGAAACTGTTCTATACTGAAAAATGTACCATATGCATTTAATAACGTAATATAGTAGTATATGCAATATTTTACAACGGTTATTTAACATTTATTGGGAAAAACATAAATGAAGAAGACAATATATTTCTGTGTTGTATTCGGACAATTTTAAAGTACGAAACTCACTAAAATGTCATTAAGAATTTTATCGCATAAAGTTAATATTTCCCACTATGATAATAAACAAAGTTGCTATAAAATTTATTATTTTATGTTTTCTTGCCTATTTTAACTATGTTACATTTAATTTTACCATTCTTCATAAATAGAAAAATGTGTAAATTCTTTTCGGTAAAGGTGTTCAAATAATCATTTTCCTCAATTGGGTTCATGTTATTAGAGATTAAACAGCAGTTCACAATTTTTATTAATCAGTGCATAATTATTTAACGTGGCAAATGTTATTGAAAAATTGCCTATTATAAAAACTTAATTACGTCTTCAATCAGTTGTTGATGTTACAGAAGACAACATTTATCCCGGCCAAATGTGGATATTCGCTGGATGAAATGTAATTCCAAAATATGTATATAACAGGTGATGTCATAAGAAAAAATATTTAATACTAATGCAACTATTTTTTAGCAAGTTTGTGTAATATTCCAAAAGAAATATATCGGGATAGTTTAAAAGTTACATTGGATGTCACAGTTCTTGAAACTGAAAACGTCTACAGATCTTTTTGACAAATTTCTTGATTTTTGTTTCTGAAATGCAGCATTTCAATATTAAAACAAATTATGGGATTATATTTTCAAATATATATATATATATATATATATATATATATATATATATATATATATATGTATGAAGAAATATAGTCTTAAAATGTGCTATATTTATGGGATAAAGTGCTCAATATCAGAGATAGAGCGTGTGTAAATATAAAAGTGAACATAGAAGTCAACAATTAGAGGCGACAGTTTGTTTCATGCTATATGCAATCGTCAGGCCACGAGTCTATATATATATATATATATATGTATGTATATATATATTTAAATTGTTTGTTCGATAATCCTCAGACGTGAACCCCAGTAGCATGGCTACCAGATTTATTATACGTATCGCCCGGGCGTTATTACAATTCGCCCGGGCGTTATTACAATTCGCCCGACCATTTACCGACCTTCCTCATGTATAATTAATATCTATGAATCTACTTTGTTTATGCAAACGTATTTAATTTGTAAGATTAACTCGTGATTGGAGGTGTCTGTGGAAATCTGTAAAGCTGAGTTCCCCCATTGTTCTAGCGGAGACAATTTGAGCAATTCCTTGCCTAAAATATATTTTAGGCGCATATTCACTCAGTTATTCGCGATACACGTTTAGTCGATCATGTCTTCGATACATGACTGACGAGAAAGATTTTTTTTTCTGTAGTTGGTTGACGTTTCTTTCTGCGGTAGACCAGTTGCCATCCAAGTCTATAGAACCTGGTCAGTCCGGCTATTTACACATAACTGGATTCATATCTTTTATTAGCACGTAAATGAAAGTAATGGATTCGATTGGAATTCGAACTCGGTTCTCGGATTCCTCAGTCTGAGCCGCTATCCATTACTCCACAACATTACACATAGAATATTGATGGCACAGTTTCAATTTGACATTGGGAAGTGAAAAGACGTCATTGGCCGAACAATAATAATACAATGTATGTATAGCTGGCCACTCGTATTCGAGAATACCCGTCTACTAAGGTCTGCTAGCCAATCCCCATTGCAGACGTTTTCTCAGGCACATTTGTGTTTTTCCAACACCCACAGTGGTTTATACTGTAACTATGGTGAGCAGGCTTTAGTTACAGTTTTTGGGAAAGAGCGTGTTATCTAGTGTGATCAACAATTTGAATAAGGCCAGCACACACAAGCCCTCGGCCACGATGACTGGTGAGTTCGTCCTAGCATAGCTATCGACTGCACCCAAGTGATCTGTCTACGCAATTTCACTCACAATTCTTGGGTCAACCCGTGATATGGTTTTCAGGCACTTTTCAAAGGTGCCGCACGTTGGGATTCACCCCTCCTGTTCATTCATATTTGGAAATCTTCTTCCTGACAACTAGACCATGGTGTGATTCGAACCCGGGTCTCATAGTTAGGATGCGAACGTTCTAACCAACTCGGCCCACAAGTAATACAAACTGAATATTATTCACAATAATTGGTGGAAATTTTATTCAGGTTTTCTTCTCAGATATACAGCGTGTCCATAAAGTTCGTGTGCACTTTAAAAAATTTATAAATTTATTTGTATTTGCGATAGAAATAATTTGTAAAAAGGATTAGAAAGAAGTAAATCTACAAAAAATCTAAGGTTTTATTGAAATTTCATTTAAGTTTCCACATGTCCTCCATCATTAGCAATACAAAGGGTAATACGATTTTGCAGTTCACGGAAAACATTTGCCAACTGATTTACAATAATGCCTGAAATCACATTAGTTATTTTCGCTATACTTAAAACTAGGTACATTAAACTTTATAACATTTTTTACAGATTATTTCTATCGCAAATACAAATAAAGTTATATTTTTTTTAAAGAGTGCACACGAAATTTATGGACACCCTGTATATTATTAATTATGATAATATTTCTTTTTTAACTGACGCGGTCTTTTCCAGTTTTTCCTTATATGTTCTGCGGCTAAGCAAATAAGAGAGAATCCATGGGTAATCAGTGACAATTTCTTTTTCTTGAGTAATTAATACAATACACTTGATTAAATGTGGTGACAGTATTCACCACTGCGACACATGATAACTTTTCATTTGAATTGTCCATAATAAAATAAACTCAATCAAACGGAAAGTATCTTATTTCTCTCTCGGGAAATGTTTTACAAATAGTTGTTAATTGAGAAGAATATTTGCAAAAGTTTCGTAATTGCTTTTCATTTTCTCAGCTGGGATTCATTTAAAGATGAACAGTAAAAATAAGAGAAAAAAAAAACAAAGACTTCACACTTATTAATCACAGGTAATCTATTGGTGTTCTGAAGCACAACTGCAGGCGTTAACCTCGTAAATATGGCAGTTACTGAAAAAGTCACACGTCCTCGTTGTTGTCTCCGTATAAATTGATTTAAATTATGACACATTGCCACATCTGGTTAATTAATATAAAAAAACAATACAATTTTGAGCCTTTTACGGCCTTTTCTAAACTAAACACTGTTATACAAAATTGTTCTTTGACATGCAAATTTTAATTTACTTCGCAATGGGAACATACAGGTTTGGTTTTGTTTTGTGAGAGATGCCTGAAGTCGCATGTGAAAACCAAAACACTTATTAATAGACATATATATGAGATTGAATATGAACACTGGATGAAAGGTTTTGGATGAATTGATAACTTGATGTCTGCGGTAATATTTGTTCCGTATTAGGAGTTTAGAATGAATCAAAGCTTCTCAGTGTGAGGTTTTTCTCAACACAAATATTTGCTTAAAATTTAAATCAAAAGTATTAAATAACCAAATAAATCTATATTGATAGATAAGTAGAAACATATTCACAAAATTTGAAATGGTTACCTAACTATATATGGGCCAAGTGAAAAGAGTTTCACGACTTCTACTACCCGTGTGAAAAAATATAAGTTAATTTAATTTGTTCTTATGATATAAAGTAGAAATATATGAAAATTCCCAGACTCAAATCTTATGTCGCCTCTGAGTGTTGACTTCAATGTTCACTTTCATATTTATATTTACATACGCTCTATCTCTCATATTGAGCACTCTATCGCATAAATATAGCACACCTATATGTATTTATATATGAAGAAATATAGTCTTAAAGTGTGCTATATTTATGGGATAAAGTGCTCAATATCAGAGATAGAGCGTGTGTAAATATAAAAGTGAACATAGAAGTCAACACTTAGAGGCGACAGTCTGTTTCATGCTAGTGCAATCGTCAGGCAACACGATTGCACTAGCATGAAACAGACTGTCGCTTCTAAGTGTTGACTTCTATGTTCACTTTTATATATATATATATATATATATATATATATATATATATATATATATATATATATATATATATATATATATATATATATATATATATATATATATATATATATATATATATATATATATATATATATATATATATATATATATATATATATATAAGTGTGTATTTTGGTAGCATTTCCTCGTTTAATTAATGACGACTGACAAGGTACTGAAATTAAGATTTTACTGAATTTTCTTGCACCCGTCTAAGTGTTTTCTTTTCTGGATATTAAGTGTCTAAAATCTGTTCAAATGTTTCGACATATCCGAGCGCATTCGGGTATTCCATTAGCCATTATCAAGAATGTTTTAAAACCGAGTATATCGCTCCATGAATATGTGTATTTGTAGTTTTTTCCAGGCACGGTATAACACGCTGTGGCCGTACTCATACTTGATACTTTTGAGTGTTGACCGTTTTTTATTATTAATGCTTCCATTATTTTTCGCCGTTTTTTTCTTTTACATCTGGATGAGGCTATTATGGTCACACACCTTTCAGAGCTTAGCCCAATTAAGATCCACTTGAACACACACAAAAACCTAAAAATGTAGGCCCGTTTAAACTTGTAGAAAATACGATCATAACAGCCTCATTTAAAAGAACGGCATAGGAGATGAGGCCTGGTTTCACGACTCCAAGACTGAAATAAATAGGCTTATGGCGTTGAAACCAGTCATTGTTACTGCTAAGCAGTATTGATACCACCTTTCAAAAGCTGAAGAACACTATTAAAAAAGAAGAGATTCTGTTCAGAACCAGATATGGAATCCTGTAAGTTCACGTCTATTTTACTATGATTTGTTTAGTTTTACTTTTAAATGCCTTGTCAGTAATTAAAAACAGGAATTACTTTTTGACAGACCCTCGAATATTTTTATTTCGTTTTCAGTTCACAAGCCATTAGAAATAAATAATTTTAAAAATTGTTTAAGAGTCAAAGAATGAATAATTCGCAAGGAATCGTTAACCACGAATCAAGAGGTAGATTTTCTCGGATAAGAAAATATCCGTTAATGTAGAGTACAATTCCTGGCTGTAAACATGAAGGAACAAATCAAATAGAGAGTGTCAGCTAAAACGGTTTCCCATTGGCCCATAGGCAAACTTCTATATTTTAAGGTCAAGTTGATCGTCCTCCTCAGAGTTCCGTTCAGTCTCACCACTTGACCGTTTCTCCGTGGTTTGTACGCAGTAGATCTACTAGTAGCTATTCCTTTCTCTTTATTTTCCTATTGCTGAGAGGTTAGTTCATGGTTCCGATACAGATGCCACTTGATAACTTGTTTGGGTATTAGTAGAATGGGCTTCAGAATTTAGGATAGCCTTTTCCACACTTTATGCTCGTTTTCCAGCTCTTATGAGGGTAAGCGTTTTGTTTTCAAGAAGTTTGTCGAGTAGGATGTACATATAACCCAGAAGTAAAGACATTTCTAATAGCCTCCTCTAACATCTTTGCATTTAGAGTCCTTCGCCTGAACGTGCAATGCTTGAAGATATTGATCCGAGGTTTCTCCAGCCTGTTGAGTTCTGGTTTCAAGAAGATGCCTGGCGTATATTTCACTTTTTTCTTGAACGAATACTTTCTTTAGAAGGTTAGTAGCTTCTTCAAAGTTTGTATATTCGCTAAACAGTTTGTATACATCAGACGAGATGTAGTTTATACGAATATTCAACTCCTTACCCTTAATATATCTGAGGAAGTTTATAAATGTCCGGTACATATGTGGTGAATTGAATATGTAGTCACTACTATTTCTCTAGTAGTTACGTCTTGAAGGTCAGGACTGGTGGTATCTACCATTTCGCCGACGTCGCAAGTGGATGTGACACAAGGTGAAGGTTTAAAGTGGATTTATTGGTCGCAATACACAAAGATTTTAACAAGCACACTTGCTGAAAAATTGTGTTAGTCCAAAATGTAGATTCTGTTTAAATATGCGGAAAGAATTGACCATCTTGTGTCAGGATGCGCAGTATTGGCACTCACCGAATCTGAAACACGGCATGAAAGAGTGGGCCAATATCTGCACTGGAAAATCTACCATACTTACAGAAAGGGCACCGCAAGAAATTGGTATGAACACCACCTAGACCTTGTTAGGGTTATAGGACCTGTAACAATTATAGGGGACTTTACAATAGATAGAGACATAACAACCAAAGCAAATCTCCCTGACATTGTCATTAGAGGCCGCCAAGACAAAATGTGACTCGTCATTGACATAGCAGTCGCTGCAGAATGCAATGTATCGTTGAAGCTCTTCAGAAATCTATCAAAATACAAGCACCTTGAAATCGAAATTTCAATTTCCTCTACTCAATTTGATACCCAATGTTTGGGTCAATGTGTGGCATGGGTCATCACACATTTTCTAAAGGTATCGCACGCTGGGATCACCACCCCAGGTTGTTAATATCAAGAAGTAAACTTGCTAACAAATAGACCTGGGTGAGATTCGGACAGCGAACGGTGTAACCACCCGACCACCTACCCATACATAGCAGATCACTCCAAAACAGAGTTTCGTATTAATGAAAAAAAAAATTATTCGCATAAATTTTATTAGATGTGTGCAAATGTTTCCATCGGAAAAATGATTTTGAAATCTGTATTAAGTGAGTTGTTTAAGAAAGAAAGAAAGAAAGAAAGAAAGAAAGCAGAAATATTGCACAAGAAATCTTCTGATTGCATTTCCTGTTGTGGGTTGAGGATGTCAAATTAATTTACTGCAAATTAAATTAATACCAAATTCAGTTAAATCATTGAATCGATTATATTTTCGCCTGTTCAAAATTAATTTTTATTAAAACAAATATATCCTCAACAAACATTTGTTAAATAAATATGTACAATTTTGACGATAAATCAATGTTTTTTTTCCAAATTCGTCAGCAATTTATGACCTGAATTAACTTTGTGCTACAAACAAGAAATTCATATTAGATGCAATCAAGTAATATAAAGAATTGTAGAAAAGCATGAAAATATGTTATTTATTTACTTGATTTAGACTGGAAACACATAGATTTATGTTTGAATAAATTCATGCTGGAATTGTTGGTGAAAACATGAAATAGCTTTAAAGTCTCGAGGTATAAACAAAAAAGAAGATTATGGTCCATTTAAATATATATATATATATATATATATATATATATATATATATATATATATATATATATATATATATATGAAAACTGTTTACATGTTACATTGAAAAATAATGATGGCTACAGTTGCTAAATTATAGTTTTAAAAAGCATTCAAGATATTTGATAATTTGTAAACAGTTTTCCTTGTGGGAGGGGAAATAAATAGATAATAACAGAATCAGATCGGAGAGAGAAAGAGAAACAGAGAGTAGGTGGGGGAGAACCCGATACATCAAGTTAGTGGATAGAGGAAAAGAAAAAGAGACATTAAGAGAATCAGATAAATAATCAGATAGTGAGATAGATAGATATATAGTTAGTGAGAGGGATATATATATATATATATATATATATATATATATATATGATTTCTAATATTGCGTTAAAATGCCACTCCATATTAAATTAATAATAAATTTTAAGTAATAGAATTTACCAGTGTAAAAATAGTCACTAATCAATCTCATAAATAAAATTCAAACTGATAAAGATATCACCTTAATAATCACTTACTACTAGATGTAAACTTATATTTGAGAAAAAGTTTCTAGTGTTTTAATGTAAACTCTATATTTTCTAATCGACTATTTCACATTAAATCCCCAAAATATCCGCAATAAGTTTTTTTTAAAACTGTAACATATAATTAAATGGCTTAGACTGTTTAAACTGAAAAATTTACGAAATCTCAAAGTAAAGAAAAAAACAACGCCTATTCCATTAGAAGTTAATGACACTTTTTTACAACTTCTTTCTCTTTTTTTCTCTCTTTTTGTTCTTTTCTTTTTTTATTTATATACTTCTTTGTCCATCCCACTTCCTAATCAAGATATAACTTCCGTTAACAGATTTAAAGTGTCAATGTCTAGATTTCAGCGAAAATTTAAATTTGAAACAATAGAAATGTTACATCTAACTCAATGCTGTCTCTCTACCCACCTACACTGCCCCCACTTCGTGAGTTTCCTTATTATTGCCCGTCATAAATGTGTAAATTTATTTTCATTTTATCATTTCAACATTTGCAAATAAATCTGATGATCCACTGTCCTTTAAAAGGGCTGTGGTGAAATAATTTATTATATGGAACCTTAAAGCAATCTGTTTTTATTTAAATTATTAGCTCTGATTTACATTCAGCTCTCTGGATTCTATCCTTATTGGGTCTTCCCATACGGATTACCTAGTTTTTCGTAAACTATATATATATATATATATATATATATATATATATATATATATATATGTGTAGAACAAAATAGAGCAATATTAATCGAATCACACACACAAAAAACCCACACGCACGCATGCTCACAGACACACACACTTATTTATATATACAAAATGTATATATATATATATATATATATATATATATATATATATATACATATATATATATATATATATATTAATGCATAAATGTTTATTTATTTATTATAATTTTATTATATAGACAAAACCATTTTACTCACTACAAAGATGCAACTTCGTTTCAGTGCATTTCAACTGTACTTCGACGGGTGAGAATAATTTTTAGTGAGTAAAATGGTTTTGTGTGTATGATAAAATTATAATAAATGAATAATTTTTTCTCTACTATCGGTATCGAGCCCTCTTTTAGATTAATGCTGTGAACGTTGGAATTTAAATATTACTTTCGTTCTCATTGCATCGGATAAATGTATACATATATATATATATATATATATATATATATATATATATATATATATATATATATATATATATATATATATGTATATATAAATAAAAAGGAAAGAACAGTAAGATATAAAATCCGGTGTTCTTATAGATATTTTTATTTTTACACAATAGTGCTCTATGTAAATTTAAATTTACAGAGCATTAATATTATAAATTAATAGATTTAAAATATGGTTTTACCGCTACACAGTGATGACCATGTTTCAGAAATGGAAGCTAAAGCCCCTGAATTTAATTTTGTTATTAAACCAAAGACATTAGTTCCATTTCCTCATCAAGCGAATTTTGGAGTAACTTACTTTTTAAAATTTACGGTTGTTAACGGCACAGGAAAGATTCATAGTTTGAGGGTTTCCAAGGTTACCGATAAATCCATTCATCTAGACAAGGGGTGGTAGAGGGTTCAATTTTTAATTTTCGTTGTCTCAGTTAATAGTTACATTTGAAAGCGGGGTTATGTTTAGGGATGGGTAGGGATGTATCTTTTAACAAATTCTGACATCCGCTAAATTCATGTCATCTGGGTTTATTTCTAACGGCAAAAATTCTTATGGTATTATTTCTATTTGTATATTTAAAGATTTTGAGGGACTGTTTAGGTTAGAATATGTTTTATCCACCTTTCTAAAAAGTTATTTTTAATATTTAATATACTATACTCCTAGTTAAAAACCAAGTAAATGTATTAGGATTACTTACAGTATTTAAAATTATTTATTCTTATCGAGTATAAGTAAATATTATTTTATTTTATTTTATTTTATGTAAACTTTATGACAATGACGGCAAAGGTGGTTAAATTATTTCACTAATTCAATAAACTTTTATTTATAAATTTAGTATTATAAATGTATATATGTATGTATAAAGGACATTTAATGTTCAATATTATATTCTAACTTATTAATTTCATATGACTTTCGGTGTTCACTTGGATTCTTTTCAGTGTTTGAATTGCTTTGAGAGAGGTGTTATGGTTAGAGTACGTTTTATTTAATTACAATTTTAAAAGATATTTAGGTTAGAATCTGTTTTATTTAATTTCACTTTTAAAACATTTTTAAAAATTCTACTTTCAAATTTAACTTTTTAATTTTAATCGGCTATATTTCTTTATAAACCAAGTAAATGTAATATAATTATCTACATTATTTAAAATTATTTATACCCATCAAATATGAGTATGCATAATAATCAGGTAATTTTTTTTTTATTTTTTTTATAGATTATTTAAAGATTATTTAAAGAAAACTTTTGGCAATGACGACATAAAATAGCTATTTCATTTCTCTGATTCAGTAAATTTTTATTTTTTATAAACTTAGTAATATATAGTTTCTCATGTATGCATAAAGGACATGGGTCATTTAATGACTTACATATTCTAGCCCTTCTTATTAACTTCCATTTCACTGTAGGTGTTTTATTGGATTCTTTTAGGTGCCAAAAGTACTTCGAAAGAGATGTTTGACTTTTATACTTATTTATCCTAAACGAGGATTGATGTTGGTTGAACCTCTTTTTGAACTCATGGCTAGTGCAACCTATATAAATTTTTATGTTTTCAGGGTTTTCAACAGAAGATATATTACATTGGTATACTACTGATTCTATGCAACATTTATTTTGTAAGGGACAGTTTTGAGGGTTTCTACAATTACATAATTTTTGTTCACCCTCATTAGTTGTTGTTTGTATTTTTCCCTTGTCTACAATTTTTTGGTTCTGGTATAAGTGTTTATTTAAGATATTAGTATTATGTTTCTTAATTATCTTTTCTAGGTTATCAGTACAGCTATAACTTAATTTTAGTGTATTTCTATTGAAAATAGTACTAAGTTTACTTCCACCGGGAAAATGCTTGAGTATTAATTCAAGGAATTTTTGTCCCAATTAGTTTTTTACCATTTGGTTGTATGGGGGTGTATACCAAATTATTTTCCTGCTTCTGTTTTTCCTATGTTTACCGTTTTCATTTTTAATATAAGTTAGTTTTAGGTTAATGTAGCCACTATCTTTTAGAGCTTTATTATAGAAATTAATATGTTCGTCGAAAATCTTGTCATTTGCTGAATTTGTACTAATTCTTTTTCGGATAGATAAAGGTATATATATATATATATATATATATATATATATATATATATATATATATATATATATATATATATATATATATATATATGTAATAAAATGTATATATATATATATATATATATATATATATATATGTAATAAAATGTAATAAAATATAACAAAATCTTTTTACACACGTACCCCAATCTGTTTGGCGACACAGTCTCGTGCACTCGTCCCAATCTTCAAGCTGGAGTGACGGACAGATAATTCCAGCCTTATTGATATATGCAGTTATACTGCCTGTTTCATGCTTAAGTGCAATCTTCACACCACGTGCGTTGTGTTTTGTCTCGTCTATATATATATATATATATATATATATATATACTGCTCATTGATGCATTATGTGTAGGTGTATTATATTATTCTAACCGCTATTGGGTTGGCTTTAACGGTGATGTTTCGAATAATTCTAGAAATCATGGAGCGAAAATTATTGTGGAACCGAATGCAGTTTTGTGGTTAACTTATAGAGTTGTTTCGAACTTTTTTTACTCATTATTTATTATTAAGAAATTTATTATTTGTTGTTGATTGTGATTATTACGTGTAGAGGTTTATAGAATTTTATCGTTATTTTATTTAGAGTTATAGACCGCTACAAATACGAGCGTTTCCTTATCATAAGAAACAATAACATAAAAAATAGACAAAACGAGGAAAAACTCATAAATATTTTCAAAATTATGCGATTCGACATAGACATCAAAACTAGCCTGAATGAAGTAGATTTCTTATATATCTAATTTAACCAAAGAGAAGCCACATATCATCCATAGAGAGAAAAAAACTAATGACAAATAATTTTATATACATACATAATCCGACCACACGCCATCTACAATCAGGCAGATCACACAAATAACAACACATTGATATTTCTTCAATTGGAACCATATTCAACAAAGCCAAGAAAGGGGATCTCACTATGTCTCACACCAGTTCAGGCAGAACCGGCTTTACATTCAGTTTCCTTAAAAAAATAACAAGTGCGAAATTAACCTAAGATGACCTAGCTGGGGTTGATATCTGCAATTCCCTCGATATCAGGGGTGACAGTTGAATAGGTGTTTGTCTAGCTTCGCTGGATATGTACACGCAAGGGGGGAAACCGTTGGATAGAAAAATATAAAAGAAAACTTCACCCTGAGAGGCAACAAGAACAGAAACATTCAGACATCGTAGGCAAGAATGTGAAGTCCCCGTTTCGGAGGAGGAGTTTAGGACTGCTGTTTGAGATTGACTGGCAATGTACAAAATAATGTTACGTGTTTTAATAACGAAACCTCATTACAAATATTTCAAAGTCTTTTAGGATAAGATATGCAAATTTATGGAAGATTCAAGATTGTCATCTGATTCATATCTAGCTCAGTATTTTTTTCACTCATTCGCACTGTGACTTTCAGTATAAAAACGTTACAGAGAAACGATCATACACATATGCTGAGTAATGATTTGCACAATATCATCTTCTTTATTGATAATTTTGTTGCATTAATGTGCTTATTTGCGTGTCATGTCACGTCGGGAAGTTACCAATTTGTCGCATATCTCCTACTACTTGGAATAAAAACAGCGGTAAACAAAATTCCGAGTTGACATTAGTTGAAGAGGTGAAAGGAAATTGATTAAATTTCAACAAGGCGATACTTTCATGGGTTTTAGATATGGCAGATAATAATTGATTAACATTGTACAGTGCTGTTCGATAAGAGTGACTCACCTGATTTTTTTTACTAAATTTCCTCTTCTCCGATGAAACGAAATTTGGGCTAAATTCAAAGGATAAGCGATCTAAAATCCGAAGAAGAAGCTTTGAAAGCTCTTTGAATTTAGCAGTAAGTCCTGTCAAGCATCCGTTCAGTATAATGTTCTGGGGATGCTTTTCTTTTCATGGAACTGGTTTCTTAAAACCTATTGAAAAGACCCCCAGGAGCGAGCAGTACAAGAGAATTTTAGAGTCTTGTCTGCTTCCTTCTGCTGAAAGGGTGCAAATCGACCCCACGAAGCTCATTTTTATGCAGGATAATGCTCCCTGTCACAAATCAAAATTGATGAAGGAATAATTTGATGAGAAGCAGGTGAGTGTTATGACATGGCCGCCCTAATCTCCTGACCTCAACCCCATAGAAAACTTATGGAGCATTATAAAGTACAGGCTCTCGAGAAAGCAGTTGAGCAACAAAGAGGATTTGATTGTGAATTTCATATCCGAATGGAATTCAATACTTGGGGATGAGATTTGCCAGAACCTAATCAAGTCGATGCCAAAATGGGTTGAAAAGGTTATTCAAAATAAAGGAGGACCCATAGATTATTAAATATTTCGAACTATATTACCTATTATAAATAAATTATACCACTATTATTCTTTATTTAAAGCTGTTCGGTTATGTTTCTATTGATTACTAGTTGCAGGAGTCACTTTGTTGGCACAGAGTCTTTCCCTAAATCTCATTTATATCCAAAATTATAATTATCAATAGAATATTTTAGGGTGAGTAAACTTTTTACTAGGTGGTCGGGAAGGGGTCTTTATATTAGTAAGATTAAAAATTAGTTTGACCCCAAAAACAATAGGCGAAAAAACTTTTAAGTAAAAAAGTCAGGTGAGTCACTTTTATCGAACAAAAATATATGTCTGTATGAAATAGTATGTGATGTGTGATATATTTCAGTCACTCGATGAAAGATATCCCCAGGACGGGAACCCGGTCCCTGTTAATATTGTTACTACCTCGGGTTTTAAAGTAACGATGGTAAAGGAGGAAATAGCAGGAAGTGTCCCGTTTTTATGGCGTCTTAACAACGCCGCCTCTTAACGGAGTTTTGGCAAACAGAGTGCGTTTAATTCAACAAATATAAATTGTAAGGTTTACGAAACGAAACTGTAAAGAAAACGAGAAATAGACAAAAAATAGTTTAACACAAAAGGGATTAATGATTTTTTTTAATCATTTCAACACAAACAAGGCGGGAGTGCACTAGAACTCAAGGGATTACAGAAAGTGGGAGCAAGAGCAAGATTCGTGATTGAGGAAAGGATAAAGAGAAGAACGGGGAATTAGATCAAGACATCAGAGGATGTCGATTGACATTACATTTGAATATTCGAAGGCTATAACTGTCAGGGAAGTGCGAGACATGAAGCTATTCGTGCAGAAAGGATGACTACATTTAACCGTTTCGATAATGAAAGGGTGGGACTGAAATGCCAAACTTTAAACACGCTTAAATTCATGCAGATTGGGAATGAGCGAAAATAGCTCATCGGTGCAGTTACCGTGTAAGTACTTATAGAAAAGACAGAAGAAAGCGACGGCACGTCTCTGAGAAAGTAACTAATAGACTAGATGCAAACCATCAAACAACCACATTGCATATGAGTCTCTGGATTTTGTTGAGGAGCTTGAGACGAACAGCGGGGGCTCCAGACCTTATATGGCAGCAGGATTCTATGCAAGGGCGAATGGTTGATTTATAGATTTGAAGGATGGAGTGAAGCGAGAAAAAAAACTTTCTGGCGCGATACATAGAAGCGAAAATGTTGAATATAAAAATACAGAAGAAAACTGAGGTAAAGTAAAGGAAAAAAAAACATAATTTAGAAAAGCAAGAACAAAAATGAAGTGAGCAAATTACAAAGAACAGTGAAAGTAGAAGTATAACTAAAAATGTAGCAAATAATACAAAGAAAGAAAAGAAATATGCATAGATAATTTCTTATTACTTTAACCGTTATATTTACGGAATATACGTATTTAGATATAATGGGGGTATTGGCAAAAATTGTTCAAATCGTGGTAACTCCATGGGATAATTATTCATCCCAGAAAATGACTAATATCTAAAAAAAAAAACACTAAACTAATTGAGTTACTTTTTCCAGGTTTTCAGAGATGTTTATCCCTCTTGACACCATTTGTCGTAAGAATCACTGAAAAATCCTTCGTTGTTATTCAGGTAAAAACCAGTTTGTGTCTGCCCCACTATATCTTCCTAACTGAGCAATGGTGAGAGAAAAAAGATCATTCAGGCCTACAGTAATGGTACCAACATTCATACTTTGGCTTCCATCTGCAAAATCCATTCACAAACCATCAAGAAAACGGTGAATAATTTTAAAAAAGGAGGGGGCAATAGAGAGGAAAAATGGATCAAGAGGTCACAACAGGAAGAGTGATCATCATTTCAATTTAATGTTAAATATATTCTTATTGTTCAATGTAGAGTTCAACAGTGTTATAAAAACCTCAGAGAATTCCAGTAAGATATTTTTAATCATTTCTAAGATACAATGGTTCAAATCTGAATCTAACAATTGTACAACTTGCTGTTACACGTTTCGGACAATTTTGCTGTTACACCTATATATATATATATATATATATATATATATATATATATATATATATATATATATGTGTGTGTTTGTGTGTGTGTGTGTGTGTCTGTGTGTGTGCGTGTGTGTGTGTTAGTATATGTTTTGACCAATAAAAGTATTGAAAAATGAGGTTGCTCGACTAGTGACGGCCAGCATGTCCTTCATCAGGAGAAAAAAAAATCCTGCTCGTTAGTAGCAGTGAACTACATTAAATGAATAACTTTCTGAAGAAAATAAACATTATCTATAGTTTTCATTTGTTTTTATCGTTAGTTTTGGTCAGTCCTTGTGTTGGTCAAACGGCGTCTTTTAAATATAGAAGCTGGATAGATTCACGCGACTCTGAATTCCCTTAGTGATTTTGACACTTTTATTGATTCTTGGGAAGGGGATGAGTTTGTGTTAAGTGTATGTTATCTTTTTGTTTTCCGGGACTGTGTATGATGTGTGTACGTGTATATATTGGTATGGGTGTGTGTATAAGTGTGAGACCACAACACCTCCGTAAGCATGCCTGACTTGTGTGAGTGAGAAATGTGGTTAGGGCTTAATTTATGGGGTCATATATTAATTCTATCTATATTGTTAAATTTTCGATTAATCCGTCTGGATGGAGTGTTTTGAGACGCAAAATCCATTTGTCTTCATGATCTTCTAGAATTTTTCTAATGTTTCAAATTTTTCTATCTTTTTCAATATTTTCAATTATAATGAATTTGGCATGGTTGTTAAAATTATATTTTTCTAGGCAGAATATTGTCGTGGGGAGTCGACTTAATACGATTACGATAATAATTATAGCGAAAGGTCCATTCTGATTTTTCCACATTTAGTTTCTGGCATAGTTTGCATTCTAAGAGGTAACTTGTATTATGTCTTCTACACTTAGACTCATGGTAGATTTTGAAGCTATATTTAGTGTCTTAGCTAGTGAACGAATTGGTGTCTCTAATGTGGTTACAGCATAAGCTCCTTTTGTTGTTAGATTCTTGGGAAAATCCTGTTGTTTTTATTTTTGGTCTATTACGCATTATCCTCTAAAATGTGGTTACTACCTAAAATTTCGTTAATGTTCTTAGATCTGCGATATGCTAGAAGGCCAGGTTCCTTAAACAAAATGTGTAGGTTTGGTTAAGATATAGTATTTCCCAGCGATTTTTGATTGTCTGGCATAGTGTAGGAAGAGTGGGGTTGAAAGTGGTTACTACAGAGATGCGTCTGGATTTATTTTTTAATTTTGTACATTAGGGTGTCTTCTCATGATGTCTAAATTTATTTATTCCTTGATTAGGTGTTATATATATATATATATATATATATATATATATATATATATATATATAATCCTACGTCAATCTCTTATTTCTTGTTGCTTTACTTTACCCATTTTTTCCCCTTTTATTTTTTATTTTCTTCTTTTATTCCCATATCATTTCCGGTGAGTTGTCCGATTAAATAGGTCAGTGTCTGATCCTTAACCACTTCTCTTCAATATTAAGTATTGTAATAAAAATAAAAATTAATTTTAAAACTCTCCCTTCCAAGCTCAACCATGTCTCTCACACTATTTCTTACCACCCACTATGTTCACCTTATATAAGCTTAATGCTGCCCGTCAAAATTGTAAATTTTAAATTCATTTTTTCAACTTTAAATGTGAAGTCTGAAGATCCAAAGAAAAATAAAATTGGTGAAATAAATTATAACTAATGGAAAATGAAATGGTCTTTTTTTCTTTAAATTATATATATATATATATATATATATATATATATATATATATATATATATATACTTATATTCAAGCAGTGTAAGCCTATGTCTATGGCCTTCGAGAATATCAATAAATAAACACCGTCTTCTGGCTTGTTTCGAGCTGGCATCCTTATTTTAAGAGAAATCACCTTTACGCATATAGATATTTCTCTGAAATTTAATGCTGTTGCAATCAAGTGTTTCTCAAACTTCACACGAGTTTGAAGTACGTTGTATACGTTATCACATGAAAACATTTGAGAATTATGAGGGGATCTGTATCATGGAAAATAATTTGGAAATTATACGATGCTTATCATCGTAACGTCGGTAATTAGCTGCCAGTAATTGGGGTGATAAAACAAAATTGTGCCATTAAAATTAATAGTTTCGATAAAATGTTTCATCATGCACATCGTAGATAAATACGTAAGAAATCGATAATTAATATAGTGTACGGACATAGGTGAGAACATTCCCATAAAATTCGCATATTTTAGTCTCATTTCTTGCGGGACACAATGCGATTTCCAAGTAATCTCGCTATGAAATCGTTATATACGAATAAAGTGTCGTTGGCGAAACTTGTTTGAATATAGATCACCAGTGAACAAACAGAGTCGATCGCATTATTATGTAGACCATGCGACCATAGAGGAAACTCATATATGTAGGAAGAAAATGACCACTATACGATCGCTATTTCTAGTTTATCCTCTATCGCTACTATATCATATATTACTAAACAGATTGCTATTCTCTACGGTATTCACTCTACTATTCCTCTATTCGGATCACTATACGGGTTACTATTCGAGCGAGTATTATCGAGCAAGTGCTATGAGTGCGAGTGTTATTCGAAAGCGTCTGACACCTGTATTGTTCAACGGCGTTACTATAGTCGTATCTGCGATTACAAAGTCTCTACTACAACGAGCATTACGAAAGTGACAACGAGTAATCGTTGACATCACAAAAGTGTCAAATAAGTGTCCGTTGAGTCACAAAAGAAATTTTCGCTATACTTTTAACAGATTGTGTGTCTGTATGTGTGCGTATGTGTGTTTGTGTGTGTGATATACACGCGCTGGTCTGTGTTTGTATTTGTGTGTACGTGTATGTGTGATCCCCACGACGGGAAAGGAACGAGTTCCTTGTTTGTGATGCTACTACTGCATGCTGGATGTAATGAAGGAAAAAGAGGAAGAACCAGAAACTGTTTAACAGCGCCACCTAACGGCGCCTTGACAAACCAAGTGAGAGTGATAGCACAATATAAATCTTGTGCATTAAATATTTGCTAGTGCAATCCATATAAAAATATTCTAAATATAATTTTTGTACTATTTTCGAAAATTTAGAGAAAATTAATATTTGCTTAGAATTACAAAAAGAGCTCGTTTGAAAGAGAAGATCAACATTATGGTTTAGGTTTCCACGAGGGCACTCTCTAATAGGATGCCTTTCATAAGATCGAACGTGATAACTTAACCCGTTAATAGACATATGCAAACGTTTTTGCTTTTACATAATTTTTAATATTATTACAGAACTCTAAGACATGTCCTCACCATTCTAAAAAGCTTGAAGCAATGTTTGACGCAATAAACTCCTTGAAAGTCGAGTCCTAGAGGTCCCTTACCATTTAGGAATTCGCCTCTACTATTTTAAAAAAAATACGCAATACGATGTTTTTGAATAGATTGAAAATATACTGATAACAATAAAAACGAGAGAAACGCTGTTTTCAATAAACTGAAAGTACAGTGTAACCCGGATATAAGAGAGTTGTCGGGACCGGAGAAGAAGTTTCTTATATCCGGGTTTGGTCTATTTTGTTTAGGTAAGTATGGCTCTAATTTGGGACCAGATAAAATTTCTCTTATATCCGGGTTTCTCTTATACGCGGGTCTCTTATATCCGGGTTACATTGTATATTGATAAGAAAAACAAAGCGAATAGAGGGAGAGAATTTTTTTTTCTCTCCCCACCTCGATTTTCAGGTGCCGAAGAGGACTTACGGAGAAGCTATCTGTTCATGGTCAACTTAATCTGAAGTGATGTTATTTTTCCTAAGTGCTCATCCGACCTGCGCGGTAGAATAGATTACATTTGAACGATTCAAGTACCAACGACGGCTAAGAACCTATCTGGAGCTCAACTTCGGTCAGTTGATAGGACTTTGAAAACAGGCATGGCATTGTAGTTATATTTTTCCTTCGTCCGTCTAAGACTAAATAAAATTTCTTAAGAGGAATTATCTCTTTTTGTCACCTATTGATCAAAAAGCTGGTGTAGAGAAGTGACAGGTAACAAATCCTAGATGCAGCCGACCACACCAGGACGCGATAAGAATTCCCCGCTGATGGAAATTTTGGATGATATTTGAATTTAGCAATTGGGTCTAAGAACACACCTAGCCTCAGTGGGAAGGGTTTGATCAGGAGACAAAGAGACAAAAGGCCAAGGTGGAATTTCAAGAAAGACGGAGGAATTGCCCTCACCCTTCGAGCGGTGTTTGTGAGAGACACTCACGCGAGATGGAAAGAGTAGTTGGGCGGATCTACATTCTGCCACCACCACTCTTCGGGGGATGGATCTTCCCAAATTTGGTCAGGCAATCAATTTCCCGACCACCTCATGCCCTGCAGCGGATTTGCACGAGGGTCCATAAATACAAAAGTGTGAGAAGAGAGACAGAGAGAGAAAGAGAGATAGAGAGAGAAGAGAAGGAACCAAACAGGCCGAATTGCTGTTTGCGAGAGAGATACGTGGCAGTTGGTTCGAGACCCACTTTAACAAACACCACGCAGCTTCTGCAGAAAGAACTTAGAATCCGGCTTTGTTCCAAACTACCAAATACACCTGAAGGGTCGATTCGAAGAAATCACAAAGCGGTACGAATCAGACTTCAGACTCGTATCAGTTTACCGAGGGTGGCTAGACATGGTTTCCCGGAGTATTAAGGTGGAAGGTGCTGAAAATCTGCTTGTTGTCAATCTAGTGAATAAAACGTTCATTGTACGAACTTTTGATATAAAGTTGTTATGTTACACAGCTGTCTCTTACTTTGTTCGTTGTGACGTCATCTCGCCTAAGCAACCGGTTTAGCGACGTTGAGTATACAACTCGGCCTTCGCCCGCGCTGTGAACTAAAACAAGCACAATGTGCGCGGGACGGGAATTCAAGATCGAACAACCAAATCCATGGCTGGCCTTAAGGATCGACCACGGATTCGCTCGGTGAATGAGGACGGCATTACGATGTCGTATGCCTTTTCACCGGACTTTGCAGCGTGGCGATCCTGAAATAATTAGATCTACTAGTATTCATTACTTGCGGCCACAATCTTAGCATAATATATGCAGATGATACAGTGTTGATAGTGAACACAGAAAAGAACCTGCAAGAACTGCTAAGAAACTGCGAAGAAAAAATAGATTCAATTGTAAGAAGTCAGAATGTATGGTTATCAGAGAAAAAAAAACTAACCCGCTATGCGATGTATGCATTAGACACAGATCAAGGATGTACGAGAATTTAAATATCTTAGTAATGTTTTAACGGAGGACGGAATATGCAAAGCAAATTTCGAAGGTGAAAGACGAAATATGTCTTTCAAATGCTAAGTAAGGTAAGAAGATACAGAAAAACAGTGCTAAACTGTTATGTAATATTGGCCCTCCTATATGACAGTGAATGCTGGAAAATATCGTCACAGAGGAAGGCGAAACAATAGCAGTGTAGTTCTACAGAAGGATGCTGAGAATCCGATGGACTGCATACGTGATTAAAGATGACATTTTAAGGAAAATGGTATCAAAATTATACTTGTACATAGAATCAGAAAGGCACAAGTATATTTTTTTAAGTATTATTTTTCATAATGAGAAACGGGGGCTTGGAGAATTAGACAGTCATAAGGCATGTTGAAGGCAGCTCGAATAACCTATCTAACGAATAGAACACTGTTTAAGAGAGAGAGAAGAAAAACACACACCTTACTAAGAGCAACAAAGAATAGGAAGTTGTGAAGGCAAATGATCGCCATATGATCGGAAATAATACACTACAAAAAAGAAGAAAAAGAAGAAACGTTTTATTAGTGAATGAAAGCTGGACGGATATAATACATCCAGTAATAGAATCGTTTTGATTTTTGAATTGCCAGAGACATATATTAATTTTAAAACCATGATCACCCTGTGCAATGCCCAAGCGCCACTCTTGGTGAAGTGTGACTGAGCAAGAGACACAATTTATGGCGATATGTGAGGAAGATAAGAGTTAACCCTGGACTTGAAGAGGTTAGGTTTGTAATGAGCGACGTGCGTGGAATGTTGTGTCAAGGTTTATAGCTGGTGTATCTGTGGAATGCAGTTCGTCTGAACACTTTCCCTACAAGCAGAGATAGAGTCACGAGAGGCTGTAGGTTGTAGAGTAGAGAATGCTTCGTCACAGGCAAGGACGCAGAGAACCGTTTGGATTATATCAAGCCTGGAAAGTGAAGACTGCACATATATATATATATATATATATATATATATATATATATATATATATATATATATATATATATATATATATATATATAAGATTGATTGCCAAACTACGTGTCATGACCCTTTTATGAAAAATAATTTCTTAATTTTTGCTTCTTCTCTTAGATTACATTTAACATAGGTCGATCTGTGTAAAGTCCCAGAACCTTATAACCCACCTTTTTTCCGTAAAAAGAGTTTGTATTTTGATTTTAGATCTAAATAAATCGTTCACTCGCCAGTAGTATACAATCGCAACATGCTATGCATTGATACGCATCGAAACACGACTGCAGCTGAGTAGCAATTTTGGCATCTTTTCGATGTAATATCCTAATACATAGATACATACATACATATATATATATATATATATATATATATATATATATATATATATATATATATATATATATATATATATATTACGATATTAGTTTTTGTACGATATGAATATTTTGGCTATTGTTTTTGAAACATGAGAACTTTTATGTAGTTAAAGAATAATATTTTTTTAAAATAATTATATATATATATATATATATATATATATATATATATATATATATATATATATATATATATATATATATATATATATATGGTAGTAGTACATCATTTTCAGCTAGATTTAGCACTGGTCATGGTATACCATAACAGCAATAGTTCTGGAGTCGTATCTTATCTTTAGTGATGAAATAATTATGTTTATATTTTTGCTTGTCCTATTTAATTCCAGTTGTCTCCAGATATTTATTCATATATTTTCGCTCGCTTTGTGAGTAAAACCTTTTACATACCATTTATTTTACTGAGTCATTGTCTTCCATATTTAGATAAATATATGAAATGTTTATGAATGAAATAGGAAACACACATTACATTGGTTCAGTTCATATTAAAGCGAGTTTGTGTTGGAAAGTTCATGGGCGACAGAGAAAACAAGTGCATAAAATAACTCCAGTAATAAAATACATTATTTAAATATGATTAAAATTGACTTTGAGTTATCTCCCTTGAAAAAGTAATGAAAATTTTCAGTACCTCTTCTGTGTTCCAAATTACCGAAGGAGTCCTCCTTTTGAAGGCTGTAACTTTAACGCCTCCGGATCTAGTTGATCAACAAATACAGTGTTGATTTCAATCACGTACGTTAGCTGATAGAAAGTTGGGAGACATGGAGTAGTTTTTCCTACATTTCCGGGTGATTTAGTTGGTGATTGGTCAATCCTAATGCTAACCAACTTCAATCTGCTCTCGACCGGCCTTCAAACACGTTTTCAACTTAATAACATGTACTCAACCTAAAACTATTCAGCATTAGCCCGAGGAAGAATTGTAATATTCTCTATAGAAGAACGGCCAGTTTTCAATATAAAAAATCGATTCTCAAAGATGTTAGTCACCGTAAAGATCGCAAACTTGATACAGCAAAACCATTACAAAACATGTTGTCATAATTAAATAGGATAAGACAGCAGGAAGCCGACGGGGAGACCATTAATTGAATGCTTACCATTAACCGTTAGGTGCGCAATTAGCATTTCCATTAAAAGCTACATCGATGCAGATAAATCTTCATATATGCATTTCCTTTCATTAGTAAAATTGAAAAATCTTACCAAACATTTTGTTTTGCAAAATAAACCCAAATAAGAAATCGAAAACTTTAAAACTGTTGAATTTTAAGATATTCAGATGCAAATGGAAACAATGTGCTTGCCATAATCGGACAACACGCCAAAGAATTAAAACGTTTTATTCAACGTAAAATCCGATAGGGAATCTTATTGAATTTTTGGTCCATGTTGACGTGAAAATGCTTTAAACTATTCAAAGGTTCAGCAACAGATTTGTCAGAGAGAGACATATTTCGTGGAAAGCCGCTGTCATATAAACCGGTATCAAAGCCTAATATGCCTTTGAAGTCATCTTTGTGGCAAAGGGGCTTTTCAAGCACATCGGATTTCGATGACAGTGAGGGAAGTTTTTTAAAAATCGTATAATACTAAGGATTTATTTGCCACCGAGAGATATTAATATGGACAGCAGATCGCTATGTTAGTTTTGCATTCGTGTTGAGGAATTTAAAATCTAATTCTGCTGGAATGACAAGTAGCCAGCTGAGATAAGGCCGTTGCCAGAAAATCCTTCAATTGTTCAACAGACGGGAGATTTCTTAACCGTCATATTTGTCGGGAAAAATACATTTTTAAAATTTTATTTTGCAGCAGTAAACCAAAGGTAAATGGTGGTGTGATTACTAACAAAATCATTTAGATATCAGAGAGACATCATTCTTCTTTAAAATGATGAGAGACGAAATCGGTATAAAGGTATTGAGTACGTTTATTTGCCCTCCAAGAAAATGCGTGATATGCCATTGCATTTTATGATTTTATTACAGAAACACTAAAACTTTATGGGGTAATAATTTATTTCATCTGGGTCGTAAAAACGGTCCCAGTTCATCAGAACTTCAAGTCCAAAAGAAAACAGAAAATATTTCTCCAGGTGTTAATAACAAAGTAAAAGTGTATAAGTGTTAGTGGGGGGAAAAGTTGTAAAGAAAAAAAGCGTAAGATTGCGAGAGCGGGGTGGAAAACAAAGACAGAAAGAAAGACAGGAAAAAAAGCGTATGTCAGATTGTAGAACGGAAGATGATTAAATTATTCAGAGAGAGGAGGTAATAGAGAAAATGAAAAATAATTAGATTGAGACGAATAGAAGTTATTTTCAATTTAAACAGTTGATTTTCGACTTGTGGACCTAATTCAAAATACACACAACGAAAAATATGGTTACATCAATTGTGACAGTTAAACACACAAGAAATGAAAAAAAGAGTAAAAGAAAAGAACAAAGAAGGGAAATGGAGGAGAAATATTCTCTCTGGCTTACGATTATGACACTTTTATGTATACTTTAAAAAGAAGAAAGAAAAGGAAAAAGAACCGCCTAGATTGAGAATCTTTCTAATGAAAACTTTAGGTGGACCAGACACTCTTTTGTAAGATTTCTCAATTAAGAGCTGTTCTTATTAATTTCCCTCATAAATAAAATAAAAAAGAGATAGTAACATATAGTAGCATATATATATATATATATATATATATATATATATATATATATATATATATATATATATATATATATATATAGAAAGAAAGAACAGTAAGATATATAATCCGGTATTCTTATTGATATTTTTATTTTTAATTTTATAAAACAGTGCTCAATGTAAATTTACAGAGCATTAATATTATAAATTAACTGATTTAAAATATGTGTTTTTCGCTACACAGTAATAACCATGTTTCAAAAATGGAAGCTAAAAACTTCAAATTTAATTTTGTAATCAAATTAAAGAAATTAGTTCCATTTCATCCTCAAGCGAATATTTGACTCCAATCCATTTTTGAAACATGGTTATTACTGTGTAACGAAAAAAAACATATTTTAACTCAGTTAATTTATAATATATATATGTGTATATGTGTGTGTGTGTGTGTGTGTGTGAGTGTGCATGTATATATATGTGATAACGTGCGCTTGTGTACGGGCACACTTGCTTGTGCATTGTAGGTGGATAAGCATCTTGGAATCGTTTTTAAAATAACCTGGATATTGGAATTTTTCATTTATATTATGAAATTGAATTGTCCCAAACAAAGAAGACGATCGGTTTTGTATTTAAACGCCTAACGGAAATACGTTTGATTTCATTTGATTTACGATTTCTGAAATTTTATACGCATAAGGGTGGAGTGACAGAAATGCACACAGACACACACACACACGCACACACACACACGCACGCACGCACACATTATAAAGAAAGTAAAGCGACGAAAAGAAGCAATAAGTTACGTTTAGGCCAGATGTCAGAAATTAGACTGTACCTCAGATCAAAACAAATCAAAGAGATTGGTTTGTTAACCGCTTCTCACAAGTAGACGGCTCTTTATTCCTTTCTTCTCTCTCTCTCTCTCTCTCTCAATTTCTCTTTCTATTTACGTAGGCATATCAATAAGTCATTAGATCAATTAAGATAAAATATTTTTTTCTCTAAATAAACATATAATTTTCAACCTCATCACGTTTTTCAGTACGGAATATTAATTACTAGTCGAATATTCTGCTAAATACGGGTCACGCTATATAATTACGATCTGGTAATCAGAAAAATAATTAGAAACATCAACCAAATAAATCGTTTTTCTTTAATTCAGCGTCAAAATATATATATATATATATATATATACATATATACATATATATACATATATATATATATATATATATATATATATATATATATATATATATATATATATATATATATATATATATATATACACAGAGAGAAATTCCCGAAAAATTGCGCTTAATCATGGAATAGACTGTCGCCGCTGGATATTGACCAATGTTCACTTTATTTTTACATAAGTTTTATCACTGATACTAAGCACTTTAATCCATACATACAACATACCAGATATCCATATGTTGATCATATGTGTGTGTATTATTTTATATATACAAAAGAATTATTAAATGTAATTGTTAAGTGTTCATTTGTATATATAAAAATAATATTATGGAACCTCTATTTTTTATTTTTTATATGAAAATAACTTTTAAATCTTAAATTTAAAATTTAAAATCACACACACGCACACACACACACACATATATATATATTTATATATATATATACTAATAGTAATACTCGTTTTTAAAAAAACACGGCTAACTTAACTTGTAGGTATGTCAAAACACGTCGGTACATTGGAAATAAAATAAGAAAGAACTAAAAACATTCGAACAGGGCGAAGCAAATCGTCCAGTGCCTTAAGTCTTTAGTCCAAACATAAAAAAACAAGCTAGTAGTAAGAATAAATCGTAGAGTGCTCAAGACGCTAAGTAGAGCGGGAATAAATAAAATAAATCCTAAAGAGCCAGGTAAAAACTACCTAGATGGACCTTCAGGGTAAGCTGATTTATGTATATATATATATATATATATATATATATATATATATATATGAAGAAATTTAGTCTTAAGGTGTGCTATATTTATGGGTGCTCAATATTTCATGCTAGATGCAATCGTCAGGCCACGAGTGTTATTTTTCTCGGCTATTTATATATACGGGTCAGTGGTTCATTGTGGGTAGTCTATTTCAGCGCATATTTTCCCGGAAGTATTTTGCTTGTTTTCAAAATTCTTAGATTTAAGAACGCCACAGATTATTCCTCAGGTTAATAGAGAAACTAATGGGTGAAACACGTCGATAAAGAAAAGTTGTTTTTTTTGTCTTTCGTATATGATTAGTCCTGCGTATTTCTACGAGATTGAAGATTTTAAACGATAATGTCGTACCTACTTGAATTAATACTGAATACTTATCAATAAAGAAATACTTAATAATGTACTAATACATATATATGCCATATAACAATGCCACATGACTTGCTCCAATTGTAATCACGATCATGTATCCAATAGCCGCCAAGGGTCGTAGATTAAATATGAATACTGCAGTCGTGGGCTGGTTTGATTCCAAAGTTTTCCGACCAAGTATATAGGGCGCAATCTCTCCTGCTATGTAATAGAACTGGATTCTTATCTTTCGAATTTAATTAATTCGACTGGAATTAGAACTCGACTCTCCGATTTCTCAAACCGAACCGCTATCCATTACTCCGCCGTGCTTCCACAATGGTTCCATATCCGGATTAAAAAAAAATAAACAAAACAAGTAAGCAATTTAAAGACCGAATTTCACTATCAGCAGCCTCTTTCATGTAGATAGACGAAACATTATATCGAGATTATTATTACTTGCTTTAGTTTTTATAAAGGACTACAATCACTCGATAAATTTCACACACACACAAACATTCCACATGAAAAATCCACTCACACCTGTGCCTAAGTTTAAAGCGTTTTTTTTTCAAGATAGCTACGTCAATTTTCATATGAATTTACTTTAAGAAGCATATCAACTTAAGATTTCATAAGACCTGGCATTGCCGAAGAAAAACGTGACAATTCCAATTCACATTTCATAATAAATGTTAATAGTGACTTATTTTTCAGAAGTCAAATCCTCTATACAATAAAGAGTACGTGCGTCACAGCAAAAAAAAGTGAAGAGGCGCAATAAAATCAACCCGCATATTAACCTTATATGGGGTTATGTGTAGAATGAAAGGCTAATTTGAAACTAGGAAAGGTCTAAAAAGGAAGTTTTATATAAGAAAGAAAACATTTGTAATTATATAAAAATGTTAAGTTCCCTATTAAAATATAAAATATTGTAATTATAACAGAGATATAGTAAGAAGTTTAACGATAAATAATATTTAGATAATAAGTAAGAATATATTAAAAACAAACTTTTATATTAAAGGATAAAAAAAATATAAATTAAATTATCTATTTATAACTTACAAAAGTTAAATTATTACGAAAGTTAAACCGTACTAAGTAAATTAAAAAAAGATTATAGAAATGGGGACTGTTATATATATATATATATATATATATATATATATATATATATATATATATATATATATATATATATATATATATCAACACTTAAGGTTGTCTGTTTTCTAATTAGATTAAATTGATAGTTGCTCTGGTTTGACATTGAGCTCTCTGGGTTACATCATTGGGATTATCCATACAGATTACAAAACTTTTCTTTACCTAACTATATATATATATATATATATATATATATATATATATGTATGTATGTATATATATATATATAGAGAGAGAGAGAGAGAGACAGACTGACAGAGAAGACAGATAGAGGGATATAGATAGAATTTGTCTTTATCTATCTATCTATCTATATATATATCTATATATATATCTATATCTATATATATATATATATATATATATATATATATATATATATATATATATATATATATATAAGGAAACCACAAAAAGTTATGTTCGTTTTTAAAGGAAAAAAAAGAAAACGCTTCATAGTATTTGTAACTTATATTTAGTCTTCGAAGTAATCGCCATCGGCATCCAGCACCTTCTGCCAACGTGTTTCCAGCTGTTTAATGCCCTTGCGGTAGAACTCGAGGTAGTGACACAAAGAAGTCCGTGAGGGCTTTGCGCAAGTCTGCTTCATTGGTGAAGGATTTCCCACGAAGATGAAATCGAGGGAGTGGAAGAGGTGGTAACCGAATGGTGCAAGGTCAGGTGAATAAGGTGGATGGCACAAAGTCTCCCACCCAAGTTGCTGTATGGTATCCCTGACCACTCGCGCAACATGCGGCCTGGTGTTGTCATGGAGGAAAAGCATTCACCAGTGCTGGCTCCTTCTGGCGCAATGCCTGTTACACACGTTTCAATTGCTCTGAATATATGTCTCCAGTGACCGTTTGGCCCGTTGGTAGCAGTTCATAATGTACCACTTGACCACCTGTCCACCAGACACAAAGCATAATCTTGAGTGGATGCATAGGCGGTCTTGCGGTGTGAGGGACAGCATCCTGAGGAGACAACCAATGTCTGGAACGCTTGGGAGTTTCGTACAGAGCCCACTTTTCATCACTGGTAAGCACTCGATTGAATAAGGATGCGGTACGGTGGCGAGAAAGCAGCGATACGCAGGCTGCCACTCTTTGTCTCTTGTGGAGCTCCAACAGCGTTTGCGGAACCCACGTGCTCAGGTTGTACGTCTTACCTAGGCGGTGCAGGTGAAGTCTAACTGTTTCATCGGAAACGTTGAACTGTCTTGCAAGTTCACCACACGTTAGACTACTGTCCTCTTCAACGGCCGTCTTCAGGACTCCGTCATTCAAGACCTATGGTCGTCCACTGCGAAGCTCATCATAGAGAGACAAATCTCCCGACTTAATTATTCGAAACCAACGCCTTGCAGTACGTTCATCCACAGCACTATCCCCAAACGCTTGACATATGCGGCGACTTGATGCAGCTGCTGATAAGCCCACTTTTAAGTCGTAAAGAAAACAGCCCCGAACAAGATCTCTAGACATTTCCATCATTCACACAGCTGTCCGGCTTATAACTGATGGCCGGGCACGGTGCGCGTGTTTTTTATAACGTCTGATGTTCCGGCTGTCCGACTTTGAAAACAATTGCTGCACACATTTCGTATATATTTCAAATTCATTCAATGACAAGTCAAAAAACGGACAGAACTTTTTTTGGTTACGTTGTATATATATATATATATATATATATATATATATATATATATATATATATACCGTACATTTTCACATATAAATCGACCTTTAATTTCCAAATATCACACTTAAGAATTTGGGGTCGTCCTATACTGCAATACTAAAACAATTTTCAACCTGAAATTATTAGTTATATTTGTTGGTAAGCTAACCTCGGATTCGGTGCGATTGGCAATAACGTGCATGAAAAGATTTACATTTCCAAGAAACTGATAATAATACCATTTCCACCTTATATATTACTGGCTTATCTCCATAATAAATTGCCTAGGCGAAGAATAATTCCATATCAATGAAATCCACTTGTATCTTTGCAAGCTCAGCTGAGGAAATATAAACATTGAGTTATGATGGCGTTCACAGCAATATTCAAAAGATCACGTGACGAGGCGTAAACGAAACAATGATTTCCCATTTAGGGACGTGTGCAGGAAAAGTATGATATAGAATCGGTTTATTTTTAATTTCTAAGGATAAAGTTTGTAACAATATTTCCAATAACATCAACTTTATATAATCTATAAGCAGTCGTCTTATAATACAGTTCTAGTGTGAATTCATGACAATATGCTATGTTTTTTGACTTCGTCTTATCTGAATGTCGCCTCATACGCGAAAATATACGCTCTCTCTCTCTCTCTCTATATATATATATATATATATATATATAACATAGATGAACTAAGTGACAATTTTGTTATTTGTATGAATCATATATATATATATATATATATATATATACGATTCATACAAATAAAAATATATGATCTATGTTATATTTAACACCTTGACTCCAGAGTGTTGTAGACTAAGTCTAGTAATAATCGTTCGGCCAAATCGTCAGCAGATTTCATACATATATATATATATATATATATATATATATATATATATATATATATATATATATATATATATATATATATATATATATATATATATCATTCTGCTCTTGTTGCGACGTCCTTTGAAGAGGTCCAACATCTATTAAATAGTTTCTCTGCTGCGTGTAAGGTCTTTGATCTTACCTTTAGTATTAGTATTAGTATAAAAAATAGTCCGAATAATGTAAATAGTGTATCTAGAGTTGTAAGAATATTTTATTTTATAAAAATGCTTAGCACATTCTGGGCGTGTTCATAGTTGATGTTACTTAGTGTTGGTTTTTCTTTTTTATTCACAATACTTATTATTACATTCCTATAACTCTACATACATACATAAAAATGCAGTTAAAACTAAAATCATCCTTGTATAGACAGATAGAAAAATTCATTTAAATAATTAAATTTATATAACCTCATTGAATTTTACGATAATGTTACGGATACATTATATGCTGGCTGGTTATAACGGCGACATCTTATTTTATGCGCGTAATTTTATAGTAATTATTTCCTTTTAACTATATTCTATCCTGCTTTTACGAGATAATGATATATATTTATTTATATATCAAGAACTGTATTTAGAAAATTGTAAGACTAAAATGAAAAAAAGCGAGATTGTAACGTTTTTCATCCGTCCGACTAATTACGAACGGAGGAACCACGTCAGAAATATGTTTTTCCCATTTTGTCCTATATATATATATATATATATATATATATATATGTGTGTGTGTGTGTGTGTGTGTGTGTGTGTGTGTGTGTGTGTGTGTTGATATAATAGCAAAAACTGTTAGATTGATTATCCGAAGTTCTTTAGTATTTTTGTTTTTATTTAAAAAACAAACAAAAACAAACACTGCTCGATACAGAAGTGGAGCTTAAAATTATAATTATTTTAAAAAAAAATATGATTCCATCGCGACACAGAAATAACTATGTTTCGAAACTATTTTCCCGTATTCAAGTTTAATTTCAATATTAAACCTTAACTCTTGGATGACAGTTTTCTCCTCAAGGGATGTTTGTGATAACTAACCCCAAAAAGTTATACGCATTTTTATTATATGTCAAGTTTTTGGAGTCGGGTGAGGTTGGGTTGTTTTTTTGTTTTGTTTTTTTGTCTGGGCTACAATGGTTAATTTTATCAGGCTCGATTGTTTTTTATTACAATCTACTAAAAACTCTCACTGATTAATGTTGTAATTACAGTCAATTTTGGTGTTTATTTGTATTTATTTTTGTTTTTTTATGATTTTTTAAAGGGGTGCTAAGATGACGATTGTAAATGTGTAATTATAATATATATATATATATATATATATATATATATATATATATATATATATATATATATATGTGTGTGTATATTTCTTTTTTTTAAGCTTTTCACCCCAAGAAAGCCTGGAAGCCACTAGCACGCAAGGGGTTACAGAAGGTTTGGAGGAAGAGCAGATAGGAGTGGTAGAAGAAAGGATGTAGAGAAAAATAGTGGATCGATCAAGGCAAGGGGGTTACAGAAAATTTGGAGCGAGAGCAGATAGGAATGAAAGGGGAAAGGATATGGAGAAGGGAAGTGGACAGATCAAGGCAACTGGAGATGTCGATTGACGTTACACTTAAATAGTGGGAGATTATATTTGTCAGGGAAACAGGAATAAGGAAGGGAGTTCCACAGGCGAGAGGTGCGAGACATGAACCTATTGGAGTAGAAGAGACGTCTACATCTAACAGTTTCAGCAGTGAAGGGGTGGGAACGGGGTGCCAGCCTCGTAGGACGCTTAAATTCATGGGGCTTGTAGTGCCACGCAGCTCTGTCCTATCGGTAACTCCGATCATGCTGTAGTGTCTGATAGTATCTCCTTCAACCCCACCCTCTGCAACGGGCCTCCTACCACCAGAACCTCGTTCTGCTATCAAACGAGCTGACTGGGACTCGTTACGTGATTTCCTCCGCGATGTCCCCTGGGATGCTGTATTTAAGCTCCCCGTTCAAGAATGTGCTTTAGAGGTTTTTTCCTAGGTTAAAGCTGGAATTGACGCTTTCATCCCCTCAAGGAAATTCAAGGTCAAACCGCGCTATATATATATATATTGGGAAAAACCGTGCTATATATATATATATATATATATTGGGAAAAACGTTTTTCCCAAATTATGTGGTCGTAATTTTGTGATCCTAGAATGAGTTTACCTTGCTTAACTGGAATCCGACGGGATCTTTTGCTGCCGTATCCCATCTGTTTTAATGAATTTTCGTCTTCAGAGATTTCCACCTATACTGCTTTACAAGGATTGGTTATTAGAATAACTGCTCCACTTGTATAAATCTTCAAGCGATCAGGCGATTCCCTTAAAACGATAACCAGGGAGCTTCCGCGCCTCCCCACCATATACATATATAAGAATTTGTAACTACAACTAGTGTCTTTAATAGTATTTATTTAGAGTTTCACAGTTCTATGAGTTTCAGAAGTTAAAACTGAGATGGTGTATGGATATGCCACCATATTACTCTCAATAAATAATCTTAAAGATTCCAGTTGCGTTTACAACTTCTTTTTTCTAGATTTCTACCGTGTAGAATATATAAAAATAAAAACCTCCCTTTTTCTCTTTCTCTCTCTCTCTCTCTCACACACACACTCTCTCTCTATATATATATACATATATATATATATATATATATATATATATATATATATGAATCTATGTTTCGTTAAATAATTTAGATGTATTATGGCTATTTATTTTAGTTTATATCCTTTCAATTCCATGAATTCATTTCTTAGTGGTTGTAGAAAATTGATTAAGAAATATTCAAAAATTATTTGAAAGAAAATTTAGCAATTTTTCTTAATCAACGTTCTACAGTTACCAAGAAATGAATTGATATATATAATTTTTTCTATCTCTGCAAATTCAAAAAATAGTTGTGCGAGGAAATCCTAGTAGATCAGATTTTGAAATTTCTCAGGTACACTCTTCGTAGCAATGGTAATCCTGCTCACAAAATCACTAAAAATACCTGTTTACCAATATTAAATCATGACATTCAGCAGGTCGCTATGGTATTATGTAAATGCTTAAAGTTGTTAATTGTTACTCTATCATTGGCTGAGTAGATATTTGTGGGCGTTTAAAAATTTTAAAAAAATAAACAAATGCATGAATAATTCATGAAATTAAAATAACAAATAATAATTGTATTAGTAATAGAAAAAGTAAATAAATAGATACAAACAAAAAGGAAGAATATTTAACAACAGCAATAACAACCTTTACTCACTTGCATTTACTAAGCAAGTCACTTAGCAATCCTTTCCATTTTAACCTTGACTTTCACTGTTAGCCTTAAGAATATTAAGGAGCGTTCTTAAATTTAAAACTTTTTATGAGATAACGATATTTTTACTTCTGTTTATAAATACATGAATGTAAAATAAAATCCTTACTTTTGTCTTGCTAAAGTGCATCAAAGAAGGAAATTCGTTGTCAAAGAATAACTTTCGATATAGGCTTATTTATATTGTCTTTTTAGATATATATTTCTGAATTATATGTTTATTTTTAGACACAGACAAGCAGACATACACATATGTAGATGTCCTTCCGAGAAACTTTCCTTCGTCATTTTTTTTTATTTCAAAGGTTGATCTTTCCGGCAGGCTCCGTTGCCAAACTGGTAGAAGCGCACTTGAACAAAATTGTGTCTTTTCCTGATGGAAAAGAAAGATATTATTTTCGATTGGAGGAACTATTATTCTTTCGTTGGTGTACTCACTTCACGACGATTGTTATTAATTTCACTGTTTAATAAAAAAAGATCAGGGATTAGTAACTAAAAAAAAGTAGGACCTGTAAAAATGCCGTTTCTTGTAATAAGAAATGATATAGGATAATTTTTGTAAAAAAAAATACTGTTGCTTACGTTTCCGGTACGAAAATGAAGCCAGTAAATATAGATTGTAAAAGTTCCATCGGGAAACGGACCTTTGTTATTATGTTTATTCAAACCTCGAGCTGTCAGGCTGGCTCCGTGGCTGAACTGGTAGAGGAAAAATTCGTAGCGCGCATTTGAGCTTTCTTTCTTTCAAACAATATATTCTACTTTCTTATAATTGCCGGTTCGTCCAATCTACGCACATTCTCGACTAGCACATCCGGGTATTTCTTGCAGGATTCTAATTTTCTCTTTCATGAACACAGAGAGTCATCAATCTATCTAACGCTGTTATGGCTGTACCCGTCAATTTTAGTAGAACTTCTACTTCTCATGTGATATACTTGCTGTATAGTTTAAAAATCCTAGGAAAATCCATGTTTTAAGCACATTTTCCTTTTTTCTATGTGCTAAATTCATTTTCAATTTTATATATATATATATATAGGAGTCATGGCTGAGTTCGAATTTCAGTCAGATCCATTACATTCACTTATGTATGAATCCTATTTATATATATATATATATATATATATATATATATATATATATATATATATACATATATACATACATATATATATATATATATATATATATATATATATATATATATATACACATATATATATATATATGTATGAATATATATATATATATATATATATATAATGTAAAATGCTCAAACATTAATATTCCATGGTTATAATTTATTACATCGGAATCGTAATCACGATCCAATTCATCAGACCTACAAATTCAAAAAGAAATCCGTAAATATAACTCCGGGTATAAAAAATAAAATGTTTGTGAGAGTGTATGTGGGGGAGTGGGAATCAAATGTGAGAGGAAAATGTATGAAAGATCTAGAGAGGGGAAACAGAAGAAAGAAGAACAAGAAGGACTAAAGGTCAAGATGGTTGATTAAAATTTAACAGAGATTAGTTTTTATGAGAGGAGTTAAATAACGGCTTAAATGAGTGAGATACAGATGAATATGAATTATTTTTCGAAGCGTAATTCGCTACCAGTTCGCTGACCCAATTTAACATAAAAAAAACAGACACTGGAAAAGTGTGTATACATTTGTGGTGACATTGCATGCAATAAAAAACGATATGATCTAAATTTAAAATCCAGAAGGTGAGAGAGTGAGAGAGAGAGAGAAAGAGAGAGAGTGGGGAAAAAGATGCTGGGGGCAAACTAAAAAAATTGCATTTATGAGAGAAAAGATGTGTAAGCAAGAAAATTTGACAGGTTACAACTTTAACATAAACATATCAAATTGACGAATATTTAATCTAGTAAGTACCTACTATTTATATGCCCCAAAACACATACGTAGATACAAACATACACAACAAAATATCTATATTTACTCGTATATACATACATATACGTCTGCATATATATATATATATATATATATATATATATATACACTTTCACTCATGCATACACATACACAAATATACACATATGTGCACATAAACCTATGTACATAAAAGCTTACACACATCCATACATATACATACACACACTCATCTAAACAAATATACAAAGTATCTATCTATCTATCTATACATATACACATACATACATATATACATATATATACACATAAACATACACATACATACATACATATATATACACATAAACACACATAAACACACATACACACACATACATATATATATACATATATATATATATATATATATATATATATATATATATATATATATATATATATATAAATTAAATGGTAAAAGGTAAAAAAACACACATCCACCCATACATACATTTAACAGATAAAAATAGATGGGTAGAATTAAACTAATTTGTAATTTAAAAAAAAAACTACTGGATAAGAAAACTTTAACAATATTAAAAATCACGGAGTGATTAACAGGTATATATCTCTTAGGTCTACATATATACCTAGATATCAGAAAACTATCAGATTTTGTGTATCAGTTATTTAGGAAATCTTTTTACCTACATACCTACATACACATATACAAACACATAAATAAATTTTGCTAACACAAATTAAATGATCAAAACATATGTAGAGCACCACATAAACAGTGACAATGATATATATAGATAATCATAAGAGTCATTCCATTTAAATGTCATGTCCGATGTTAGCGATCCAAGATGGAACTCTTACAGGTAACAACACGTTATAAAACCGTGTTTATGTTTTAAAGCTTTTTTTTTGTCTACATTTGGAAATGATCTCACTACGAAGATTTAGCAACTCATCTTGATTTTTATCTTTAATAATATTTTTTTCCCGCAATGCATAGATCACATCGATCGTGGAAGTTATTAGGTGATTAACGCTCTTGATAAGAATCGCCATTCGAAATGCGGGGTTAGTCCCTTATCCACCAGATCCCAGTTGTGTTTGGATTAGGAAGTTTGATTTTTAAGGTGTCAATATTTAAAAGAGCGTCTATGATTGTACAGACGCTGCTTCCAGTTACCAGCTGATATACCTATGTATCTTTTTTTCTGATTGATATTTTCTCCGGAGAAGATTGTTGCTTCACATATTACATTCTCATGCATACATTTTATCCCAATTGGACAATTAGCTCTAATCCTACAATCGCAGGTGGGGCTCCTAGATCGAGTTTCACTACTATGGTAGTTCCTAAGTGTTTTACAATTGAGGGATGATATAATTTTCTCCATATTACTTACACATGAATAACTAATTTTCAGTGTCTTCCTATTGAAAATTTTATATAGTTGATGTTTACTATGAAAGTGTTTGACTATTAACCTTAGGAAGAAACTTCCTATATCAATGTTGGAAAGCCTGCAATACGGTGGGTTAAACCATATTACTTTGCCCATTCTGTTTTAGATCTATTATTGCTATGATTTTCTAGTTCTTCGTTATAGTCTAATTCCTGTTTAAAAACAATTTTTTGAGAGCCTGGTTGTATATAAATTTATTTTCATTAAAGATTTCCCGGCTATTAATTCTTGTAATAAAAAGTTTCGGAGGTGTGATGTATTACAGATTTCGGGTGATTAGAGTGAACATTGATGTATAGGGGTGTCTGATCAACTTTATGGAAGGGCTTAAAAGTCTCATTAGGCAGGTTGAAGGTGATATCTAAAAAGCTGACTATTTTAAGGTTGAAAGATATTTCAATCTTAAGGCCTAGGTATTTGAAGGCCCTAATGATCCCCTTATGTAAGCTGGAAGTCAAGGGACCATTGCTATTAGGTACAATGATTAAGCCGTCATCTCTATAAATTCCAACTGGATTACGGTTAACTACTCTACTCAAGGTGTCTAAAATATATATGCCCACTAAATCTGCAATTTCGGCAGTGTCGTATGCTTCCAAACGTACATCGACACTTTCATTATTCTTCTTCACACAAGTAGCGTCATTGTATGTAAGTATTGATCTTCTTGACGTTAAAACAATGTCCAGATCATTTTCGGTTGTTTCGGTATATCTTTAACGAAATTAAGGCTGTTAATTAATAGTCTCTCCGAAATAGAAGGGTAAAAATCCAAGATGTCAAATTGGATGAAAGTAGCTTTTCTTTATTGGGGATATTTAGGAACCATTTAATCGTCTCAGCCGAGTCCTTCCAAAGGTTGGCTGAACATTTATCCAGGATACATGATGTTATTTTCTTAAGAATGTTCTTAGAAACACAAATTTAGAGTGATTAATTAAACGGGACTGCAAGCTATTGATAAAGTTCGGTTTATGATCTTTGAATAGAATGTATGCATCTTTCATATTAAATTTGCCCATTCTGTCAGCAACTCAGCATTTGTTTGAGGATAAAGTGCTGTTGTCTTTGTCTTTCTTATGAGAGCTCGTAAATTTGTCAGTGATGAGTTTGTCATTTTCAGAGGGTTTAATTTTATAGATATTGTTGGATTTGTCGACTTTAATCCATAATTTAATGGAGTTTTTTACGTTTTTAATGTCTTCACCAATTTTAGGATGGGAGTAGTTTGAAGAATTTCTTAACTTAATGTTTTTAATTAAATTAAGCAAATAGATATGTTTTTGTGTATTTGTGTATCTAAGTATGCGTTTTGGGGCATATAAATAGTAGGTCCTTACTAGATTAAATATTCGTTAATGTAATACGTTTAGGTTAAATTTGTAACCTGCATGTGATGTTACTTCCTTTGTCAAATTTTCTTGGTTACACATCGGTTCTCTTATAAATGCCCTTCGTTTTTAGAATGCACCCCATCTTTGTTTGCCCCCCCCTCTCTCTCCTTCTCTCTCTCTCATCTTCTGGATTTTATGTTTAGATCATATCGTTTTTATTGTGCGTAGTGTCACCACAAATGTATCCACACGTTTCCGGTGTCTGTTTGTTATTTTAATTTAGGTCAGCGAATCGGTAGCGAATTATGCATCGAAAAATAATTCACATTAATATCATATATTACTAGACTGGTGACAAGATCACAGGAATTTACACCATGCTCACAGTTTCTTTTGCGCTTATTCACTGTTTTCCAATCAACTTTAATCTGCAAAAATTTAACTACAGTGACAATTGTTATCTACTACCCTCCTGATTACTCTATCCTCTTTTCGTTCATTATTAATGTTCCTGTTTTTTCTTAGTGGCTTTACTGTCTTCCATGGGGTGATACGGATATATATATATACAACTGCACTTCGATTTTTTATTCTGTCGAAGTGCAGTTGAGATGCACCGAAACGAAGTTGCATCTTTGTATTAAGTAAAATTGTTTTGTCTATATGATAAAATTAAAAAAAAATTAATTATTATCGCTCTACTATCGGTATCGAGCCCTCTTTTGGATTAATACTGTGAACGTTGGAATTTATATATTACTTTCGTTCTCATCGCATCGGATATATATATATATATATATATATATATATATATATATATATATATATATATATATATATATATATATAAGTATGATATCTTTAAATATATATATATATATATATATATATATATATATATATATATATATATATATATATATATATATATATATATGTATATGTATGTATGTATGTATGTATTAAAGTTTGATATCTTCGAATGCACAACATTTATCAAGTATACATTATACGAGTTGATGTAAATTTCCTTTTTATATTGACAGCCAGTTGGTGAAAGAATTATAAATTTCATAAATAGGAACGAAATATTCTACCTTTTCGACGCTGGGACTCAAGAATAATTAACTGATACCTGGTGCCCCGGGACCCGTCTCCATGGCAACACATTTCCATTGCAATTTAGCTTTAACGAAAGGAGCACACCCGGATATCTGATAAAACTAAATCAACTTTGCTGGATACAATACCATAAAAAATAATCTATACTATATTTCTCAGCGGGGTGTGGCCATAAGCTCCTATTAACCGGGAAACAATATATATGCTAAATGAGTGAATTAGATAGTTTTGGATTTGATGGCAATGCCAGGGATAACATTAGGTGTAACTGTTAAAGTTGCCATTTTAAAATCTAACATAAAAGATAATGTACGGAACAAAGATATATTTGAATTGCGAGCAAATCGACAACCTGAAACTGGCAGCTGCTCTCGAAAATGACCCCCAACAAGTTGCTAAGGGGGGCAAGGATTGGCTTGTAAGCGTTAATACACTCAAAACGTAACTACTTTTATTTAATTGCCATAGAGAACATTTTCTGCCTTCCCTCAGTATGTCTGATGTTAACCTCTAAGAGAATAAATATTGGCGCCTTCTTGGGTTGACGTTTTCCATTAACATGATAGGAAGTGATTATATTGACTCAATTGCTCGGTGTACTGCTAAACAATGTCGTGCTGAACAATTGTCATTGTCAGAATTCATCTGGAACATTCATAAATCTTTCATTCGTCCGACAGTTGAATATTGCTGCCATATCTGCTCTGGTGCTCCTACCATATACCTCGAGATACTTGACACAGTTCCAAAGAATTGTCTGTAATGTAATCGCAGTTCCCAACTTCAATCACTTTCGCACCGACGTTGCGTGATTTTTCTCTGGATTTTGTACAATTATTTTCGAGGCAATTCTTCTGGTGAACCTTCATCCTTGGTGCCTCGACTGCATGAATTTAAGCGTCGTACTAGATTGGCAGTTAAGTCTCATCGTGTTACAGATGAACTAGATAATTGTAAACGTATGTTCACTTAAAATAGTTTCCCTTCTCGCCTGTAGAATTCATTTTCGGTTTTTTTATTCCCTGACAATCTAGAATCTTTAAAAAATTTAAGTATAATAACAATCGCCATATTTTGTTTTCCTGAATTTATTTCTTTTACAGGTCCTTTCTCCTCGCAAAATTTTCCCATTCTCTTTCACTCTCCGTAATCTCTTTGTCTTAGTGACATTATCGCGTTACTTGATGTGTAATCATTTAAAATAATCTAAGAACACTAATTACATTATTCGGATTATTGTCCTCATCTTTGTTGCCATATTTATCACAACATTTCGACCGTTGTATGCTTCGGCCTTCTTCAGTAGGTTGGAATGTCGAACTGAACCCTTTATTTCGCTCGCTGGGGTAGACTGTTCTATTTCCACGTCTAATGGATGTCAGTTATCAGTTATCTCCTGTTAATTCACCTCTCCAAGTTCTCCCTGCCTTAACCAGGTATTAAACTCACAATTCTTTGGGTCCTGTCACTGGATCTAACCGACGCCTTTATGCACTGCGCCATGTGTCCTTAAGTGGATAAAGCCGGAGCATACAACGGCCGAAACGTTGTAATAAATATGGCGATAACGATGAAGACAATAGTATGAATAATGTAAATAGTGTACATAATACATCATCTCAGAAATATAGACAGAACGGCCGAAACGTTGTAATAAATATGGCGACAAAGATGCGGACAATAGTCTGAATAATGTAAATAGTGTACATAATACCTCATCTCAGAAATATAGACAGATACTGAATAATCTAAGTAATTATAATCATTCAAAAGATTTACTGGGAGGAAAGCGCCTGTATACGAACATGGATTTAGCACGTACAGAAAAATTAAATGGGATTATAACTTATACGGTGTGTATAATTTATGAGAACTAGAAGTTCTACAAAGATTTCTTGTCCGTGGGTACATACATAATAACGTTTGTCGATGCAACCGTGTTGATGGAAGGCAGAGAAAGAAGACGGCAGAAACTTCTAGACGTGCTAGTCGAGAAAGTAGGAAGATTGAAGTAACAAGCTATTGTAAGAAAGCAGAATATATTGCTGTTTCTGAAGAAGGACAGCTCCCGATGCGCGACACGGAACGCACATTGGAATAATGAAATATAGTTTCGATATGCTAAGCAAAGTATAAAGAAACGCGAAATCTTTGTTAGGTGCAAATAAAAGAATACTGAACGGTTATGTATTATGAATCGTTTTATATGACGGTGAAATCTTGAATTTTTTTAGGGGATATAAACAGGAAAGATGTCTTGCGGAATTTGAGAATCACAGGACATATTGAAGGCAACAGGAGCAGAGGAAAAGAAGGAGCAACCTACCTGTGTGAATGGATGGCTGAAGAAGGATTGCATGGTTAATAAGGAGACAAATATTACCTAAGGGGTATAGGAAATTGTGGATAGCCAAGATCACACAGGCAATTGTGGATAGCCAAGATCACACAGGCCCTGAAAGAAGAACGCTAACGGCATGTGAACCATTTTTGATTGAAAGACTGAAAAGACGCTATTTTTCTCATATTTCTCTCTATTTCGACTCGAAACGGATTAATGTCAGCTGAACAAATAACAAGAAAATAAAAAGAAATTTTTAATAGGTTGTAATTAAATATTCACTTCTCTCTTGTCACTGTCTGTCTTAAAACCGATACTTTCTCATTAGTTTTAATTAGTGTATCTCATTAATTAACGACCATGTATGTTATTTTTCATTTATTTGGGAGAAAGGAATATATAAATATTAACCAATCTGGTGGTCATGTTTGTCAATACGTAATTAACACTGATTATTCCCAAGTAATATCTTGAACGCAATTAACATCACCTTGTCTAAGCGATTGTGGCCTATCCACATTGGTAAATCTCCACAACAAGCAAATTTTAACAATTGGATCATTTTCATAAACATTTCCAGAAAATACGCAAATAACTTGTTTCTCTTTTTTTTCTTTTTTTTTCTTTTTTTTTTCTTATATTTACATTTTGAAATCGCTGCATACGTTGACTATATGGCATATTTAGTGCCATGTTTAAATCTAGAATCAATCGCAAATAAAGGCATTCTTAAAAGTTATAAACATTAACCGCTCAAAAGAGAATGGTATTTGGGGACTGACCAAAATAATAATATCTACAAGATTTCTGTAAGAACGTTGGAAAAATAATGATTAATTTTAACATGCATAGCGTGGCAATGACCATATTGTTTATGCATAAAAGATAGACTGGAGTTACATATTAATTCAAGAGATGCCATAATATACAAAAAACACTGATTTTCAGTGCTATTGAAATAAAGTAGGATATCGACGATGAGATGTATGCATTTCCGAGTCCTTTCCTTTTGACATATCAAAAGGACCCGTTGAAAATCTACTGTTAACAGATTGACATTTGACATAGTTTCCTTACATTATAAGTTAGATAAAATGCAAACATTAATTAAATACCCATGCAGTAATACACTGCATATACTGCATATTGCACTATAATTTTTTTTTAATTAGATTCTTTATCATCTATTTTCTTTAATTATATAAGGCGGGCCCAGGGGAAATCCCATATGGTTTTGTTCATTTTTTATTTCTATCAACAAGTACACCTTCAACTCAGTGTAGAATGTAGTTAGCCAGAAGTGAAAGAAAAATGGTGAGATATTTTGTCTGTCCGCTTCTATTATACCAAGCATTTGCGGGCAGGGGACACGAAAGCTAAACTTATGGGCAGGAGACTGGTAAACTATTACAGGTTGCTAATTAAGAAACAGAGAAAAATAATAATAATAATAATAGTAATAATGATAATAATAATTATAATAATAACAGTAATAATAATAATAATAATAGTAATAATCATATTATTATTATTATTATTATTATTATTATAGAGCAGCGCCCCAAATCGTAATATGTAATACCCCAAATAGCCTTTATATCGCAGTCGCATATATACCAGGCACCGACATTGCAGAAGAATATGCACAGTATTGTGGCAGGTGATTATAATTAAAGCCCATCATTTTTCAAGTGGAACCTAGTTAGAAATACCTTCAGGATGGTAACTCAGTGAAGATCAGATGCTATGAGATCATTGCCTGATTATTATTATTATTATTATTATTATTATTATTCCTTTGATTTTTGTTGTCTACTCATTTCTTTCCGGGTCCCAACCAGAAACCTAAGGTCAGAAATGACATCATGACATTTTCCATTGAGTATTTTTCTAAAAGTAAAAATACACTCTAAGTTCACATACATTTTACAGATACGCCCTTCGAAAGTTTTGAGCTGTACTTGTGAATAAAATCCTTTGCACATCTTTAAGATATGGTCTACCAGGAATCCCCTCAATGAGTCTATCGAAAGTATTTTCAATCAAACCAAGGGCTCCAACTACAACTGAAATTATTGATGTTCCCATATGCCGCATCTTTGAAATTTCTACTTCGGGATCTTTGTATTTTGTTTGTTTTTTTAAGACCTTCAAAGATACATTACAATCTGCAGGAACTGGCATGTCAATAATAAGAAGGCACATTTTGTTTTTGTGGTCTTTGATCCTGATGTCTGGCCGATTAGATTTCATTGTTCTTTCTGTGTGTTTTGTAAAGTTCCATAAAATTCTTACAGGTACTATCTCTGTAACGTAGTTTGGGTAGAGTTCATACCAATTTCGTGCAGTTTCCTTCGCGTAAAACTTGCAGATATCCCAGTGCATATATGAACCCAAGCTATAATGCCGAGAATTATATCCTGTGTGTTTTATCACTAGGCATCCTGTTGCAAGATGGTCAATTATTTCTGAATATTTATCTCAGTATCTGCATTTAGTGTTAACACAATTTGTTCAGTATGCATGCTTGGTGATTTCTAGTTAGCATTGGTCGTGTGCATCAAGAATAGAATCTTCGGTTTCAACTTTTAACCCGGCACTACATAACATCTGATGGATACGGGGTTTGTCTAGATCATCTTGGCTGGTACGAACGGAGTATTGGCCCAGAAGAAGCTTATCTTGCCATCCTTTGCCAGCATTTGGTACATTGTATTTGATTTCTTTTAGGTTCTTTGCCGCTGAAGTACGTGTATTATGGTTTATTTGCACTTATTCATCTACTTGAAATTCCCTTTTGAAAGTTTAGCTTTATTTAATTTATAACTCGCCCCATTTATGTCTTTCTTAGGCTGTTCGTCGTAACGTCATTGGAAATTCTCGTCAACTGATCCAACCTACATCTTCTGTCTCAAATTGAATTCGTCATTTAAGGCGTCTTGCATAATTCATTTGTGTTACCGAGGGTGTCTTATTTGCTCCATAAAAATTTATTACTGAAAAAAAAAAGATTCTTATTCTTTCATTTCCTTTGTTATAGTTCATCATCTATCCATCTATAGTTTCCAGATATCGTTGAAGACCGATTGTTTTTGTTTTTGTTATATTTGAACTAATCCACTGCCTCCTTCAAATCTGGGCACATTCAGACGATCAACATCATGCTTACGTTAACGCATGTGGTGGCTGGTGAGAGTTTGATATCATAAATCTAGAATAGGTGAGTAAACACTTCATACTTTGTATCCATAGTTATTACAGTTTAATTCACACAAAAGGGGGATTAAGGACAGACAGAACCGAAAGGAAGACAGGGAGTCTCCTTGAGAGATTACTCAAGAGGCTGCATGTCATCAGATCATGATTGGTGCAACCATTGCTTAGATACTTAACTGACATTCAGATTATCATTTTTCTTACTTTTCATGATGTTTGTTTATCTTAGTTTAATCATTAAAATATATTTGTGTATGCATATATAATATTTATGTACGGTTACAATGCGTAAGAAGAATAAATAACATGTTTGAAAAACTAGAATTCACAGGTGTAAAGTCCAGTAAACTCAAAGAACAAGTGTCAAAATATAAAGACAAAAGATGTGTAGAGGTTGTCTGAATATATGGGGATGTGTAGTCAATATCTATATCTTGTTATATTGATGAAGTGAGAAGTATACACGTGTGCAATCTTTTGTATTTCAGTTAAACTCGAGAAACACACATTTTCATATGTTTCTTTTATTTTTCGGGTAGTAATAACAATTGAGATTGTCTGAGTTTTGAGATGCCGTATCTTATGAATTTCAATTTCTAGTTCGTTTATTTAATACGTCTGTTGAGCAATTTGACTGACATACTTGCATCAATAGCTAATATTACCACAATGAGTAAGCACATTTTTTCCAGAAAAATCTTTTACAATTATATCAGGCTGATTGTTTTTTTTTCCTGACTATTCCATAGCACATATACATTTTCATTAGACATCACAGAATTTGGCTAGTTTTTCAACAATTTCTTCCTGTGGTAAGCTGTACCTTCCACATATTTCCCAGTGAATATATTGGTATATTCGGTGATAACGTGTAAGGTATTCTGTTGGAGCTAAGGGCGTGAAGCTTGACACTGAGCGGACAATAGTTTCTGGTAGTAAGCCACAAATTCTTCATCATTTTAAGAATTCGGAGAATAAGCTCATCTTTTCATTAAATCTTTTATTATTATAACTGTTTTATTGGCCTTATTTGTTCTGTTGGAACTTATACTCCCCATTGTACATATATTTCTTCACTACTATTATTATTATTATTATTATTATTATTATTATTATTATTATTATTATTATTATTGTTCTTGTTGGTGTTGCTGTTGTTGATATTATTGGTAAGGTTATTATAAAAGATTTAAATTTTCTCCTTGTCATGTAAATAATTATTAAATAATAATTATTATATTCATAATAACAATTATTATTATATTAATAATAATAATAATAATAATAATAATAATTATAAAAATAATAATAATAATGATAATAATGATTAATATCATTATTATTATTATTTGCTTTGATTTCCCAGCCAGAGATCTAAGGTCAGAAATGGCTTCCTGATATTTTCCACTGATCCCTAAGATCACACATAGATGAAGCTCTTCGTAATGTGTGAGCTGTACTTGTCAGTAGTTTTTTGTATAAAGTATGGACTACAAGGAATCCTTTCAGTGGGACTAATGGGCCCTCTTCCAATCAATTCGAGGGATCCAAACACAACTGGAATTATTGATATTCTCATGTCACATTTTTGACATCATTTTAAAATCTTGTATTTTATTTATTCTATGGTTTCATGAAGATCTTGTAATTTATGGTTTCATGAAGATCTTTAAAGATATATCACACTCTACAGGGACTGCCATGTCAATATGAAAGCATTTCAGTACTTGCGATCTTTGATCACGATGTCTGGACGATTACCTTTGATTTTTCTGTCAGTGTATATTATAAAGTCCGACAACATTGTTACAAATTCTATCTCTGTAACGGGGTCTGGTGATATTCTTGCAGTTTCTTTCCCCTAAAAGGTTCTTGTCGTCTCCTTACCGTAATAGTTGTATATTTTCCAGTGCAGACATTGGCCTTTTCTATCATGTCGAGTTTAATATTCAGTTCGTACTAACACAGTGCAACCCGATATTATTATTATTATTATTATTATTATTATTATTATTATTATTATTATTATTATTTTCTTTGATATCTGACGTTTACACATTCCTTTCCGGATTCCGCCCAGGGACCTAACGTTAGAAATGGTCTCATGACATTTTCCACTGAAAAAAATATATTACATAGATAAAGCACTTCGTAAAGTATGGGCTGTCCTTGTCAGAATAATTTTTTGTATCTCTTTGAGGCATGGACTTCCAGGGATCCCTTTAATTCGTCTACTGGAATCTTTTGCAACCAATCCTAAGGCTCCAACTACAACAGAGATTGTTGATGTTCCTATGTGCCACATTTTTGAGATGTCTATTTCAAGATCCTTGTATTTTGACAGCTTTTCGAATATCTTCAAAGATACATTGAAGTCTGCAAGGACTGCCATATCAATAAGGAGGCACTTATTTTGTTTGTGGTCTTTAATAACAATG
>OZ038490.1:116948546-117026046 GCA_964036315.1 Acanthosepion esculentum | reverse complement strand
ACAAACTGGCAATACAGGTTAGTAGTTCCAGGAATGCGGGGTTAGTAGACAAATATATATATATATATATATATATATATATATATATATATATATATATATATATATATATATATATAGTCTTTGATATCGACGTATCGCTGTATGACTTCTTACTGAGTCTACGTGACTGTGACTCTTGCCGCTACGTTATTCTACCGACCGACTCGACTCTGTTACTACTACTACTGACTACTGTTCGGGTATTCAGTGGTAGTAATATATGTATACCTTTGGTGAGGCCATTTGTGTAAAAAGGGGAGACCCCTCAATAATATATATATAAAGATATGTTTAGTGGTACAAAATTTTATGACTGCCATAAACAGACAAAAATTAGTTTTATTATTACCACTCATGATAATAAAAAGTAAAAATGAAAAACTGGCTAGCTAACCTGTTTTGTACCTCGCTAAACAGAGCTAAATCGAGGTAAATAAAGTAAATTATACAAAGATGAACAATGGACAAAGTGTATTGAGGAATAGAAGAAAAATATTTAAATGGTAATTAGTTGGAGGCATCTTCTGTTTACATAGAGACGACTTTAATGGTAGGATATAGAACACCTTATAAATAGCCATAATTGTGCTGTTAGTTTAAATGGTGACGCTTTTACCATCCTTAGCAGGTCCCACTCTAATTACCACCTGAAAGTGTTGGAGGCCATCTATATTCTATCATTGAAGCCTTCTCTTTGTAAAAAGGACATTGTATTAGGCCTCCAACTAATTACCATTTAAATATTTTTTACTTCTCTCCCCACTATACACATTGTCCATTGTTCTTTTTTTTATATAATTTACCCTAGTTACATCGATTTAGCACTGTTGAGCGAGGTACGAACAAGTTAGCTAGCCTGTTTTTCAGTTTTACTTTTTTATTATCTTGAGTGGTAGTAAGAAAACTAAGTTTGTCTGTTTATGGCAGTGATATATACATATATATATATATATATATATATATATATATATATATATATATATACATATATATGTGTGTGTGTGTGTATGTGTGTGTGTGTGTGTGTGTATAAGTGGGTGTGTGTGTGTATCCTATGAGAAAGAAAAAGCAGCAATTTATTTGATGCCCTTTAGATCGATGTTTTAACTGCGAAACTAATGAAATTTCTCTTAGATGATATTCTAAATATGTTCTGGGGCCGTTGATTCCCGAAATAATTTTTCCTATATCTGGAAAATGAAAAAGAAGGTTATTATTTTCGAATTTTACACATGCATGGCACAGGGCGACTATTACAATGTCATGCTGAAGAAACGGCCTCACAAATACCGAAATACCAATGCATACACTGTGAGACTTCCTTATAATTCTCTCAATATTGCATGAGATTCTGAGTTGAAATCTCACAGTATGTAGAATTGTTGAAATTATCGCTAAGATTTTTTCGAGATTTACAAACTCCATGTTTCTTTCAATTTCGCAAACCAATCGATGAAATTTAAATAAGCTAATTCTTGGGGGAAAATATTTTGGCAAAAGCTCTACATCACGGTTTAATAAATTCTTTAATTTAATTTTATAGAACTCCATGGTAAAAAAATACTTTTTAGGAAAGTTTCTTTTTTTTTTTTGCTTTTTAACATCAAAGACTAGATTCTTAGGATTACTTACTCTTGAGCATGCAACATACAACTTGCCATGCGTAAATATTTAATCTGGTGTCAAATTCCAAACTGTTGAAACGTATGGCCTTGTGATTTGGATTTGGATCTTGGAATATTCATCCCACATCAATTCTTGCGAATTCAGTTTTAGTCCAAGTAAAAAATATGTAACACAAAACAATATAAAACAATCGACAACTAATCGGATGTATTGACAAAAAGGTATTACATGAATATACAATTACCATAAAAGAAGAAAACACTTAAATTGGTTATAAGAGAATCTGCGTTTATGTGATAGACACGTGTGTATATGTAAGTATGCGAGAAGTAAACGTGTGCAATAGACACGTGTATATATGTAAGTGTGCAAGAAGTAAACGCATGCAATAGACACGTGTGTATATGTAAGTGTGCGAGAAGTAAACGCGTGCAATAGACACGTGTGTATATGTAAGTGTGCGAGAAGTAAACGCGTGCAATAGACACGTGGGTGAGAGAGTTTAACAGTCAAAATAAAATATAAAATAATTAAAAACAAACGCGATATTAGCGGCTGCGTTTCATCTGTACGTACGGCCACATCTGAAAGTCTGAGAGGCTAACATTGAAAATAGGCTAGGAAGAGGAATGCATGCCGTTTTATAGACTTAATGAGCGCCTCTTAGCGACGTCGTTTTTTTAGGGGGGGGGGGGCAAAGTGAGATAACTTACACCAAGATATTCTTGCCGATAACTTTATTATTATTATATTATTTCCTTTGATTTCCGGTGTGCACTCATTTCTTTCCGGGTCCCGACCCGCGAGACCTAAGGTCAAAAATGGCATCATTTCATTTTTCACTGAGCAATTTAAAAAAAAATATCATGCATATTTTACATAGATAAATTCCTTCGTAACTTCTGGGCTGTATTCGTGAAAACAATTTTTTGTATTTTTTTAATGCATGGGCTGATAGGAATCACTTCAAAGAGTCTATTGGAATCTTTTCCAAGCAATCCGAAGCCTTCAACTAAAACTGATGTTCTTACGTGCGGCATATCTGAGATTTCGATTATATTATCATTATTATTATTATTTCCTTTGATATCTGCCGTTTACACATTTCTTTCTTGGTCTCCGCCATTATTATTATTATTATTATTATTATTATTATTATTATTATTATTATTATTATTATTATTATCTATCAAATTTTAGATTATCTATTACAAGCTATTTCAAACATCATCATCTTCTCATAGTCGATTTTCTTTTCTTTGTTTGAATTCAATTTCTAAATAATTCAAACACCGTCAGTTGGTGTTTCCGATTCGTATATCACTATATAGATTTTTTAAAATAGGCGACAGTATTTTCCAATTCGCCCAACAGCTGAAGTCAGGCGTATGTTGCGGGTGTCTATTCTAGAAATATTTTGGTCAACAAGAACAAATGACGAATATCTTCTGAAAACTCAGGAAAATGTTAGAAACAAAGAAAACAGTCTGATATCTTGTGCAATATCAATGTTTCTAAATAGCAGAGAAGGCTGGATAATGTTCTTACAGATCAAGAGAAATCTGTAAGCCACAGCGATGCGGCATTATAGAAGGTTTCTGGGAATACAATGCACACGCTATATATAAACAACCTGCACATGTTAAGGGAAATGGAAACAAAGTGGACACCTATGCTGAGAATCGTGGAGGTACAGGTGGTGCAATGGGTAGCAGTTCGAAATGAGAAAACTGAAGGTCGAGTTAGAATTGCAATCGGGTTCCTTTCATTCACTTACGCCCAAATAATGTAAATGTATAAATCCATCTTTTCCCTCCAGTTATGAGTTAAATAGTAGGACTTTTTTCATAAAAAATCTTTCGTAATTTAAAAAAAAATATCATGTAATATTACTTCGCAAAAAATAATTATTTTTAAAATCTAAAATAAGTTCCGATATTAAATAAACCACAAAGGGTTGATAAACCGTAAAAAATGTTCACTCAAACAATCAATCAGTTAATGAATCAATTATTCTACTCAGAATCAGAATGAGACAGTTGAAGTTTCTATGGCTCATAATGAAGAAAGAAGGAAAGGGGATTATTCTCGCATGACATATTGAAAGCAAGTGTAACCCATTGGAACAGTGAGTAGTGTCCGATCCAACGTGCTTGGGTAAATTGATGACAGAACAAGGCATGAGAAGGATAGTTAAAGGACAGCTGCTTCTAAGCATTACAAAATATAAGAAGTTGTGGAGGGCTATTACTCTCAACGTCCTAAAGGGGCACGGCACGGAGTAGACGTAAGACAATCTAACAGACTTATTTATCAGTTAGTGTTGTCCTAAAATGTGGCCACAATCTACCTATTTTTCACAGAGATATAATGAAAATTTAATGTTAATGTTTCATATGCGAACTTATCTTAGATATATATATATATATATATTTATCCCCTGACTCTACAATGGTAGAGGCATCATGTGTACTGCAGCCACAGTAGAACTGGTGTTTCTGACGGAGCCCAGCTTTCTCCAGGACGGTTTTTGAATTCAGAGTTTTTTCCTCCTCCTAGCCCGGTTGTCACCCAAGGTTATAGAACCCAGTCTATTTAACTATAGCTGCGGGGAGAAGAGGTTTAGCACGTAAGTGAATGTAATGGATTCGAGTGTAATTCGAACTCGGCTCTCCTATTCCTCAATCCGAACCGCTATAAGTCGCCTTATAAAATCAATAATAATAAACAAATGATTGTCTATAATGTAACTACCAGTATTTTTCAACACTTAGAGAAGAGCGCAATTTAAGAAACAAATGAAAAAAGAAGATAAAACGACACTGTGTTTAACAATGCTTAACAATGTTTAACGATATTTCGACAGTATGTCGGTCTTCTTCAAATTATGTTTAAAAATTGAAAGCAAGTATAAAATACAACTCTTTGTACAAATATCGCTCGTCTTGTGAAAAACAGTTGTACTAGTAATCAACGGGACAAAATGAAATACAGCAAGCGTGAAAAGAATACACACTAAATATGAATATATAATGGGGATCTTGAAAATTTCCGTTAGTTGATTGGTCAGTAAGAAATCAAAGAGTTTAATATACGTGTTATGAACTCTTTCTATCATTTTGTTCATTCACTCAGGGATAGGCGTTATGAGTCTGTATATACAAATAACTTTATGTGTTTTCAGGGTTAAAATGTCGGTAGACTCTGGATATTGCTTTCCAAATGTGTACCTGATGGTATTCGTCGAAATTACATTTGTTCGCGATAAAATGTTCTGCAAGTTCTCTTGATGTAAATTTGGTGGGTCAGATTGTTGACCATGTACACCGTAGTCTGTGAATATAGAATCCAGCGCGTATCGAGTACGTAATCTGATCAATGAAACAACGTTAAAGATTGACACTCACGCAGCTGTTCCGTAATTCTTCAGTCTTCGAAGGTCTCGGGGGTTGGCAGTGAATATTTTGAAAAAAACGCGGCTGCCTTTATATACGTCGAATTGTATATTTTAACCTTTTCTGATTGGTTAATCCTTCTATTGGTCAACTATAAAATGAGTCAACTCATTTTGGTTGGCTCAATAGTACATACAGTGTGGCACTTTGATGCCGGTTAGGCATCAGGATATTGCTCTTCCTGGGTTGAACTAGGGCAACCCATTCCAAAAATTAGGCTAGTTTAGGTTTCAGTTTTTGATGTTTTAGTTTCCCTTTTCCAGTTAACTTAGCTAGGGTATGTATGCTCATTTGGCCCCTTTTATTTCTGCCCCCCTTTTTTGTTTTCTTTAAGTTTAATTCCCCATCCCCTCCCTCGTTAGGTGGTTGGTGATGTCAGTTCGCAGGTAGGATGCGGGGCGCCTTTCGTTTCGCGTGAGTGTTTTCGTATTTGTTGTTGTGTCTGAATGAGTGCGTGTCAGTGTGTGTGCTTGGGATGGATGAATGTTCTATAATATTATAGTCCCGCATTGATTTCGGCCAGTGAACTGGCATTTCTGCCACATTTAGTTATTGTGGGGGTTTTATTTACTAATAATATTTTCTTTAGTTTCTTGTAAATATTTTTATTCATTTGTATATACTCATTGGGGTTAATTTTTAAAATTGTTATTTTATTCCCCTCCCCCCACAGACATTGAATTGTACATATGGGGACTAGTCAGTATTTTCATAGAGACAGTGAGGTATTATGGTGGTTGTAGTAAGAACGGTATGTATGAATGTGGTGTTTTGGTGTAAGGAATATTGTTCGTACGATTGGGTCAGTGTTTGCGGCTAGCTAAGTTATAGTTAAGACAGATGAAGACCGTCCTATTTTCCCCAATTCCCCCTTTGGCCATGTGCCACATTTCTGTACAGTATACAGAATAAATATCACTAGTACATACAGTACCCCAAAACTCTAACACAGACATCATATCTGTGGTCATTAAATCTTGTAAATATTTCATAGCAACATATTTTATAACCATAAAGACACAGATTCAGAATTCGTAACAGAAAGAGCTTAAAATCAGCTTTGTCCCGAGGGTGGCGATTTTACCTTTCTGCGTCATGTGAATTATGGAAAGAAAACTTTAACCTAGATAATTTTGTAAACACCAGGTTTTTGATTATTGTCGTCATTTCCCTAACATTTACAGGTTTTTAATCTATAAATTTATGTAATTTATAATTGAGCTTCTTTTCAAGTTAGCAATTAAGTTTATCACAAAGCAGTTCCTTTTCTTACATTTCCTTAAATCACATATTCCATATTCTTAACAGCTTCAGAAAATCCATTCATCTAATTTCCAACTTTGTCTATATTTGAGATGTGGTATTGTAATTATTTACATTATTTACATTACTCCGACTTTGGCCCTCATCTTTGTTGCCATATTCACAACGTTTCGACAGTTGTACGCTCCGTCCTTCTTCCGGCGATTAGAATTTCGAACTGAACCCTATATTTCGTCCACCAGGGTAGACTGCTCTAGTTTCACGTACCATGCCTCTTCCGGATGCCTCAGTATCAGTTATCTCCTTTTAACTCAACTCTCCAAGATTTTGTTCACCTAAGCCGGCCAAGTATAGAAATGAATATAAGTAACACGAAGTGCGAGAGAAAAGCAATAACAACAACAAACTTTCAATATGAGCTCTGTTAAAATTTCATTAGATAATAGGTTTATAAATGCAAAAACATCATGTATTGCTTTTCTCAAGGACACATGGTCCCAGTGGATAAAAGCGTTCGTTGGATCCAGTGACTTGACCCAAACAGATGTGAGTTCAATATCTGGTTACAGTCGAAATGACGTAATAAAGTGTTCCGTTTAAAATTCCAATCACCCGAAGAAGGCCGGAGCGTGTAACGGTTGAGAGGTCGTGAATATAGCAACAAAGATGAGTACAACAGTCAGGATAATGTAAAGAAATAACTTTTGATTTAACTCTTTGCAAGCCTTCAAGTGGATAGTGAGTGTTGCAAAAATCTTCAAGTAATATCGTGAAAACACATTTGAGGGAAGTGATCACGTTGTTAAGCACCTTATTTACATTTGAAACTTGATCCAGTGACAGGACCCAAAGAGTGTGAGTTCAATACCCGGTTAAGGCAGTGGAGAAATTGGAGATGGGAATTAACAGGAGATAACTGATAACTGACACCCATTAAACATGGCACGTAGAACTAGAAGTGTCTACCCCAGTGAGTAAAATAAAGTGTTCAGTTCGACATTCCAACCACCTGAAGAAGACCGGAGCGTACAACGTCCGAAACATTGTAATAAATATGGCGACAAAGATGAGAACAATAGTCCGAATAATGTAAATAGAGTAAAACAGTCAGGATAATATAAAGAAATAACTTTTGATTTGACTCTTTGCGAGCCTTTAAGTGGAAAGTGAGTGTTGCAAAATCTTCAATTAAATTTGTGAAAATACATGTGAGGGAAGTTGTCAAGAAGCTAATTCACATTTGAAACTTGAGATCACTGTCAGATAAAGAAGGTTTACGAAATTGTTCATTTGCAAGATCGGGAACTGTACTTTAAAGGATTTTAAGTGTAACAAAATGAAATAAATAAATTGTGAGGTGAAGGAGAGTATTATGTGTGTTAATATCAAGAGAAAAAGAAACAGCGATATACACAGAGATTATAGTAACATTTCAACTGATACTTTGCGATGTTTTTTTAGATGCCACATATATCAAGGAAATTAATGCTATCTCCTTCGTTCTCTCCCTCACTATCGCACGCACACGCTTCTATATATAAGAGATGACGAAGCATTGCAATAAATGGTGAGGCTGATTTCGAAGAAAACTTAGTATATGAGTGCTGTTGGGCTCGTCGGTATTCGTCATAAAAACTTTCTGAAAATATTGGATATAGTTCTGCTCATACCAGTGGACCATCTCTGAGCTTTCTACAGTGAAACATGCTGTGGTATGGTTTAGTGTATAAAAAAATACTAACTTCGCTCAATTAAGTCCGTTTAAGTGGAGTCGAAATTGGATTGGCACTTCGGCACAATTGGTTCGGATGCAGAAAGCGATGCGGCAGTGATACTTGCAACTATGGTCAAATTATCATCCCTACTTCCATCGACTAGTTTGGATGGATGCACGCCAAGATCAATGCAGGAAGTTAATACACAAAAACACACATATATATTTAACGGACTTCTTCATTCATACACAATAAACCATTTATTTATGTACATATATATATATATGGTTATATATACAGGTTTGCATATAACATACACATACACCGTACAAGCACGCACACACACACACACACACACACACACACACATATATATATATATATATATATATATATATATATTGCGTATATTTTGGTAGCATATATTCATTGAGACATTTTTCATTGAATAATTTACAAAAGTTTTGTTTACTTAATTTCCGAAAACACCATACCATAGTTACCTTACCTGAAGCGTTACTCAAGCCTTTCACTGTACCCAAACCTGCAATCTTCACTTCATAAATAAATAAAAAATAACTTTCAGATGGACACAACAAATTTGAAAATGATGAACACTATAATATTAGTCTTCAAATAAACAACACCCTGATGATGACATTGTGTAATGTCGAAAGTACGCGGAATAAAATAATATGTATCAACACGGTAATATTCTCTCTTTGAATAATGACATAAATAAGCTTGAACAAGAATATGGAAGGATCCAATTGAAAAGAAATAGATAACACTTGTCTAAATTATGCATTAAAACATGTCTCAATACACACACACACACACACACATATATATATATATATATATATATGTATGTATATATATATATATATATATATATATATATATATATATATATATATATATATATATATATATATAAGAAGAAGAAGAAGAGAAAGAAGAAGCAAGAGGAAAAACTATTCTTAGCCAAAGCGTTTCGTCCTCTGAAGAACTTTATCAAGGCACTGTATCATATAACTGACATTATTCTCAGAGGTCGAAGCGTATCGGGTAAGAATAGTTTTATCCCCTTGTCTCTATTTATTAATATATATATATATATATATATATATATATATATATATATATATATATATATATATATATATATATATATAAAAGTGAGCATTGAAGTCAACACTTAGAGGCGACAGTCTGTTTCATGCTAGATGCAATCGTCAGGCCCGACGATTGCATCTAGCATGAAACAGACTGTCGCCTCTAAGTGTTGACTTCAATGCTCACTTTTATATTTACACACGCTCTATCTCCTATATTGAGCACTTTATCCCATAAATATATCACACTTTAAGACTATATATATATATATATATATATATATATATATATATATATATATATATATATATATATATATATTACTATATTTGCCTTGATAAAATATCTCAGTGAACGAAACCTCTTGCATTAATTTTTTGCACTTGTCCTTCATTTATATGTATATTTATGTTTTATATATAAATATACAAACAACGCACGCACACGCATTTTCTCTCTCTCTCTCTCTCTCTCTCTCTCTCTCTCTATATATATATATATATATATATATATATATATATATATATATATATATATAAACTGTACATTGAGTTCAAAAGCGAACGACGACAGTCTGTTTCGTGCTTGAACGCAATCAAAATGGCCTGAAGATCACGTTTAAGCTTCAAACACTCTGTTACCGCTCGATGTAGTCCTCAGCAACCACTTTTGATATTGAGCAATTTTAACCATAAATATGACATACCTTCAAACTATATTATTATCATATATATATATATAGAGAGAGAGAGAGAGAGAGACGAATGAATATATATATATATATATATATATATATATATATATATATATATATATATATATATATATATATACTTATTTATATGCGAAACCCATTTCGTGTGTATATGTGCATGAGTTTATAACATGTGGTGGCAGTGGATTCTCCTAATCACTCGTTTCATCTTTCTGCCTTCATTTCTTCGTTCGAGACGTTACATGACACACCATCGTTTAGCCTTTTTCTTAATTCTTTGATTTTATCCATTTCTTCGAAAGAATTCAATTGGCTTATTCTAAAATGTTTTGCTTGTGTAGTTTTATCAAGATGGACTTGTTTTTGTTAATAGGTCTGAGACTATGTTTATAATAATGATAACATCTTTTCGACTAGTGGCCGATGCGATTCCACGTTCGGTTGGGCAACAAATACACATTGTGGTTTTATTCCCTTTTTGCGTTTCGTTGACTGAGCTCCTAACATATCGTTACGCTTCCTTAATCAGAAAAAAAAACAAAGCCTCGCCATCTACGCAATTCCAGTCCCCGTGTTCATTCTATCCATTGATGCTGTCTCATGTCCTCCGTATTCCACTCCAAGCAATGTTCTCCAAATACGTTTTGAAGTCTAACAATTTGATGAGATCTCAAGACTAGCATATATTATATGTATGGATGATATAGAAAATAGTGTTATATTTTCTTGTTAATATGGTGATTACATCCATATTTTATATGTAAAAATCTAAACGTTTCTTGCCATCGATAAAATTATACAGACATTTTTATCTTTAATTCGACCCCAATGGGACCTAGCCATTGACACGTATGTATATATATGTATATATATATATATATATATATATATATATATATATGTATATGTATATATATATATACATATATATGTATATATATATGTATATATATATGTGTGTATATATAAATGTATATATATATATATATATATATATATATATATATATATATATATATATATATATATATATGTATATGTATGTATGTATACGTTTTTACCAAAAGTGGCCTTTTCTGACACGGACGAAAACGTATCCAAAACATAATGTTCAAAAAACCGCTAGAGGCGTGATTATACGTCGATCTTGATTCTTTTTATGCTTGAAACGAGTTTAGTTGTTAACTAATACGTCTGGTAGTGGTGTTAGCCACCACTCTGGTACTACAAGGTGCCTTAGTTTTTTAGTTACCATATTAAAAACAAATAAAAAAAAATGACTGAAAATGCAACGTTTTTCCCAAAATAATTGAAGGGGGAGGGCTTAATGTTTGCAGAAATTAAATGTATTACTGTTCGCCTTTTAATTTGTTTCATTTAAAATAAGTTAAATGATTCGAAAAAAAAAGTTAATGTCTACTTCATGCATAAATAAACACCAGCCTTTGTTAGGTTTGTTTTCTATACGGTTTCGAAAATCGCATTACGCATTCGGTTTAACAAGTTGATTCCAAACACAGTTTGAAGACGAAACGAAGAACTCTACAGACAGGTTCAAAAACTAATAAAGATAAATTTGAAACGGACATAAGCCTGGGATCTGTCAAACTATTGATTGGTGTATTACACAAATAAATTCTGTAATAAAGATCACTTCATCTAAAGCAGTAATTCTTTGTATCTTACTTTATAAAACCCCCATTTAAATCAATAAAACATAAGAATAGTTTTTTTACGTATGTATTTCTTGTTCTGACTGTATTGCGATCATAAATATAGCATTTCTTGTTTGTGACTCGAAAGATTGTTCTTGCAGTATTTCTGATATTATTTTGCTACTAGATCAATTCATAAGGAACCTTTATGTTATGTGGCACATTAAGCCGATTGAGTTCGCATTAATTTGCATCGGTATAACGATCGATTTTATAAGGCATTCCAGTATTTCACCATTGTCTTATATTTCATTTATTACTGATGTTAACTTATTGATCGAGGAATCGTTGCACCACATGCCATAGGTGGAAGATGCCAAAGAGATAATCAGCTACCTCGAAAAAGAGTTCGTGTTTTGTGTGCAATCTGCCGAAGAAAAATTACCAAAAAGTAGTTTTAAAAAATCTACTTTAAGGGCCAGAATATATGCTAATGTTCTCCTCTCCTCTGAAAGGCATTACTAATCAGAAAGATCGCTCAGTGAACAAAAGCCGTTGTTTTTCGATTATGTGAGGATTAGACTTTCTGAGCTTGGTGGACGAATACGCGTTTTTTGCTGGTGAGAAGTGAAGGTTGGATTTGTGACTACATTTTTCCGTTTCTATTTTTTAACATGGCTCATTGTTTATTAATGTTGACAGTATTTTAACACTTCCGTGACAACTCGATCACAGATTGTTATCTAATGTTCTTCTAACGGGGACCTTTAACCTTAAAACAATAGTTGAGAAATATAATCCGGACGCCTTTTAAATACTCAGTAATCTTAAAAATTTAAGCAAATATTCTCCGTAATGTTTTATTGAATTTTAGAGAATTTCGGCTGTAAATTTACTATAGTTGTCGCTCTTATTTCCATACAGTGTTTTGTATGGACGACCATATCTATAAAGCTCGACATGCTTTTATAAATACAAAAACAATTCAAAATTCTTTTAAAAATATTCGGGGTATCAGATTATAATAAGCTTTACAATATATTATTAAATATAGATTTACTCAATAAAAATCTCTCAAAAGAGTTACACCATTAAAACTGAAATTTGAAATATTAAACAAATATTACAAGTTATTCTAATCAAAATGAAAACCTATCTTGCACAAATTCATTTTACATCGAAGTATTTTTAAAGACAATACTCTTCTTTATATATATATTATTCATAAAGAAATTAAAGGCTTCTATAATTACATAATTTCTTACTTTTAATGTCTTTTAAATTTTCGATTCAAAGCAGATTTTCGTTAAGATGGGATACGATTTTGCAAAGAAATCCGTGATTTGAATTCTTGATTGGATTCTGCTTTTAATTAATATAGCAATTAAAAATTATTACGTAGAATTTCTGATTCTTTATAGAATTAGTTTAGGTGAAGTAAGACATGTAATATATATATATATATATATATATATATATATATATATATATATATATATATATATATATTTAACAAGGATTTCTAAAATTTAACATTTCTAAAATAATCTTTGTAAATTTCCTTAAAATCGGAAAATTATTTGAATTTTACAAGAATTTCCGAAATAATGTGACTGTCACCGTAAAAAAAAGTATAAAATTTGCTAGGCTAAAACATAGAACATCCGCTGATGCAAGAAAAAAAACGATTATTAGTCAAAATTACGCATTTTCTAAAAATGGAGTAAAAGATTTAGTTAAATATTCAAAAAATACTTTGATACTTCCTCTTAATAATAAAATAAAGATTTTGACGATACAATTATGTTTTCATTACGTTATGATGATTTTAGCAATTCCGTCGAGGTAGATAAACAAAAGTAGATCTAAAAATAAGGATCAAGAAGAAATAATTAATAATCAGTTATAAATAATGAGTAAAAATGTTAACAGACAACATAATGAAATCGATGCAAATAACAATTATTTCAAAACAAGAGCCTCAAGAATAATTTGAAACATAATCTTTACCCGCGTCCCAAAAACCATCAGCATAATACAATCAACCTTAGTGGCAAGAAAGCATCAGCAAACAGGAGTCAAGTTACAACACATATGAACTGATGATTGCGGTGAAGCATGAAACAGACTGTCGCAGCTTGGTGTAACATCAGTTTCAACTTACGAAAATATAAATAAAACATCGATATTTCCATATTTAAGGTGCAATATCCGATAAAGTTTAAACCTAGCCTGACGAATCTTACTTTTCATGATGATGCATTTATCTTACGTATATATATATATATATATATATATATATATATATATATATATATATATATATATATATATATATATATATAAATGCAAGTATAGCATTGGTGTAGTCGGAATAAAATTACAATAACATCAAAACGCTATTCTTAAAAGAGTGCTCAAAACAGAGTAGAGCAAATATTATTTATACATTTAATGGCACCTCAAACAACTATGGATCGAGAAAGACCAAGATCAACTCGTACCACTGACCACGAAGAACACATTTTACACGCCGTCGAAGATGATGCAAGTATCAGCACACGTCAAGTGGGCCTGGCATATCGTACATCTCATAGTACCGCATGGAAGGTATTTCAAGAGCAGGGCTTGTGTCTGTATAATTTGCGAAGTGTTCAGGGTTTCCCGTCTTATGATCACTCAACACGGGCAAACCTTTGCCGATGGTTTATTTCACAAACTGCCGATAACTTGTTTGTAGATTCTGCCTTGTTTACGGATGAGACAGCATTTTAAAGAGATGAAATAACACATTTACACAACCAACATTTGTGGGCGTATCGAAATCCCAATGGTACAATACAGGCTAGACACTGGCATCTGTTAATGATTAAAGCATGGGCTAGAATTGTAGGTGACTGGTAGGTTCATATGTTCTCCCAGCACGTCTTAGAGGAGCTGTCTATAGGGAATTTCTTTCAAACACACTTCTAGACCCGCTAGAGGATGTACCCCTGCTAATACAAATACGCATCTGGTTCATGCATGATGGGGTTCCAGCACATTCTAGTCATATTCATCGCAATACACTGGCTGACATCTAACATGAAACATTCATAGGTAGCGCAAGAAAGGTTCCATAGACTGCATGTTCCCATGATCTCAATCCTTTGGATTTTTATCTGTGGAGCCATCTGAAGCAATTCCTTTATGCAGTAGACACATCTAATGCAGATATTCTTCATCAACATGTCAAGGTGTCCTGTAAAACCATTTCAGACCGTGGGAAGTATTTGAAAGGATCCGTCAGTCAATGATTTGACGGCTGCTGGCGTGTGTAGAAGCAAGCTGAGGACATTTTTGTTATCAGTTGATACGTTGAGGTACAAAAATGGTCTTTTCGACATATGTTTATGAAGACATTTTAACTTGTTTGGTGTCAGGCACACGCTCCCAAAACTTGTAAAAGTATTTTTGCATTGTATCTTGGATTGTATATTTAAAAGCGCCTATCGTAAAATTTGCGGACATATTTTTATATGGACTTTTGTCCCTTCTTTTTTTGGTGTGAGAAACCCGCTTCAAAATTTTGGAAAAATATTTTTGATACACCTATATATATATATATATATATATATATATATATATATATATATATATATATATATATATATATATATATATATATATATATATGTGTGTGTGTGTTTGGTAGTGTGATGTAAAAATATTCTGCACAACATACACAGTTCGAAGTTTTCCTATTTTTTAATTTTTATATTTGCCACGTGGAAACGGAATAGAAAGTTGAAAGTAAGCACCTGTTAAAAATATGTTCAAATATTTATAAATATTTCTCAGAATTTCACTTTTTCGTTTCCTTTCATCTCCTCTCTCGGGTCTATTGGCGCAGCGGTGTCTACGAACTTAGGTTAGTACTATTATTACTAGTAGCAGTATTAGTGTTAGCAGAAGTACTAATAGTAGTAGTAGCAGTAGAAGTATTTCTAATTTTCTTCTTTTGTTGTTTGATAACATAATTTACCATATCTTTTACCTGAGACCGGAAGAAAAATAATGTAGTTCTACAAACGTTATCGAACCTATGACTTTGAGCAAATTGTTTTTGAATATTTTAGCGGTAGACACTGGAAAAGTCTTTTATTTTGTATAGTGGCATTTCTTATTGTCTTCTTTGTAATCATTCCTAGTGGCCCAATTATTTAAGGAATAGTAGATTTGTTTCAATTTCTTATTGCAATGTCTATTTTCAAGTCGTTATATTTTAAAAGCTTATACAACATTCTGAACTATTTGACCAGATACACTGGACATATCAGTATCACAGTGCTTGATTGTGTTTACTCTTTTATTCATTCTATTAGGGTAACAGCAAATTTGTTCAAATAGTGTAACAGCATAATTATCCATCCCACAAAATGTTTAGTATCAAATACAACTAAACTAATTCGGTTTTTTCCCACAGGTTTTCCGATATGACATTAGCCATCTTGACACCATTTGTCGTAACAATCAATGAAAATTCCTTTGGAGCTATTTACCTAGAAATAGAGCAGGTTAAAATGGTTTTGTGTCAGCCGCACTATATCGTTCTAACTGGACAATGGTGCGAAGGAAAATATCATTCAAGCCTTTAATAATGGTACCAACGTTCATACTCTGGCTGCCATATTCAAAGACCATTCAAGAACCATCAAGAGAACGGCGAATAAGTTTAAGAGATAGGGAACAGTAGAGAAGAAGCCTGGATCAGGAGGTCACCCAAGGAAGAGGGATCATCATCTCAACGTAGAGTTAAACGATCAATTAGAAAAGATCCAAGTCAGTTATAAGACGATTGGATCGCGAGAGATGAGTTTCATGTATAACAGTCCAAAGAGCACTGAAAATACTTGAAAATGATATCGTACGTGAAATTTGTGAGGCAACTTGTTACTCCAGAACAGAGAGTTAGAAGGTTAGCGTGACCGAAGTTCATATTGAATAAGTTGGAAAATGATCCTGGAATAATATATATTTATTTGAACTTAATTTCAACGCTTCACGAGTTTCCGATCCTTAGCTATGATTAATTAATAATGAACATTTCATTTTCGTGTATGATCTATTTCATCACGATAATTCTTAGGGGGTAATTATAAACTCTTATTTCTCAAAGTAGAGTCCAATAGACGTATAAAAACTTCTGAGAATTCCAGTAAGATATATTTAATCATTTCTAAGAAATAACCGTTCAAAACTTAATATAACATTTGGGCAATTTTGCTGTTTAGCCCGCTATATTGATTATTGGTTTGTAGAAATGTCATGTACGGTTGATTCCCCGTTTTTACTTTCTAGCACGAGTGATGGTTTATAAAGGACTAAAATGATGACTCATTTGCCAATGTAGACATTTTCCCTTCCGTAACTATATTTAAATTCATTTAGTGCTACGATAGAACATACGGATATTAGAATTAATAGCTTACTGAGGGCTTGTACAAAAGTGATATTTGTGGCCTGTCCTATTCATTATGTGACCGGTAGGATCTTGTTTGTATGTACCGATTTTGAACAGCTAGGGTGAATACATTTGTTTCTGGTTTTAACTCAGAGCTCAGCAAAACCGGATGTGACCCATCAGTTTGAGTCGACATCAGGGTTTTGTACTCCCAATGTGTGTCGGAAATGTAAGATGTTTTCTTCCATTTTGGTTTTGACGTTAGTTACACAATTATTATTCATTTTTACATGATATTTATCTTGTCTGTAGAGTTGTGAATCTACATATCATGTAGCCAGCGATTTTGTTGTTGTATATTGATATCTCTTTCGTTAGCAAACCGAAAGCACATATTACCGCCGTTATCGTTGGAATTATTATAATTATTGTTTTTATTTCCTTTGATTTCTGGCATGTACACATTTCCTTCCGGGTCCCGCCCAGGTTAGAAATGGCATCATGACACTTTCTACTGAGAAATATATATATATATATATATATATATATATATATATATATTATATATATATATATATATATATATATATATATATATATATATTACATAGATAAAGCCCATCTTAAAGTGTGGCACCCAACTAGACTACCCAAGTGAGCTATATAAATTGTTCAGTTCGATATTCCAACCAACTGAAGAAGGCCGGGGCGTACAACGGCCGAAACGTTGTAATAAATATGGCGACAAAGATGAGGACAATTGTCCGAATAATGTAAATCCTGTACATAATACCTCATCTCAGAAATATAGACAGATACTGAGATAATGATTAAACCTTCGTTTTTCTATTTTATATTTAATCAATAAATACGGATTGTTGTGCTCCAGTTTCACATCTATTTCTTTTGAAATATCCCACAAAATCTTGCATATATCTGACTCGAGGGCCTTCATAGGTTTATGATTGTAACATTCCTTTTCTCGCGGAAAAATCCATGTTTACTTTCACAGATTTCAATGAATCAATTCCGTATGTTGGTCATGTGTCCACTTTTCAATCATTCATACTCATTCTGAGCTACACTTGGGCACACACTCAAAATATATCATTAAACTTCTCACTCATTCAACATCTGAAAATTAATATTATTATTATTATTATTATTATTATTGTTATTTCCTTGTATTTCTGTTGGACACAGATTTCTGTTTGTGTCGCAACCAGAGACCAATGTTCAGAAATCGCTTCCCGATGTTTTCCACTAATTATTTTTTGTGAATAAAAAAAAACAAACTATGATTTTACATAGCTAATGCTCTTCGTAATGGGATAGCTGCACTTATGATTACTCTATTTTGTATTTCTTTAAGGCATGACCTTTCAGGAATCATTTCTATGAGTCTATGAGAACATTTTTCAATCAATCCGAGGTTTCGACCTACAACTTGAATTATTGGCGTTCACATGTGCCACATTTTGTTTAGATTTGCACTTCAAGATCCTTGCTTTTTGGTAGATTTTTGAAGATATTCAAATATACATTAGAGTCTGCAGGGACTACAGTGTTAAGAAGAAGTAACTTTCTTTTTTGTAGTGTTTCATAACGATTAGATTCGATTGGTCTGTTTGATTGTAACGTGAAGTTCCATAAAATTGTTATAGTCTCTCTCTCTCTAACTGGAACTGGGTGATTGTCATTATAAGTTGATTATTATTATTATTATTATTATTATTATTATTATTATTATTATTATTATTATTATTATTATTATAATTGTTGTTGTTGTTGTTGTTGTTTTTGTTGTTGTTATCTTGATATCTGGCGTTTACACAATTCTTTCCGGGTCCCGCCCAGGGACCTAAGGTTAGAAATGGCATCATGACACTTTCCACTGAACAAAAGAAAATTACATAGATAAAGCCCTTTGTAAAGTATGGGTTGTACTTGTCAGAATAATTTTTTGTATCTCTTTGAGGCATGGACTTCCAGGGATCCCTTCATTTAGTCTACTGGAATCTTTTCCAACCAATGCTAGGGCTCCAATTACAACAAGCATTGCTGATGTTCCCATGTGCCACATTTTTGAGATTTCTATTTCAAGGTCCTGGTATTTTGACAGCTTTTCGAATATCTTCAAAGATACATTGCAGTCTGCAAGGACGGCCATATCAACAAGGAGACATTTTTTTCAATAACAATGTCTGAGTGGTTAGCCTTTATTGTTCTGTCAGTGTGTACTATCTCCGTAACGGGGCTGGGTGGTATTCATACCAGTTTCGTTCAGTTTCCTTCCCGTAGAAGTTGCATATTTTCCAGTGCAGATATTGGCCCACTCTGTCATGCCGGGTTTTATATTCAGTGGGTGCCAATATCGTGCAACTTGATACAAGATTATCAATTGTTTCTGGATATTTATCACAGAATCTGCATTTGGGTCTAACACAGTATTTTAGTATATGTGTTTGATAATTCCTAGTTAACAAGCATTGGTCCTGTGCAGCAAGGATAAAACCTTCAGTTTCAGCTTTCAACCCTACACTACGTAGCCACTGATGAGTACGGTTTTTGTCTACGCCAGCTTGTTTGGTATGGGCAGAGTATTGGCCATGAAGCGTTTTATCTTGTCATTGTTTCTGTATCTGGTCGGTTCCATCTGTCTTTGCTTTCTTTTTTAAGTATTTTGCAGCTTCTGCCGGTTTACCGTGTTGTACTTGTATTTCCATCATCATCATAATTATTATTATTATTATTATCCAGTATTCAACTTACAAAACCTATTTTCCTGGCAATATTTTGAAGAGATAAGTCTTTCATCTGAAAATAGCACAGGCTGTTCATTCAATAAATGTAGAATGCTTCCTATAACCTCCCCGTACTTATAAATAACTTGAACTGTCATGGTGCACACGGATTCCATTCTCGTTAGGACAGTCTTTTGAACGACCCTAACTCATAATTTTCCAGCTGTATCGCAGCTCTCCAGAGTATTCATACATTATGCCATTTTTATTTCTTTCATCTAAAAGCTTGTGGTTTACTGTCACAATTACTTCTAAGATTTGTCAAAATTTATTTTCCTTCCCTACATCAAAGACTGTCGGTTTTCTTGTCTACCTGACATAACTAGTCTGGATCCCAATGCCCGAGAGGAATTGTCCTATTTTATTCAACATTTTATTCATACTTTATATCTCGATGGACGAACACACAGCAATTGAAGTGTATCATTGTTATGTCTGTTTTATATTCAATCAAGGATCGAACATTCCAGTTGAATGCAACCAAAAATATTTTCGTTGTATTTAAAGAAACATTTTAGTTCTTACAAATTCGATCATACATGTGTCTATACTAAGTTCAGTTTTAATAACACACTATATGCCAGTGACATATTTTCCGTCTCTGAGGTAAACTATGATTGAATCAAAAGATTTCACAATTCTTTACTGACTGTTGTATAAAAAAACATTTGCATCGATTGGTATTATAACAATAAAAAGAATTAATTGTCTGAAGTTTATTATGACAGTTTTTTTAATGTAATGAAATTTAATATCACATGTACATACTTTTGCCTCGTAACTGTCACTCATTGTTATTCTATTTTTCATTCCAGAAACATAATTCCTCAGTCTGGGAATCAAGTGAAAACAGATCCATACTTTCTTTAGAGATGATTGCAATACTTTCATGTTCATCTCAGATAACCACTTCGTCTATTCTTCCATAAGAGATCTACAAGATTGTTCGTCAGATTTATAGTCTTCAGATGTTTTCAAGAATTTTTGAGATACTTCAATATCAAAGATTACAGTATCTAGTTGTTGTGTGGTGTCTGGCAACAGTTAAGTCCACATTGCCAGACGTGATAGTATTATTCACTACTCAGCTAGACAAATCACTTCAATTGTATTATCTTCTTCCTTCCTTTTAATAATTACCCAGGACTACTTATCATGAATGGATCGGTCTAATTATGGTAATAAGGAGAGTGACTGGATCTTACTACAAGATATTCCTTAGCAAATGCCCTGTTAAATCCCTTGTAAACTGCTTAAATTTGTTTTTTTATTGTGTTGTCTACAGTTGAAACCATACTGGAGTCATTTCCCCCTCTATTTATCATATCATTAAACAGAGTTATTGTTATGGGAACTTACCTATAACGAGAATGGACTCTTCCTTACGCTATAAATACTCCGCCTCTCTGAAAGAGAGGAATGAGTTGAGACCTCACGAGTCAAGACATATTAGTTCACTCTAAACCAGACTGACAGTTAATACTAACACCTTCAACTTCTTGTATTATATTTCTATTGTAATATATCTTTGTTCTTTACTACTCTTGTGTTCGTGTTGTTCTTTCTTGATTCTACCTTGGACCATAACCGTGGTGCGAGGATAATGGACCATAACAATTATGAATGAAGGGTGGAGTTGAGAGATAATACCTAACCATAGGCGGGTAAAATTCATCAGCCACCACCCGAAGCATTTTTGTTTTTTCTTTTCTGTACAACTTCTAAGAGACAAATATGGTGTCAGAACAGACTGATTTCGAAATCTTACATTCTTTCATTATTTAAAAGGATGGCGAAAATTCTCAAAGAACGCAGCAAGATGCCCAAGAATGTGAACTAGGAAGCAATCGCAAAAGAATTTAGAATTATGAAGAAGCGGCTTTTCTCGATGTTTCAATACTTTCTAAGTGTTTGAATCGACCAAAATTCTTCGGTTTGGTTTCAGTAGGTAACACTAAATGCATCTTTCAAGAACATAGACTGAAGGGATTCATCGCAACGATTGAGCCATCGTTACAAAAAAAAGAAAGGCTACATTAAGTTAGTTAAACTGGTATGACCTTTGGAGTTTATATTTTTGGGGTAAGACACAATTCGGCGATTAAGCGAAGATGTAACTGCCTTATTATAAGTGTGAAATTTGCAGAAGGTCCATACGAAAGCGAAATTATCAATGTTACATAACTAAAACGGTGAAGGCTTGGAGGTAAATGTCAGATGCTATTGAGCTACATAAAAAATGGATGGTTCAAGTAAATTGGTTTTGATAGAGCCAAATATATATTGCTAAAGGCATATTTGATACCATACTTGAGGTTTTAGCATTAAGGAGCTCCATATCACAGATTGCATGCAATACAACAGTGATTGCTTGATGAATGTGTCACTGTATTGAAAGACTTACGAGATTAAAGTCATGGATTAAAGTCATGGATTAAATCATGGATTGAATGTTGTCAGAGCTAAGGATTAAGATTCATCAGAAAAATCTATGTGATCTTGAGTTGTAGGAGCCCAACCACAAGAAATATTATCTTGTACATGCGAAGATGGTGAAGTCTTTGTTAGTATGCTGGCAACAAAAGTATTAAGAAGAAAACATTGCCTCTGACTTGGTTTACTCTCGGTGGTCGAAATATCTTGTACGGTCATTTTTGTGGACCTCTAGTATTTTCCACGCTTCTTTAGAACTCTTGCTAAATATATGGTAATTAGTTGTAAAAATGATTCCCCATGACCAAAGTTTCATTTGAAGTGAGCACAATAACAAATATCCCCTAATAACATTGCAATTATAAGAAATTTAGAACAGTTTTAATGAACCTAATGCTAATTCACACCACCGTCCTATAGGAAGTGCAAAATAAAGTATGTGCTTATTTACTATCATTAGCTTAGTCTGGTACAAGCAACAGATGTTTACACTATTTACATTATTCGGACTATTGCCCTCATCTTTGTCGACATATTTTTTACAACATTTCGCCCATTTTACGCTCCGACCTTCTTCAGTTGGTTGGAATGTCGAACTGAACCCTTCATTTTGCTCATTAAGGTAGACTGTTCCAGTTACACGTGCCATGTTTAATGGATGTCAGCTATCAGCTATCTACTCTTAATTCTCCTCTGCCAGTTTTCCACTGACTTAACGATTTTGATAACAGCAAAAATTGCAATATGAGCACTGGCAAAAAATGATGCTGAAGACATTAGTTTATAATACCCAGAAATTCATACAGAGATGCCCCCAAGGACACATGGCACAGTGGATACAGGCGTTAGTTAGATCCAGTGACAAAACTCAAAGAGTGTGAATTCAATATCAAAACCGGTTAAGGCAGCGGAGATTAAGAGGAGATAACTGATAACTGACATCAATTATCCATGACACGTGTAACTGGAACATTCTATAAAGGGTTCAGTTCGACATTCCAACCACCTGAAGAAAGCCGGAGCGTACAACGGAAGGTTGTAATAAATATGGCGACAAAGATGAGGATAATAGTCCGAATAATGTAAATAGTGTACATAATACCTCATCTCAGAAATAAAGACGATACAAGAGTTGTTTTATGCAGGATTGAACATACAGAACTAACGAAGTGGATCGGAAGAACGAACCAATATTCCAATATTCAGCACTGCAAATGTTTTGTTTGCATCTTCTCTCCTAGCAAGGACAGGTTGTTCGGTATAAATTTCTGAATTCCAAAGATGTGTAATAGATATTTTTTTCAAATACCTGTTCTTCAACAACGGTTCTTTCATGACCCATTACCATTATTCTTCTGTATACCTTGCTTTGTCTAACTTGCCATATTTCCTTGAGATCAAAAAACGTATAGAGTTTGATATGTGACTAAACAAAAACCAACCAAATCCTAGGGTAGACACAAGTTAGTCTATGCATTAATACTGCCATCTCGATGGTATATATTCTTATTAGGATTCTTATTTTAATAACACTGTTTTCGGAAACGTCCAAAGCAGGTCTATACTTAGAAATGGAACCGTCACCTTTTTCTAAATCATTCTATGTTTCTAACCACTGGGACTTCTTAGAACAAAAATTCTTTTCTTGTCCACCGACGAAACGGGTCCGAAAACCTTAATCTAATTACTGCCCATGTATTTATGCTTTCATGAAATTTCTCTAGTTTTTTTTCAATATTACTGGTTATCAGGTTAGGTTTTCTTTCCTCCATTTTATTCTATTTAATAGAAAGTTATTCTTTCCCTCCTCCTCATTCTTCTCCTTCTTTTCCTTTCCCTCATCCTCATTCTTCTTCTTCTTCTTCTTCTTCTTCTTCTTCTTCTTCTTCTTCTTCTTCTTCTTCTTCTTCTTCTTCTTCTGTTGAAGCTTCATATCAGAATTATATTTACTGCTTATATAATGTTCATTTCTCCCACTTAACCTCTGTGATTTTGTTCGGTTCGTGTGGGATATTTATAAAGGCTAAAGATTTAACTAACATTTTGAAAATGTTATTCATTTTTAGACTGCTCTATTGGATGGTATCCTTTTTAGACGGTTCTATTGGATGGTATCCTTTTTAGACTGCTCTTTTTGGACGGTATCCTTTTTAGACTACTCTATATGGACAGTATCCTTTTTAGACTGCTCTATATGGATGGTATCCTTTTTAGACTGCTCTATATGGACGGTATCCTTTTTAGACTGCTCTATATGGACGGTATCCTTTTTAGACTGCTCTATATGGACGGTATCCTTTTTAGACTGCTCTATATGGACGGTATCCTTTTTAGACTGCTCTATATGGACGGTATCCTTTTTAGACTACTCTAAATGGATGGTATCCTTTTTAGACTGCTCTATATGGACGGTATCCTTTTTAGACTGCTCTATATGGACGGTATCCTTTTTAGACTGCTCTATATGGACGGTATCCTTTTTAGACTACTCTATATGGACGGTATCCTTTTTAGACTGCTCTATATGGACGGTATCCTTTTTAGACTGCTCTATATGGACGGTATCCTTTTTAGACTGCTCTATATGGACGGTATCCTTTTTAGACTACTCTATGGACGGTATCCTTTTTAGACTACTCTATATGGACAGTATCCTTTTTAGACTGCTCTATATGGATGGTATCCTTTTTAGACTGCTCTATATGGACGGTATCCTTTTTAGACTGCTCTATATGGATGGTATCCTTTTTAGACTGCTCTATATGGACGGTATCCTTTTTAGACTGCTCTATATGAACGGTATCCTTTTTAGACTGCTCTATATGGATGGTATCCTTTTTAGACTGCTCTATATGGACGGTATCCTTTTTAGACTGCTCTATATGAACGGTATCCTTTTTAGACTGCTCTATATGGATGGTATCCTTTTTAGACTGCTCTATATGGACGGTATCCTTTTTAGACTGCTCTATATGAACGGTATCCTTTTTAGACTGCTCTATATGGATGGTATCCTTTTTAGACTGCTCTATATGGACGGTATCCTTTTTAGACTGCTCTATATGGACGGTATCCTTTTTAGACTGCTCTATATGGACGGTATCCTTTTTAGACTGCTCTATATGGATGGTATCCTTTTTAGACTGCTCTATATGGATGGTATCCTTTTTAGACTGCTCTATATGGACGGTATCCTTTTTAGACTGCTCTATATGAACGGTATCCTTTTTAGACTGCTCTATATGGATGGTATCCTTTTTAGACTGCTCTATATGGATGGTATCCTTTTTAGACTGCTCTATATGGACGGTATCCTTTTTAGACTGCTCTATATGAACGGTATCCTTTTTAGACTGCTCTATATGGATGGTATCCTTTTTAGACTGCTCTATATGGATGGTATCCTTTTTAGACTGCTCTATATGGACGGTATCCTTTTTAGACTGCTCTATATGAACGTTATCCTTTTTAGACTGCTCTATATGGATGGTATCCTTTTTAGACTGCTCTATATGGACGGTATCCTTTTTAGACTGCTCTATATGAACGGTATCCTTTTTAGACTGCTCTATATGGATGGTATCCTTTTTAGACTGCTCTATATGGACGGTATCCTTTTTAGACTGCTCTATATGAACGGTATCCTTTTTAGACTGCTCTATATGGATGGTATCCTTTTTAGACTGCTCTATATGGACGGTATCCTTTTTAGACTGCTCTATATGAACGGTATCCTTTTTAGACTGCTCTATATGGATGGTATCCTTTTTAGACTGCTCTACATGGATGGTATCCTTTTTAGACTGCTCTATATGGACGGTATCCTTTTTAGACTGCTCTATATGGACGGTATCCTTTTTAGACTGCTCTATATGGACGGTATCCTTTTTAGACTGCTCTATATGAACGGTATCCTTTTTAGACTGATCTATATGGACGGTATCCTTTTTAGACTGCTCTATATGGACGGTATCCTTTTTAGACTGCTCTATATGGATGGTATCCTTTTTAGACTGCTCTATATGGACGGTATCCTTTTTAGACTGCTCTATATGAACGGTATCCTTTTTAGACTGCTCTATATGGACGGTATCCTTTTTAGACTGCTCTATATGGATGGTATCCTTTTTAGACTGCTCTATATGGACGGTATCCTTTTTAGACTGCTCTATATGGACGGTATCCTTTTTAGACTGCTCTATATGGACGGTATCCTTTTTAGACTGCTCTATATGGACGGTATCCTTTTTAGACTGCTCTATATGGATGGTATCCTTTTTAGACTGCTCTATATGGATGGTATCCTTTTTAGACTGCTCTATATGGACGGTATCCTTTTTAGACTGCTCTATATGAACGGTATCCTTTTTAGACTGCTCTATATGGACGGTATCCTTTTTAGACTGCTCTATATGGATGGTATCCTTTTTAGACTGCTCTATATGGATGGTATCCTTTTTAGACTGCTCTATATGGACGGTATCCTTTTTAGACTGCTCTATATGAACGGTATCCTTTTTAGACTGCTCTATATGGACGGTATCCTTTTTAGACTGCTCTATATGGATGGTATCCTTTTTAGACTGCTCTATATGGACGGTATCCTTTTTAGACTGCTCTATATGAACGGTATCCTTTTTAGACTGCTCTATATGGATGGTATCCTTTTTAGACTGCTCTATATGGACGGTATCCTTTTTAGACTGCTCTATATGAACGGTATCCTTTTTAGACTGCTCTATATGGATGGTATCCTTTTTAGACTGCTCTATATGGACGGTATCCTTTTTAGACTGCTCTATATGGACGGTATCCTTTTTAGACTGCTCTATATGGACGGTATCCTTTTTAGACTGCTCTATATGGACGGTATCCTTTTTAGACTGCTCTATATGAACGGTATCCTTTTTAGACTGCTCTATATGGACGGTATCCTTTTTAGACTGCTCTATATGGACGGTATCCTTTTTAGACTGCTCTATATGAACGGTATCCTTTTTAGACTGCTCTATATGGATGGTATCCTTTTTAGACTGCTCTATATGGACGGTATCCTTTTTAGACTGCTCTATATGAACGGTATCCTTTTTAGACTGCTCTATATGGACGGTATCCTTTTTAGACTGCTCTATATGGATGGTATCCTTTTTAGACTGCTCTATATGGATGGTATCCTTTTTAGACTGCTCTATATGGACGGTATCCTTTTTAGACTGCTCTATATGGACGGTATCCTTTTTAGACTGCTCTATATGGACGGTATCCTTTTTAGACTGCTCTATATGGACGGTATCCTTTTTAGACTGCTCTATATGGACGGTATCCTTTTTAGACTGCTCTATATGGACGGTATCCTTTTTAGACTGCTCTATATGGATGGTATCCTTTTTAGACTGCTCTATATGGACGGTATCCTTTTTAGACTGCTCTATATGAACGGTATCCTTTTTAGACTGCTCTATTGAATAGTATCCTTTTTAGACTGATCCATTTATCTTTATCCTGCCATCTCATTCTTTTATTTAATAACCAGATTCGATTTTTACATTGGATTTTTGAGATCCATTCTTTTCATAATATCAGAGTATTCTATTTTATTTCTATGGCAGCACTTAGCTTCTTCTTCGGAGAATGTCTTCTTTGGATTCATTACTTTTTATCCTGTTATTCATGTTGTTTTTGCTGCATTATTATTAATGTTATTTTAGCAATCGTGTTCGTATTAGCAGCATTGAGTGAAATTAGTATCACATTAGGTTAGAGAAATTGTTCATCTCTATTAACGCTTATATCAAAGAAAGCGTCTTCATGTATCGTACAATGAGTAGCCGTTGCACCACCATTTCCCCCACGCAATATGGTTTTCCTATTTTTCTTTTGTAGTCATTATTCCTATTCTCTATTCACTAATGTATTTTGCAATCCAATTCATTGCTCTGGATTCTGGATATTTGAGTCAAGTCGTCTTATCGCGTATATTATTTTCAGCGACATATAAACAACAATGTTATGGGAAAAGAAAATACATCAGCGTGATAAAGATGGAAATGATCAGATTTGGTTTGTACACTTATTAAGTCTCTCTCTCTCTCTCTCTCTCTCTCTCTCTCTCTCTCTCACACACACACACACACACACATGTATATTTACTAAATCTAATTTTGGGCAAAACCTGATTACTAGAATTCCCGTATTATGGAAAAGTAATCATTCGTCTACTTTTATGTGCTGTGCCCCTTCAGAACGTTGAAGAACATGGCTCTCCACAATTCCATGTCCTTTGCAACTCTTAATAATTTTTATGTTTTCATTTTTTTGTTATCTCTTCTAAAACTTGTTCCGCCATCCATTCTCATTAGGGAAGGTTAAGCGTTGTTTTCCTCTGTTCATCTTGATTTCCATCCTGTGTATCAAATTTTCAAAGCCTTCTCTCCTCATTATATAGAAATGTCAACTCTCTCTTCCTTATGGTAATATAACTGTCCTTTTTGTTTTCATTTTCTATAAGACTTTGCCGTTGTTCATATTTTCAGTCTATGGTATTCTTAACACCCTTAATGCAGCGGAAACTTTGGATATTCTGATATATTTAAAATATATATTTATATATTTGCAGTATATTTTTTCTCATTGATATACTTAATTTATGATTATAATTTCATAATATCAACTGGGATCAAGATATTCTCATTTTCTATTCTTTTAATACGACCCAAATTTGATCAAAATTTCCAATGTACTTTTGTGATACGTAATATTTCATAAGTCTTATTCATTATTCCTGTAGTGCCGGAATTTTGAATGTTCGGGACATTTTTAAAATCTTCCATTTTGAGAGATTTAATGGACTACAATTTTTAAATATTGCGAAAGTGTATAGGGATCTAATTGAATTTTAATTTAATTGATTTTTAATTTAATTGATCTTCACAATTCAACCTTGTTTCTATAAGAGCATAGACGTTAAACTTTGATAGATACATAAATTTGATAATAGTTACTTACAGTCTAATGGAAACCCTTCGATAAGGTTATTTGTGAGATTCTATTATACATGAACTTTGTCTCGTTACAGAAACATGCAAATAGTCGATTATAAATGGAGATAAAAACTAAAACAGTTACATATATTTAAGAGAAGTGTTGTATCAGAAGATGATAAGCATGGCGCAGAGATCCAAAACCCATTGCAATAACAAAAGATGCCTTCCACAATCTAAACAAAGGAACAAGAACATCTTGTTAGAAAAAAAGAACAGAACTGCTATCTAATATAAATCCTGAATGCTGGACAATTTCCTCAATGATGAAGAAGAGACTTGAGGTAAAATATTTGATTCTACAGGATGTTGCTGAAATTGCCAAGGACAGGAAATGTGGGTAGCGAAGAATCTTTAAGTAAAATGGGAACCAAACGGACAATTGTCCTTTGGATCAGAAAGAATCAGTTGAAAATCCTGGGTTATATAATGAGAAAAGACGGCTTAGAGAACCTAACACACGCAGCGCATATTGAATGTAGAATAAGCAGAATACAAAAGCGGACAACCTAATTCCCTTCCATTAATTTATCCAAAAAGGATGGAAGAAGAGTGACTGAGAGGCATATTTCTCTCACAAATATGGCTTAGACCAACAAGGAATGAAAAGTAGAAGCCATGATCACACAAGCCCTAAAGGGAAAAAGCAAATAGAAGATGATGATGCATTCGTTCTGATAATGGTTGAGTAGACATCAAAATAACAATTCCTAATTGTCTGTCAATTCATTATGGATCTATTGTGCTTTTCGAAATGCAGTTAAATGGCAAGGATAATTTTAGCATCATCATCGTCGTCGTCGTCGTCGTAATCTTTTTGTTGAGGCAGGGCATAGATTAATATCGTACAAAGCACGGTGTACCCTGCCTGAGAAAGGATCTCAGTTGACCTCTCTGCCCTGGTTACGGGCATCAGTTTGTTCTGAGCGCAATTTCTCCGTCTCCTTCCGAATGACATCCTCCCAAATCATATTGAGCCTTCCTCTGTCTCTGCAACCGTCGTATTTGGAGGGAATAAGATCATTTCTGAATGGGTCTATGATTTCTTTCAATTGGTCGAAGTTGGTGGTAGTTTTAATTCCTTCACTAAATTCCATACCATTTATATCAGGGTTACATTATTCACTACTTTGAAAGACATACAAATGAGTCGTGTTATTTGTTCTGCAAACAGGCATCTATTCAATCATGAAAGTCTTTAATTTCGTATCTCACTTTTTCTTTCTTTTTTTTTGCTTCACTTTTCAATAATATTTTCAAAAATTCTCAAAGGTTTGGGCATAATCAGAGATTTTTCAAATCAGTTTTTATTTCGTTTTGGTTTTTTGCTTTCTTTTTCTGCCTATTCCACTGAAATTATTTCTTAAATTTTCATATTTACTTTAGTTACCATTTTCCGGCTTATTCCACGACCATCCTCATCCTCATCCTCATCTTCATCATCCTCATCCTCATCATCATCATCATCATTTTCCTTTAATTTTTGAAAATATTTTATTTTTACTTCCATTTCTTTACTTTGTGCCTTCCATAACATGAGTTGTTTGTTCGTTGCTTGAATAGTTGTTTTTCATGTCATGTCATTCTTGTAGGCTCCTATTATATTTAGTACTTTTCTCAATTTATCTTCTTCTCTCCCTCCTCTTTCTTCTTCTTCTTCTTCTTCTTCTTCTTCTTCTTCTTCTTCTTCTTCTTCTTCTTCTTCTTCTTCTTCTTCTTCTTCTATTTTCATTAATTCTCTTTTTCATTCGTCATCATTTCTCTTTGTTCGGAGCGCGCCATCAACATTGCACGTTCCATGATATTCCTACTCTCTTTTCAGAAAGCCCATCTAAACATCACCGTTCCTTTGTATCTAACTTCCTTTAAGGCATCCTTCTTTTTCATTCTATTGATGCCGTTTTCTCAAATCATCAGAGCTTACAAAGTTAAGCCTCTCGAATACTTATTTTTCAATGACGTACATTCGGCCTGTCGAGATTTTCTTGTGTAATTATATATGACTGCCAGATAATGTTGCATCTACGGATTCGTCCCTGCGGTGAAATGGGAAGAGGAAAGAACACCTTATGTTCTAATGATGTTTTTTTCTTATACTGATCTGAAGGTCGAAAGCAACTGAAGACGAACGAGACTTGTAACTGTATGGAGGGAAATCTGAAATCCCACAGCGAACCTTAATAAGTCTTCGAGATTACCAAACCTAGTTTTCTTGTTTGACAGAAACCTGGCGCATTTTAGAAGGAGAGAAAGTTAATAAGACAGTGAAAGCTAACAAGATAAGTGGAGAACAGAGAGCCGGAGCGAAAAGAAAATATTTTTTACAATAAAGGACAGAAAACGGGCTGTTTCGTGAAGAAGGAGAGCAAAAGAATGAAGAGAGGAAGGCAATTTACAATTGTAATGCCTTCGATAGATTCACATCGTAAAGGAGAATAGAAAGAAACAATACACAGAGAATCTTACATTACAATTTCATACAAAAGTCTGCGAGAATATGGAACGAAAACTGACGTTTCGTTCCGAGAAAAACCTTCCTCACACAAATAATACTGAAAATAAATAAAAAAAATTATTAGAAAAAATTTTATATGTAGATACTTAAAAACATATGATAGGTTTGATTTGGTTTATTTTGTTTTACGGCATATGAACACCTCAATGGGTTCTTTAATGGCGACAAGATTTTTATGATAGGTTCGTATGCACAGAATATGTATTGTTTATAAGAAATCAGTTTGCAGATCAGATTCAGCCAGTTTTTTTTATATCCTTACATGATACACGCTTGGGGGATCATGTATCTTTCGATACCTGACTGACGAGGCAGTAGGTTGCCATTTCTTTCTGCGATAGACCCTTTGCCATCAAAGGATATAGAACCCAGGCTGTCCTGCTATTTACCCATAGCTGGAGTGGGAGAATATGAGGATTCACACCTTTCCGAAGTGTATTAGCACGTAAGCAAATATAATGGATTCGAATGGAAATCGAACTCGGCTGTGCGATTCTTCAATCATTACTCCACGGTATCACGTTACATTGACAAATTGTTGTAAAGAGGATTTTTGTCAAGAGCCAAATGCATTGCTGGTAATTTTTCTTCAGAAATGTATTGCTGGTATTTTTACTATAAAAATCTGTTTTTATACTTTTATAGTGTTTAGACCCCAGTTTGCTGGTGAACTATTTACCCATAGCTGGAACCCTAACAGGTGCTACCACTCCGGGTCAGGGTGGACCTGGGGACATCAGCAATTAAGAGTAGGTTCCACGCTCCTCGAATCCTCCTGATCACACGCCTTGCTGTTGAACGTAGTTTATAGTCTTACCCAGGACGCCCAATTTCCCAGAGACTAAACATCACAATCCCCTCGCCTTTATATCACTATTTCCACGTAAAGTATTCAGAAAAACTACATTTCATAGTTCCACTAGCTCTAAACTAAACGGTTAAAGACCAACGTACCAGGAAAAAACTCTGATTTCCTTAATATTTCATTGGCGAGATGTAAGTTCCACTTCTTCCCACAAACCATTGCTTTATGGAACCGATTCCAAAGGTGATACTTCCCCGATCGCAACAATCTTAACGTTCAAATCAACAGTTAACAGCTATTTGCCCATAGTTGGAACCCTAACAGGTGTTACCATCCCGGTCAGGGTGAACCTGGGAAAAACAGTAATTTAGAGGTGGTTCCACGCTGGTCAAAACCTCTCGATCAGAGACCGGGTGTAGTTTATTATCATACGTGTTAAGGGGTCTCCCCTTTTTACACAAATGGACTCACCCGAGGTATACATATACTACTACCAGTGAATACCCGGACATTCTGTAATAGAGGAGGGTAGCACAAGAGTCACAGTTAGCGAGCACGTAGATTCAGTAAGGAGTCATACCGCGATACTTCAATACCAAGACTGTATATATATTATTGCTACTAACCCGCATTCCTGGATCTACTAACCCGTATTACCAGATTGTATTATTACGTTAATACATTTATTTTCCTTATCCATTCCTGCCGTTTTTTATTCATTGATATCGGATTCATCCCGGAATCCACAACAATACGCAAGACGGAAACTTTATGATTGACATCCAATAAACAGCAATATATACTTTATAGTGAATACTTAGAGACACGCCCATAATATAAACTTAAATTTTAACGTCTAATGTATCGAAAAGTTAAACTTTACATTATTTATGTCTATATTTCTGAGATGAGGTATTATGTACATTATTTACATTATTCAGACTATCATCTTTGTCGCCATATTTATTACAAGGACACATGGCACAGTGGATAAAGGCGTTGGTCAGATCCAGTAACAGGAACCAAAGAGTGTGAGTTAAATACCCGGTTAAGGCAGTGGGGAATTTTCAGAGGGAAAAATTAACAGGAGATAACTGGTAACTGACATCCATTAAACATGGCACGTGGAACTAGAACAGTCTACCCCAGTGAGCGAAGTAAAATGTTCAGTTCGACATTCCAACCACCTGAAGAAGCCCGGAGTGAACAACGGCCGAAACGTTGTAATAAATATGGCTAATAAGATGAGGACAATAGTCTGAATAATGTAAATAATTTACATTATTCACAGTTCGACGAATAACATCCTCATTGGTATAGCCATAACATTGTTTCAGATTTAGTGTTCTATGGCCTCTTCCTGATGTTTTCCGATACGGTTAACTTTCAGAAAATTTAGACCACTTTTCCTTAAGCTACAAGAAAGATCATTCATTCTGGGGTTTATTTCTTTTGTCTGGTTGTAATGATAATACCTCATTGAAGAAATTCAGACAGAAATTAGCCCCATTCAATTGTTATCGCTTTCCGTTAAAGTATTATTGCTCTTATTAACCTACATTTTATTAGATGTAATTTTCTAAGAAAAGTATATAAGTCGGATGATTCTGAACGTATATTTACAGTAGATACTTAGTAAACCGGCGCATTTTCAATAAAAAAAAATAGTATGCATGTGTTTCTTCAACGACTTGCTAGTTTATTTCTATTAAAGGAAAACACTCACTGCTTGGCCATGATAGTTAAATGTTTGCTTTCCTGATGTCAGAATTTTGTAGTCTCTAATCTATATAGTCAAATAAAGCTCATAAACTTTTATTGTATTTATTCTGATGAAATTATAGAGCATTGTAATGTAACATCATTTATATATTCAGTTTTACATAGTGCGCCGCAAGTCTACACAAGTTTTCTCTAAGCCTATACCTTCAAGAAACAGATATACAAGGAACCAACATGGCTGTGGTTTGCATCATGGCTTAAATATTGGGATGTTCAAAATGGAGTAAAGTTGTAAGATTTCTGACATCGGATGTAGGCCCATTTCCTTCAGTAAGGTTTTTTTTTCATTTCTACTTGGATCTAGATTTAAAGTAACTTATGCTTAATAATTATCTACAAAACTTTGCATCGTGGATGCGAGAGTTATCTATATTTCTCTGAGGACAAGGGTCTAAATTTATGTAAAAACAGCGATTTATCGCTTGATTTTCAAAAAAAACCTGACCGTCTGATCTGATCTCAGTAGGTTTGCTCTATTTTCCTCGTTGCCCCACCTTGCACTGATCCTGCTCTCGAATCGAAAATTGTGAATGTCCCTCTGGTGTTTATGGTCAATATCTGAACTCACATAAAAAAACTGGATTTTGAATGTCGATTTTGAAAACAGGCTCTCAGGAAAGCTCTTTACATTTGATGTCGAAGATGTGTCATCCTAATTTCTCCACATTTTGGAAGTCTTTTTCTTTCTCTCGTATACCCGATATTATGGGCATATATATATATATATATATATATATATATATATATATATATATATATATATATATATATATGTATATCTGACAATAAATCGTTGATATATCCTTTAAATCAATTGGTTAAATAGAAGGAAGGCAAATACCCGAATAACTTGAATGACATGTGACCCGAAGTCTTATCTGTTATGACCAGAGGCAGATACCTTAATGCTACATGACATTCTGGAAATGCTGTTTAGGGGAATAGAATGAAAAGAAAATACAAGAGAATAAATACTAATTTAGTCTGCAACTCAAGGCCGACAGTTGACACTTCCGAAGAAGAATCGCCTAGAAAGAAACGGGAATGCTTATGTTAAAAGAGAAGCAATAAGATAGATTACCCTATCCAAGTTCTGGAATCAGTTATCGAAAATAACATCTCTGAGGTAATAGATAAAACTCTCCTTAAAGAATAGAGGGCGTGTAAGAGAATAAAACTAAAACAATATCAAAAGACTTCACAACAAGTGTGTCCAATTTCATGTGACCACTGGGAACGGTTTCAAATATTCTAAGCGACAGACAGAGACTTCTATTTATTGGAAGTGGATTTACCGGTGGTATAAAGGATAGCAACCGGGATTGAATTATCGGAGAGCCGTGTTCGAATTCCAGTTGGGTTTGTTTCATTCACTTATGCGCAAATATCCTTCGGAAAGATATGAATCTATCTCTTATTCTGCGTTTAAATACTATGACCGGCATTTGGAAAACCTATTTGAAAATATGATGTAATATTCACCACTCCACCAAAAAAATTATTACAATGAAAAATTTGTTTCAGTTTTAACTTATAAGTGTCGATAAGCCGTAAAAACAGATTAATCAGTCAATCTACATTGGAAGGAATAAGAACATACAGTTTAGATTATTGCATGGGTTGATAAGCCGTAAAACATGTTAATCAATTAATCTAAATTAGAAGCAATGAAGGTTGGCGAGGATTCAAAATCAATAGTTCTTTGCATATCTGAGATGAATTTACTTCCATCAATCCTGAATGTGAGCTGCCATATATATGCGTGATTAAAAAAAGTCATGAATGTGAGCTGCCATTTATATATGTGATAAAAAAAAGTCCTGAATGTGAGCTGCCATTTATATATGTGATAAAAAAAGTCCTGAATGTGAGCTGCCATTTATATATGTGATAAAAAAAGTCCTGAATGTGAGATGCCATTTATATATGTGATAAAAAAAGTCCTGAATGTGAGCTGCCATTTATATATGTTATAAAAAAAGTCCTGAATGTGAGATGCCATTTATATATGTGATAAAAAAAGTCCTGAATGTGAGCTGCCATTTATATATGTGATAAAAAAAGTCCTGAATGTGAGCTGCCATTTATATATGTGATAAAAAAAGTCCTGAATGTGAGATGCCATTTATATATGTAATAAAAAAAGTCCTGAATGTGAGATGCCATTTATATATGTAATAAAAAAAGTCCTGAATGCGAGCTGCCATTTATATATGTGATAAAAAAAGTCCTGAATGTGAGCTGCCATTTATATATGTGATAAAAAAAAGTCCTGAATGTGAGCTGCCATTTATATATGTGATAAAAAAAGTCCTGAATGTGAGCTGCCATTTATATATGTGATAAAAAAAGTCCTGAATGTGAGATGCCATTTATATATGTGATAAAAAAAGTCCTGAATGTGAGCTGCCATTTATATATGTGATTAAAAAAGTCCTGAATGTGAGCTGCCATTTATATATGTGATAAAAAAAAGTCCTGAATGTGAGATGCCATTTATATATGTAATAAAAAAAGTCCTGAATGTGAGATGCCATTTATATGTGTGATAAAAATAATCCTGAATGCGAGCTGCCATTTATATGTGTGATAAGAATAATCCTGAATGCGAGCTGCCATTTATATATGTGATAAAAAAAGTCCTGAATGTGAGATGCCATTTATATATGTGATAAAAAAGTCCTGAATGTGAGATGCCATTTATATATGTAATAAAAAAGTTCTGAATGTGAGATGACATTTATGTGTGTGATAAAAATAATCCTGAATGCGAGCTGCCATTTATATGTGTGATAAAAATAATCCTGAATGCGAGCTGCCATTTATATATGTGATAAAAAAAGTCCTGAATGTGAGATGCCATTTATATGTGTGGTTAAAAAAAATAAAAATAGAAATAAACACACACTCAAGTTCTTTAAATAAGAATCCGTCAAAGTGAATTTTGTAGATTTCATAGAAAGAAAAGCTCCAAATAAAATGGCACATTTTAGATCATAAAACAGGAAAGATGAAAGCCAAAATTAGGAGGAAAAAAAGTTCGGATTGCCTGGACATTTCATTCGACAAATAAATACGAATCGCAAAAGACACAGATGGCGTTACGTCCAGGACATTTGACGAACAAAAATGAATTCCAGATGCTTCATCCGTTGATCTGTTGCACTGTAGAACCGACTCCCAATAGGGTGTTTTCCCGATCCTTACAATCCTAACCTTTGCTCTTTACTCTGTAAACTTCTACATTGAGTGGCTCCCAGTCCTTGTAGATTGTGAACATAACTGTAAAATCAATTACTGTAAAAATACTATGAGTTTCAAATAAAGAATTATAGAATATAGCTTAGAGTAGAAATAACACGAGACTTAGAATATAAGCAGAAAACATAGTATCTAATGAAGGTCGAATATACTTTTCTGAACAATAGAGCCTGGTATAAAGTTTAAATTGTTTAGTTATTGAGTTCACATGGTTCAGTAAATCCTGGACATCTTCTCGTTGTGGCCAGAGTATGAAAGTGTCATCTACGTACCATAACCATATAGTTGGCTTTAGAGATACAGATTCTAATATCATTTCCTCAGAGTATCCCATGTATATATTTGCCATTGCTGGTGATAGGGGTCATCAGAGGAAATACAAAGGATCTGCGGTCCATATAACATCAGGACAACCTTCTTAAGCTTGACGACACTTCGGCGATATCTCTCCCGAGTAAAACTACCCATAGAGGAGAACATGAGGTGATGCTTCAAGAACACCCGAAAGCTGTAACACGAGGGTAAGTGAAAAAATCAGGCGTGGCTGACCACATATGGAGATAGAAGTGAGATCACCGCCCTCTGTGGAATCAGGTTGAGATCATAGACAAGGAACACCATTGGAAAATTCGTAAACTTAAGGAATCAGCACATGTGCTAGGCCACAAAAATCTCCTGAGCCAACCAAGCATAGAAATGAATACAATATGGGAACCAGTAATAAGGAGTGCCAGAGAAAAGCGATAATAACAACAAAAATTGCAATATGAGCTCTATTAAAAAGTCGATTGATAACAGCAAAAATTGCAATATGAGCACTGGTAAAAAATCGTTGCTGAAGACATTGGTTTTATAATACCCAGAAATTCATATATAGATGTCCTCAAGGACAGTGGATAAATGCGTTGGTTAGATCCAGTGACTGGACCTAAAGAATGTGAGTTCATTACCCGGTTAAGGCAGTGAACTTTCAGAGGGAGATAACTAATAAATGACATCCACTAAACGTGGCACGTGGAACTAGAAGAGTCTACCCCAGTGTGCAAAATAAAGGGTCCAGTTCGACATTCCAACCACCTGAAGAAGGCCGGGGCGTTGTAATAAATATGGTGACAAAGATGAGGAGAATAGTCAAAATAATGTAATTAATGTACATTCTTGTTAGTAAATGAACAGCCCAATATAGAATTAACACATTGGAGATACCAAAATGAAATTTAAAAACCTGGTAAATGTTTTAACATCGGACGGATAGTGCAACATTGAAATTCGAAGATGCACTGACAAAAACCTATGCAAAGTGTTAAGAAAAAGGAAAAATCGCTAGAAACAAAAACGAGTACTGAATCTTTTATATGACAATGAATTCTGCATAAGCTTTTGAAAGATGAAGAAAAAACTTGAAGCAAAGAAATGTAGTTCTACAGAAGGATGCTGAGAATAACATGGAGAGAAGATGTGAGCAAAAACAAGGTTTTAGAGAAACTGGAAACAAAAGAGAAACAGTTTAAATTTCTAGTATACATAATGAGGAAATACAGCTTCAAACATTTGCTACACATAGGACTGATTGAAGGCAAGAGGGACAGTGGAAGAAAACGCATGGCCTAATGACTGAACTTGAGTAAAAGAATTCCAAACAAGATTTAGGAGAGTTAACAAGCAAGCAAACAAAATATAACTGCAAAAAGTTGTTGAATCATGATTGGCAAAGTCTTTAATGGATACAGCACATAGAAGAAGAAGAATTGCATAATTTGATGTTTCCATGTAGGAAACACTCGTCATTTGTTGCCTTTAGTTGAAATTTGTAAAATCCTTTCATAAAAACAATTTTTCAGGGAATAAGACTTCTTAATCTTTCAGTTACTGACGAGTGTTTCTTTACAAACCTTTTTTCGTGGTAATGTGTAAGGCTAAAATCTTCCTGTTGCGGCTGGAAATTGCATACGTTTACATTCGAAGAACACTTAATGAGGACCGAACTTCCTCAATGATAAAAACAGAAAACCAAAGCAGCTTGTTACCTATTAAGCTGATGGCGTTTCATCTTTGTATATATCATAAGTTTACTTGGAAGATTTAACGCTATTTAATTTTGTTCTCCTGCTTCAGTGACTGGAATTTGAACGAGACTCTTATTTTCTTTGGTCTTGTGCCATGCTAAGTGAAATTTACCAAATATCAATATGGAAGAATGAAGTAATCATAAAGAAAAAATACTCAAGAATGTAACCACAAATCTATGTGAAAAGTGAGAAGAGCAAATGGAAGTCTTCAATAGGAATGCTTACGTATTTCGTAAAAGCAACAGGAATCGTCACCTTTCTTTGCTTGTGTAGTTTCTTTACGATGAGCTACGAGATTTTTCGACAAAAGATGTGCAGGGCCACAGGCACCTTGGCTTTTGTCGCCTTTTGTTTTCGTTGCTAATTTCAAAGGCCGATTTATCATTAGCCCTCGTCCGCAGAGAAGGTGTTCCGAAAATAAAACAAAATGATGAGTATTCACAAATAATAAAGGAAACAAATGGACATTATCACTAGCGGCAAAACACCGGCATTGAACCTTTCTTTTTGTCAAGCCATTACAGGTTTCTTTCGAAGAGGAAATAATAATAATAATAATAATAATAATAATAACCACATATCAATAATATATTATTATTATTATTATTATTATCATTATCATTATTATTATTATTATTATTATTATTAATAATAATAATAATAATAATAATTATTATTATTATTATTATTATTATTATTATTCATAATAATATTATTATTAATATGTGGTTGTTATATATTTTCTTTCTTGATTTGTTTTAGACTGGGTCTTTATAAAGTTTTTAATATTTAAATTAATTTTAGGTTGTTTTTCGATATTTGATTATATGTCTTCATTACATTTATGTTTTTATCTTTATAATATAAAATAGACATATTTAACAAAAATGTTTTATTTTCAGTCCGTTTTAATTTTGTTTTTTGTTTTATTATTTTTGTTCCGCTTCTTTTCTTTTTTCCTTTTGTTCTTTTGATTATATTTATTTTTTCATCTTCTTCTTCTAATAGTTTCTTTACTTTTCTTTATTGCTCTACGTCTTCCTTTTCTTCTTCTTATTATTATTATTATCATTATTATTATTATTTCTTTTTTGCTTCATCCTTCTTCGTTTTCTTTCAGCATAATTTTATTTCCATTTATTTATATTTTTTCATTTATTTTCGTTTTCGTTCAGACTTTTTATGTTTATTTTCCTTTCAATTCTCTTTTTTCGCTTTCCTTCATCTCCCTTCTTTTCTATTTATTCCTGATTATTCTCATTCTGAACATTTTCCTTTTTCTTCTCCTCCTCCTCCTCCTCCGCGTCTTGTACTTGATTTTTCCTCCGCATTCTTCATTTTCTTTTCGATTTCCCTTTGTCATGCACTTTCATCTTCATTCACTGATTATTCCTTTTACAAGATAAATTCTTTTTTCTTCTTCTTTATATTATTGTTAATTATTTATCGCCAGCCTTATGGCCAATGCGTTATTAACAATTTTCTTTCTTGTCATTTAGGCAGTGTTAGTTTTTAAAGTATTTAATTAAAATTTTAAGCAAGTAATGCTTTCCAATCTGTTTGCGTTATTTCTCGAATTCAGTTCCATGCATGGCTTTTATTAAAAGCGGTTGCTTAATAGTTATTAGCATTCGTCCCACTCCTTAATAATAATAATAATAATAATAATAATCGATATTGTTGTTCAGGTAAAGTAATCTTTGGATGCTCTGATATGTCGCCACACACCCGTAAAGATTATAAAATTCTCATTTATCATTTCTATTTAAAGTATATCTATTCTTCCAATTTTTGAAAACCTACACATTTTTATCTATAGTTTTATATTAATTATCTGTCTCATGATAACAATCCTGGCGATGTGAATGTGAATGGAAATTCACGCTGACAACAAGGACGATGAGTGTAACGTCTACTCAGATGAACTCCAAAAATCTCCAAACCTCTTTTCAGTATTCTCACTGAAAAATAATCTGATTTTCGTAAAAGAAAATAATTCTCTCCTCTTGTTTAATTATTGTCACACTTGTTACCTTCTTGTTCTTAATATTATTACATTCTTTTATATTTCTGTATTGAATGTCTTAACAAGTAATCTAGCCATAATTCCTGGAGACTGAGTGACAGTAAATCTCAAATTCCTCATGCCATTTTTTGTATCCTCAGAGACACTATCACCGAGGTGATGAGAACAATTTCTTCATTTTTGAAGTTGTAATTCATCTAATTTCGAATTTAGTCTTTTTGGCCTCACTTGAAAATGCAACATCTCTTACATTCAGCATCCTAATGTTTATATTTCAAATATAACTTATCTCCAAAGTAGAGTTACTGCCATTTTCTGAATTGTTTTATTTCTTGTAATTTCACTCTATGGGTGACTTGCGCCTATCCTGTTGATAGCTATCAATTATCGTCTTCCGGCTTAGATGAGGTCTCGGTTTGAATAAAATTTGTTCAAGCAGAATAAGTATTGTGCTGATATCTCTTGCTTACCGCGTTCACATTTGAGGCTGTATAACTACTCACCTCTGAAATGTTATTTGCCGTAATTATTATTATTATTATTATTATTATTATTATTATTATTATTGAAATACACACCGAATTTAGATGTTTTCTTCGAATGATGATGATGATGATGATGATGATGATGATGATGATGTATTAGCTCTACTTTATCTATGTGGCACTCACGTTCCTTAGCATATGATCTGTCGAAAGCAGCGTGGCCACCTGCACACTCCCAGTGATGACAGCATTCTCCAGGGCGTCTGGCGAAGCATAAAGTTTCCAAGAAATAATTCTGATAGCACCAACCACAGAAATAGACAACTTAAGATGATTCTCAGATCTGTCTGCGACACGTCTTGGTATTTCTATATTTTCACCTGTTCCATCTTCGTGGTATTCTTATCCCAACTTACTGCAACGTCTATTAGGATCTGTTCATGGCAACGCTTGTGAGATTGCTGTCCAAGCGCTTGACACTCAAGATGGTCGGATGCCACATGACATTTACTTTCTAATTCTAGACTACTGACGTTGCTTAATGTCCGAGTTCAAGGCTTTTGCATAGTTTCAAGTGAAGTCTGAGACCTGCTTTTTATGTCACTCGTCGTTTTATTTTGTCTTTATTATCATTATTATTTTATTTTAGTTGATTATTGGTGTATACTAATTTCTTTGCGGGTCCTAACAAGATATCTAAGGTCAGAAACGTTATCATGGCGTTTTCTACGGAACAAAAATACAAAAAAAACAAAAAAAAACATGAGCAAACACCTTAGATTACACATATTTTACATATATAAATCCCTTCGTAAGCTATGGGTTGTAATTGTGAGTACATTTTTTGCATTTATTTAGGGCATATGTCACCAGGAATCCCTTCAATGAGTTTATTGGGATCTTTTCTGATCAGTCCGAGGCTCCAACTATAATGTGCTGCATTTTTGAAATTTTGATTTCAACGTCATTGTATTTTGATAGTTTTGTGAAGATGTTCAAAGATACATTCCAGTCTGCAGGGACTGCCATGACACTAAGAAGTCACATTTTGTCATTGCATCAAAAAGTCTGGCCGATTACCTTTCATTGTTCTGTCGGTGTGTATTGTAAATTGGTTTTGATTTGGTTTGTTTTACGGCATATCAACCTCAATGGATTATTTAATGCCGACAGGATTTTTATTGCTGGTAATATTTTATTTATCTATCTATCTATCTATCTATCTATCTATCTATCTATCTCAGTATATATTGGTTTGGTTTGGTTTGTTTTACGGCATATCAACATCAATGGGTTATTTAATGCCGACAGGATTTTTATTGCTGGTAATATTTTTTATCTATCTATCTATCTATCTATCTATCTATCTATCTATCTATCTCAGTATATTTTGGTTTGGTTTGGTTTGTTTTACGGCATATCAACCTCAATGGGTTATTTAATGTCGACAACATTTTTGCTGCTGATAATATTTTGTTTTGTCAAAAATCAATTTATGGTAATATTTTTCCCCAAAAATGTATAGTTGGTAATATATTTTCTTCAAAACATTGTTGGAAATATTTTGTCCTTCAAAAACCTATTGATTGTAATAACTTTTTTACACAGTATTTCTGGTATTAAAACCTATTTTTGCACTTTCATAGTGTTTTTACCCCAGTTTCGGGGTTACTTATTTGCCGATAGCTGGAACCCTAATAGGTACTACCACCCCGGGTGAGAGTGGACCTGGTAACACCAGCAATTAAGAGGTGGTTCCACGCTCCTCAAAACGTGTATTGCAAAGTCCCAAAGAAATATTACATGACATATCAATGTAACCGGGTTTAGGTGGTGTGCATAACAATTTCTTGCAGTTTCATTTCCGTGCAGATATTTAGTGCAGATATTTAGTGCAGATATTCCCCCACTCTGTCGTGCCGGGTTTATATTCAATGGGTAACAATAGGTGGTCAATTGTTTCTGTATATTTATCACAGAATCCGCATTTTGGGCTTAAACAATTGTTCTGTATGTGATCTTTGTAATTTCTAGTTAGCAAGCACTGGTTCAGTGCAATATGAATAAAACATTCAGTTTCAACCTTTAACCCTGCACTATATAGCCACTGATGGATACGGAGTTTGTCAATATCAGCTTGTTTGGTGCGGGCTGAATATCGACCGGGAAGAAGTTTATCCTGCCATCGATTCAGTAACTGGTCGATTGCATTTGACTTTGCTTCTTTTTTTAAAGATTTTCGCAGATTCAGTAGGGATATTATGTTTTACTTGCCTTTCTTCCCCCACTTGAAACACTATTTTGAATTGTTGGCTTCCTTTATTACTGAATAAAGTTTCTTACCTTTTTTCATTTTCATTGACACAGATTATCATACAGTCTTCTGTAGTTCCCAGGTTTCTTTGAAGTCCAATTGTTGCAGATTTGTAAGACAATTCTAGTTGAGCTAATCGTCTGCCTCTTTCGGATATTGGCACGTACAGACGATAAACATCAGCCTTAGGTTATTGCATGCGGTGGTAAGTGAGAAGCTTTCTCTGTTTGGTATCCATTCGCTTAATGTTAGCTTTTGTCCATTTTAAGATGTTGAAACATTTGCACACTGGACACAGCCAAGCTGTTCATGGCTGATAGACATTTTTAAAATACAGCTCGGTATTCAATACTGGGCGCACACGCCTGTATTATTTTTTTCTTAGATTTTGTTTCATTTGAGTATGCTGTATTCGATTTCCTTCACTAATTCCTAGGTACCCATAGGTTTCTTCTTGTTCCAATTCCCTAATCTTTGTGTCAAAGTTCAGATCTATTGAGAGTGTTTCTGTAATTCTCCCGTTTTTGAATGTTACTGTTGCACATTTATCTAATCCGAAATCCATACCTATGTCATCAATGATCAGGCCCTCGAATTATTGTTGTCTTTGGCAAAGTACTGGGATTATCCATGTAGACTAGGTTATTGAACATTGTTTTGTTTATTTGTATCCATAGCTATTATTGTTTATGTTGAGTCTTGACTCATTGTTGAATCTCGACTAATGCATGGAATAATAATGCAACACAAAATGTACTTAGAACAAGAATGTATTATAACAAGAAAGTGTACACAATATTTACATCTAGTATTTCTGGGAAGACGTTCCTGGAGAATGTGTTGACTAAGTCGCAGTCGGGCAGAGTCTCTAGCTGGATCTCTGTATTCGCTCCCTCGTCTTCCGGTACCAACCATTATTTATATAGTCGGTAGTCACCTATGCAGATTAGGTGGATCCTACCACAACAGTTTAGTTTATACGTAAGGGAGATTAGGACAGACAAGACAATAAAGATGACAAGGAGTCTCCTTGAAAGATACATCGTCGAATATTAAGGCGGTTGGAGGCGACAGTGTCTCTGTTGTAATTTAGGTATAATGTGCTTTTCCACAATCCCATGCAGTTTTAAGAGCTTTTACTATCACGGAGAAGACTTTGTATATTTGCAAAGTCTCAATGATCGAGTAGTGTGTCACACTATCAAAGGCTTTACGGTAATTTATCCATGTATTTTTGAGTTTTCTACCGATTTTCCTGCATTGACCAATGTGATTTTTTTTATCAATACTTGATATTTATAACCATCTAAACTTTTTCTGCATCCTTTATGTCCCAGGAGAAGTACGTTGATTAATTTGAGAAAAGAGTAAGTAATGTTTGTCAGGACAAACATGAGAAATTTATATGTAATGGACAGACATGTTATTGGTCTATATTTTTTTCAGGTCATCTGTTACGCCCGTTCTTGGGTGGAAATGTATAATACATTCAGTGATACACACTGGTTATTCAATGGCTTTACTAATAAACATTGATAAAGATTCTGCTAGTAATTTATGGATTGATGACAGATGATAGATCTACAAATTGGGTACTTGGTTATTTCCTGGGGTTTTCGATATTAGGAATTTAGTTAGAGCTTGCTTAATATTAGTGGCAATTATGTTTTCCCATTCGTGTAGGGGTCTATCCATGATTTGTACTTCTTCTCGTTTCATCCACTCAGTATTGGTGCTATATTCCCTTGACCAATTCCAAATATTTTATGTACATTAGTGGTGATTTTTTCCCATTCCTGTAGAAGTCTATCAATCATTTGTTCTTCTTCTCGTTCGATCAACTCTGCATTGGGGTTATATTCCTTTGGCCAATTCCAAATATTCTCTCAAATGTTCTACACTTTTTCGATAGATGGTGGCTTTTTGATATCTATAACTGCTTGTCCATTTTCTCTGTAGAACTTATTAAGGTCCGTTTAGAACACCTTCTCTGTCGATAGAACAACGCTTTTCAAATCGTCTTGTTCCCTGTGTCTTTAACTGCAGTTTCGGTTTTAGTATTTCCTTTATTTTTGGGATTTCATTTTGCAATGTAATTTCATATCTCCGCTTGAACTTCCTGCATTTGCGTGTTGAGTTATGTCAGTTTCTAAAGATTTCATGGGTTCTGAAAACTCACATCGAATTTCCATATATTTTTCGATTTAGTTTTGCCTTTCAAGCTGGCTCTTTCTGTTCGTTGTGTGATCTTTTCACTGTCTTGTCACCAGGCTTCCTGGTAGCCACTAAAGTTGTTGTGTATATGACATTATTTACTTATGTGATGTTTCACAGTGGTTCGATCGTTAACAGTGTTTGGAGTGCAACTTTATTGATTTTGGGGAGCTTTTCTCTGCCTGACATTTGTGTGCTAGTTATTCTGCTGAGTACTTGAATGATATGGTGTTTCGCTTCGGGGATTTCACCTCTGTTGTTGTCAAGGAATGCTGTCCTAATATCGGTTGACTCAACTTCAGTGTCATAATCTGTATAACTGCGGTTGTTTATGTCGCATCTAGATTTTTCAGTTTTATATACTTCATTATACCCTGCTTCTTCAGTTTTATTTCGCAACTAATTTATTTTAGTATTTAACTTATCGTCTGTCATTGTTTATTTCTTCTCTCATTTATGTATTGTTTGAATGATGGGTTATTGTATTTTTTCTTATATATAGTTTTAACTTATCTACTTCTGCATTTGAGAGTCTTTTATTTCGCACGATATTCCTGCGGACATTGGCAAGCATATTTGGGTTGAGATAGAGTCAGATTGCAGTTATTACCATATTTTTGCATTTTAGCAGGTCTTATCCGTGAAGTTCTTTTGTGGATTTTCTGTGCGATGAAAAAGTATGTCATGACTTGTTGATACACTTCGCGAGTTCATTTCTTTCATTTTCTTTCATTAATTCAATTGGCATCGAACCACTTGGTCCAAGGTTGGCAATAGTCCCGGTTTCGTGACCATGTGTCTCCTCATTGTTGGAAGCGTTTGTTCCAGTGACAGATTCTTCGGCTCCAAATTGGATCCTCTCTGAGGATCGCGGACTTTGTTGACTCGAGTGACGGACGATGCGGATTATTATTATTATTATTATTATTATTATTATTATTATTATTATTATTATTGTTCTTGTTTGTGTGTTATGTTTCCTGTTTGTAATGTTGTAGAACCGGATCCAACCTATTGTCCTTAGGCCCTACAGAAGAATTGTCATTTAATTGATAATAATTTTCTTAGTATACGGGATGTTCATAGTAGGTCAATTTTCTGAGCAACTTTTAAGATGATGTTACTTGGGACACTGTTAGTAAAATTGTCCATTCCATTTCTAACGAGGCTCAGAGCTCTGATTACTATTGGTACAGTCTCAGTCTTCATTCCATACAACCTGTTAATCTCGATTTCCAGATCCTTGTCTTTGGATAATTTCCCGATAATATTCATGGAAGTGTTTCTCTCAGATGGTACTGGTATTTCAATAAGCATACACTTCCTGATGTTCTCGTCTTTTATGATAATATCAGGTCTGTTGGCTTTTATTTCCCTGTCAGTTTGAATTGACATGTCCCAGAGGACACGGTTACATCGTTATTTTGGTGAACTGTGTTTGGTTAGTGCTCTTACCATCTCTTAGTGACTTCGATTTCCTGCTTCTTTCGTACCTTGCATGTATATCGCTACCTTGTAATGTCTCTCGGTATATTCATTTTTTTGCCAGTACTGCATATGCAGAGATAATATGATCGACAGCCTCATCGCAGATTCTGTATTTCGGATTAGGTCTATACTTGATTATGTGACAGTGATAGGCTCTGTTTCCGAGCATTTGGTCCCGAACTGCAATAAGTAGGCCGTCTGTCTCAGCTTTCAACCAGGTGCTACTGAGTCACTGATGGGTTTTCTGTTGGTTCACATCTGATGATTTCGCTCTTTTATGTATTTGCCATGCAATAACTTGTCCACCCAGTTTTGTTTTTGTAACATAATTTGCCGAGTTTTTTTGCTTCATGATTTACTCGTTTGGCGTAGATGACATTCGCTTCGTTTTATATTGGTATCCTAAGCTGTTTCTTGAAGAGCGGAAATTCTTTGTTGATGGAGTGGATTTAGTATTTTACTATTTGTAAAGAGGGTCATTGGTTTTTGTGTGGTACGCTTATAATCCAATTGATGCAGATTTTAGAGTTAATTCAAGACTGGATTCAAATTTGCCCTCCTAAAGCTCCTGGTACGCACAGCCTATCAACATCTAATTTAGGATGGTGTGTCATCCTATGGGCAAATTATTGTTACTATTATTTGATTGTTTACTCTAGAATCTTGTATATATTAGCCGGGATAAAAATCAACAACGCTCTAAGTACTGTGGTCCATAATTTTATCGATTTCAAAAGCAGTCACAAAGTTGTCTGCCGTCTTGGATTTTGTGATCCCTTTCCAGTTACAAGATTTAAATTGGTCACCTACTTGGGAAACCCATGGTTTTAAAAGCCGGTATTTATAGCAAGTATATTCTGTACTCTAAGAGCCCAATCTTTTTTTATGCAACGTATCTCTTCCTGACGGGAGTGATCGTAGTCCTTTCACATCGTTTGTAGTACTAAGAAATCTTTGTCCTCCTACTTATACTCCGTGCAATGAGCACTTTTATATTTGTTTCCAACAAAACTTTCATGTTTCTTTATACTTTGCTTAGTTTCTGGATATCATTTTTCTCTATCCCAACTCGTTTTCCAATTTCTGTGTCTGTGTCCAGCATTTTGAATTTTAATTACTTATATTGACTTTACATTACTTATATCTCCAAACAGAATGACCTTTTACGTTACTGTTGTCTTTTACCTGGCTTTCTATTTTATAGTAACTGACATCTTTCTCGACAAAGCTGCAATCCCTTTTCATATATTTTCCTAAGTACAATGTTCGCCAGATGTTTTATATTGGATGGCATTAGGAGTGTTTAGTTTTAAAAAATTCAGTAAAATTTTATTGTGGGAGTTCACATTTCAGCAGGTATTTTTATTATAGTAAATGTTGGCCTATCGTTTTATTATAAAATTAAGTTTGTAAAAAAATATAAAAAATACCTTCAAGTTTCAAGATAGTTCATTTAGGGAATGTGATAATGCAACACAGTGGCAAGACAAGTTTTCTGTAGGTTGTTCTTTACATTACTTGTTGTAAGGTTTGAAAATCTGTTTGAAAATATGGTTTCTTCATCACTCTGACATGAAGAATCCATATAAATTAATCGAATATCTAATGCACCGTGCAATTCGCGCATAAAAGATGTTTTTTTTTCAAAAATGTAGCAGGCTACGCTATTTGGGTAATTAAATTTTAATACCATTAAACTTGCTAAAGTCAGCTTTTTAGCTAGAAAATGTGGCGCACTGTATATGGGAAAATTTGAAAGGAATACTTTACGATAAGCTGCTTCTAAAGAACCGATCTATAATTTGTTCTTTAGAGCTGCACTCAGAGGAATTAAACGCAGTAATGTGAGAAAAGAGACCGGAATTAATTAACGTTAGACCGAATGTTTCGTTGTTCTTTGTTTCTTTCATATAAATCAAGCGTAAAATCACATGGACTGTGCAGTTCATTTTGTAAAGAACGTATAAAGGGTGATGAAAGTCGGATACCTCAAATAAAGTACCACTCATCGAACCAAACGTTGCCTTCCATCCAGACAATTCGAGACTGTGTGGATATAGATATTTGAAAACAAAAACTTCTTTACTATAAGCTTCTTCTGGAGAACTGATCGAGGACTACGAAAAAGTACATCTCCCTTTAAATGAATTAAAGGATACAGATGAAGAAAACCTTCCTATATTAATTAAATGAAACAATAATACGATATACAATGTTCCCTTTGTGACCTGACGAATTTTGTTAAATATTTAACATTTTGTCATTATTTATCAAATAGTAACGTTTGGATTACAATTTACTCCGTCGTTAAACATTTTTCTTACTGAAAAGATAATTTCCGTTTTCAGCAGTTATTTGCTGAAGAACATATAATCTTTTGGAACAGTTGGATCTTTAATTTGTCCGAAATAAAACAGCAAATATGCAGTTAAATAAGGACGAAAATGCAAAAGAAGTATCTCTATTAATATCAAACGGAAAATATAAATATAAATCTGTAAGTGTCTGTTTATTTTTTGATGCATATTACGTTTTTACACATTTTTGACACATATTACTTTCTCTCATATATTGACGCATTTTTGACAAATATTACATTCTCTCATATATTGACACATTTTTGACAAATATTACATTCTCTCATATATATTGACACATTTTTGACACATATTACTTTCAATCATATATATTTACACACTTTCTGGCTAATATTCCTTTCTCTCATAAATACCGACATATTTCTGACACATTACATTCTCTCATATGTATTGAAAGCTTTTTGACACGTTACTTTCTGTCACATATATTGACATATTTGTGAAACATATTACTTTCTCTCATATATACTGACATATGTTTTGACACATATTACTTTCCCATATATACATTAACCCACTTTTGACGCATATTACATTCTCACATATATATTGACACATTTTTGACACATTCATTTTTCTCTTATATATTGATATATTTTTTACACATATTATTTTCTTGAGTCTTTTGTGATTTTTTCATTTCATTTTTCGTTAAATAAAATTGCTTTGAGTGCAAAATAAGGATGCGCTTCTCAACTGATTTATTTAACCTATTCATAGACACAATCCTATGCGATCTAACACGTTTTATTATTTGTGGGCCATATAATAAGATACGCCGATGACACCGTGTTGATGAAAAGTACAGAAGGAATACCGAATGATTCAAGATAGTAATGAAGCAGGACAAAAACTCGTCAGTTGCAAAAAGAAACAATGTATGACTGTCAAAAATATGAACAGGCAAGGATGTGAGCAACCAACTGGAGATCTCAAAATCAAGCAACTACAGAAATTTAAATATCTGGAAAGATTTTTTATGAGATGAGAAAATATGTGACACCGAAGTCATAAAACATATTGTAATAGTGAAAGATACATATTTACATTATCCGGACTATTGTCCTCATCTTTGTCGCCATATTTATTACAACGTTTCGGTCGTTGTACGCTCCGGCCTTCTTTAGGTGGTTGGAATGTCGAACTGAACCTTTTATTTCGCTCACTGGGGTAGACTATTTTACTTCCTCGTGTCATGTTTTAATGGATGTCAGTTGTCACTTATCTTCTGTTAATTCCCCTCTCCAAGTTCTCCACTGCCTTAACAAGGTATTGAACTCACACTATTTGGGTCCTGGCACTGGATCTAACCAACGCCTTTATCCACTGTGAGGAGACATGGCACAGTGGATATGAATGTCTGTGTATTATAAACATAATGTCATCAGCAACCAACAGATAGTGAAAGATACCTATCAAAAGCCAAAATAATGAGTTATGTAATACTTCATTAGAAACAAGTAATATAGTGCTGAAACCTGCTGTAATGTAAAGCCTCAACTATCGCAGTGAATATTGGATAATTTCTTCAGAGATGAAGAGTAGACTTAGAGCAATAAAAATGGGGACCTAAGATCTTAGAATCAGAAAGAGGCAGTTGAAAATTGTTGGATACATTATGAGGAAAGAGGGCTAGAAAATTTGAAACTGTCCGGACTTATTGAAGGCAAGAGGGACACAGGGAAATTATTATTATTATTATTATTATTATTATTATTATTATTATTAAAAGAATGGAAGCGGGGAGGATAGAAAATAATTGCTAGGAACAAAATTTATTGGAAATGGTGGAGAGCAACGACTCACGAATCATGGAGGCTGTTCATATGAAAACTTATATCCTGTATAAAGTAAAATTAGTTTTATTTTATTAACTCTTATAGCGAATTTTGATGGGTAAATTGTCGCCATTTTATATTTTTAATTTCGCGAATGTGTATTGCAAGTTTGGGATTCTATCCACTTTACAGTATAGAAGGAATTTGGGCACGGTCTTCGGGAAAGAGCGTACCATGAGGCAATTCTCTCCCCCAAATATTTGGGAACGGCATACTGTACTGCTTGGTATTTGCAAAGGGCAATTCCAAGGATTAAAAAAATGTTGGATAAGCCTAATGGTGATTGCAAAGGTACGGCAGCTTGGAAAACTCACTCTGATCGTTGTGATAAGAAAATAACTCCCGAAATAAGAGGGTGGCTCCTGGATCACTCTATATCTGGAAAGAGGACTCTGCACTATGTTACAAAAGCAGAAGAACAATGTCATGGCTATCAGACAATTTCTTCGATGACATCACCCCTTACATCTGGCCACCTAACTCCCAGACTGCAAAACCCTGGATTATTATGTCTGGAACGCAGTTTAGAAAGAGACCAACAAAACTCCTTGTAACACCAAAGATGAACTGAAGGCAACGATTATGGCAGCATTCACCAAGGAGATTGTTCATAATAGTAGCAGGACATTTCGAAGTACTGAATAAATTTACTCTTTATTATTTCAAAATATTTCTGTGTAATTTTGGTAAATGTATCTTTTAAGACGGGATGTTAGTGTTATTTTCATTTTTTGCCTAATTTAGATGACAATTTGTCTATCGCAACGTCTATATTATGTATTTAGAATTTGGTTTCCGGTAACTTTATCTTAACGTCTTGACACAAACATGACGCATACGATTATATCTCCGTTTTAACATTTGCCTTCGTGACCCCTGATCTTATTCTATACTACAGTCATTGATTGTATCATATAATCAGTATGCAAAGTGTTTATATAAAAAAAGACAAAATACATACTTGTTGAGGCCAGTATCGAAACTTTAGCGTATCGTTAAAGCGAGAAACAAAGGTTATTTTTTCTCTTTAATATATATCTTTTTCTAAAACAATTTATCATTCATCTATAAAGATTTAATTATCTCAATGGCTTTAAGTACTGTTTGACTACTTTTTTTCCTTGTTTTTCTTTTCACTCTGTAAACTGGCGTTTGCCACATTTGTCGGTGCTAAACCTCATTCTTATATCGGAAGAAAATATTATTAGGATTTAGACGAGGACATTCATTTCTGTTTTGTTTTTCAGAAAATTGGTTGAAGTCGGCCATGTTTATTAGATTTTCGAAGTCATTCGCACACGTTGTAAACAGTAAACATGTCTTCCTTCTTGTAAGTTTCCGTTATTATCTTGAGTAGCATCAAAGTTATGAAGAATTAGATTCAAAACAGCGAAATGCCCTAGAAAAAAAGCTTTTCTCCAGTAGATAAAAAAGTATCACTGTATATTGTACGAAAGAAAGTGAGTCAACGTTCTTAATTCCGTCGTCCGCATTTCAAAATATGTCAGAATATAGCGAAATAAAGATTTTGTAAGTTTTTTCCAGTGAGGTCACCATATTTGCATCGGGACTGGTCAGAGAAAGCAAGATTTTTAAATAATGCCTGAATAAACAAATATATTTGGCTTGTAGGAGAATCCCGTGGTAATCTGAAGAAAGTATATCATGCATCCGTTAAGTAATCTTAGGGAATTACGAGGGTCATTCAAATAAATAAGGTGAATTCTTCGGTATAAGGACTACTAATACAGATAGAAGCTTACTTTTATTTATATTTTTCAACGTAGTGTCCCAGCACTGTCACACATTTTCCCATCTGTGCACAAGCTTCCGTATTCCCTCAGCGTAAAAACCTTTGGACTGATGTCTCAGCCAGTCGCTCACAACACTTTTGACTTCATCGTCACTTTTAAACTTCGTGCCTCTCGTGAACGTTTTCAAGGGACCAAACAGGTGAAAGTCTGAAGGGGCAAGGTCTGGGCTGTAAAGGGGATGAGGGAGCAGTTCCCGGCCCAGCTCCTTGATGGTCTGCACCGTTTGGGCTGCTGTGTGACGCCTTGCGTTGTCATGATGCAAGATGACTCCTTCTGACTGACGACCCCTGCATTTGTCCCAACAGATAAGCTCAAAGTCATTGCAATGTCATCCACTGTCACCCTTTTGTCAGACTGAATGAGGTCATTGACTGATTCAATCACCTCAGGAGACCTCAGTTCTGTAGGCCCCCAGGCCTGTCTTCATCCTCAACACTGCTGCGTCCTTCTTTAAACAATTTAGTCTACTTGTAGACATTTTTTGGCTGAAACATGTGGCACTATACACAATTGACATTCTCCTATAAAATTCAACTGGTTTGCACCCTTCAGCAACCAAAAACTTGATAACTGACCGCTGTTCAATCCTGGAGCATGCTTCTTGGTCGGCCATCTTTGTTAATCGCCAAAACTCTCAAAGTTTTTTTTTAATCTGCAAAAGAAATCCATGTGAAAATGAAGTAAAACAAAAATAAAAATAAAAAAGAGTAAGTTTCTATCTGTATTAGAAGTCCTTATACCGAGAAATTCACCTTATTTATTGAATGACCCTAGTATGACTTACTCTGAGGCGAGGAAATCACATGTCACAAGCAGCACAAGTAATGACAGATTATAGTCATTGTTTATTAATTCTGCTGGTCGTAGCCTCTGTTTTATATTTTTCTACTGCGAAGTTTGTTTCGTCCACCATGGTTGATTGCTCTAGTTCCACGTGTTATACCTCTTCTTGGTATTACAGTTACAGTTAGTTCCCTTTAGTAACTCATCTCTCCAAGTTTTTTTTTGTTGTTGTTCCCCTCTTCTGTGGCCATGTATTGTACTCACAACTTTTACTTCAGACAGAGCTTTTATCCACCGCGCCTTGTGCGCCTAGAACTAGAAAGATCTACACCTTTTGATGAAATAAAGGTTTTCGGTCCGAAATTCAAGTGGGTATATCACGTGCAGGAGGCCGGAGCGCACAACGGCCGAAACGTTGTCAATATGACAATAAAGACGAGGGCAATAGTCCAAATAATGTAAATAGTGCAAATAAAACTGCCTCATCTCAGAAATATAGACAGATAGTGCATGTACATATAGTGGTGCATCTCGCCAATGTTCTTATGCCTAAGATGTAACCGCTATAGAAAAAAATATATAAAAAACAACAATCAAACAAACAAAAATAATTTTAAAATTTTGTTATTTTTCTTTTTTTATCTTTTTTTTTGCAATTTATTTCTTGTTCATATTTTCCTTTAAGGAATTGAATCTAGGCAGCTTGCTGTCAACCTAGACAAGAACGTACGAACTGCTTAACAATCCCCGTGATTCTAACTAGAGGATAGAACGCCATCAAATTACCTGATCTGTAGTAATTTAAACATCCTTTAATATCAAAGTTTTTTTCCTCGGAACTCGTGTGATGTAATAAATTGTGGATGTTAATATTGAAATTTTAAAAAGTTTTGTCTTAAAGCAATTTTTCAAGAAAATAGGTATCTTAAGTCCACTAACTGTTATCGCTCTTTTCAGTATCCTAAACTTTGGTTAAAAGTAGTGTGGAATTAATTTTGGCAATATTTTCTCTTCGCATTACATGTGATATCTATTTTAACTGTTGCTGCTGTTGTAATTCCTGTCATCGTACATTCTATGATGCAGAGTGTGTGCGTGTGTGTGTGGGGGGGTTCTTATTTGAATGAGTGTGGATTGTCAACTTCTTGATTATGCTATTCTTTAAATCTTCGAGTTACATGTGTTATCCATTTATCTCTTGCATCTCTTGAAGATCTTCAAGTTATGTGATTTCTCTTATCTGGTATAGTTCATTATTTGTGATTCTGTAGCGCCAGCCCACAATCTTCGAAGAATACTGGTCCTCACCAAGATCCACATACTTCACTGACTCAAAGACATTTTTAGCCATCAATCTGAGAATGCGGTTGTATACAGCTGACGGTGTAGATATTCCTGAACTGGTTTGTACGCAACACATGACATCCATTTGACAGTCTCGATCTGACGAGATTATTTAAGAACATGTCGAGTTTTCAGCTTGATATTTTGGATTTGTATCAATTGGCTGTATTTGCTGAAACTGCCTGAAGTGCAACCGATTCTATGTTCCCTTATCTTATCTCCTACTAGCAGGATTCGCCCGCCAGCTGTCGTCTCCCCAAAAAGTAAGATATATTCACTACTTGAAATCTTTGAAACAAAACTTTTAAATGAATATTCCATTCATGAATTGGCTTGTTATAGTTAAGGCAAGTTTTACAAATAGATGCCAACTTGCAGTAGACAAGTAAAATGCAAATATCAAACACGTTTCTGCACTATATAAGACGATATTCCTAAACAGAACTATTTCTGATATGAAAATCAAAACAATCCCCCGAATAAAAGAACAATAATGAAGGACAGTTAATTAATGAAATAAACTTTTATTTAAAATCAATATGCAAATTAGTTAAGCCCGAAGAGTGCCAAGAAGTAGATAATATATAATACAGATATGGCGGTTTCGTGTGCAAATTGCTATAAAGTGGAACTTGGGCTTTTCAATCTCAGAATTCGACGGAGTATTGAGCTCCAATTTCGTATTTATTCATATAGATTCCATAATATAGGTTTTACTTAATAAGCTATTATGTTTCTCTAACTCTTCAAATGTTGAATGTATAACTAATTCTAATTTCTATTTTCCCAAATTTACACTATATTAATTTTATATCTCCTTTGTATTCCGTTGTGTACACATTTCTTTCCGGGTCCCGCCCAGGAACCTAAGGTTAGAAATGGCATCATGACACTTTCCACTGGCAAAAAAATGAAAAAGAAAAAAAAACATAATTTACATAGTCAAAGCCTTTTGTAAGGTGTGGGCTGTACGCGTGCGAAAATTTTTTTTTCATTTCCAGGAATCCCTTCAATTAGTCTACTGGAATCTTTTCCCATCAATCCAAGGATTCCAACTACAACGGAGGATTGTTGATGTCCCCATGTGCCACATTTTTGAGATTTCGATTTCAAGGTCCTTGTATTTTGATAGCTTTTTGAATATCTTCAAAGATACATTGCAGTCTGCAGGAACTGCCATATCAATAAGGAGGCATATTATCTTTGTGGTCTTTAATAACAATGTCTGGGCGGTTGGCTTTGATTGTTCTGTCTGTGTGTATTGTATAGTCCCATACAATTGTAACAGGTCCTACCACCGTAACCGAGTCTGGGTGGTGTACATACCACTTTCTTCTTCTTCTTCTTCTTCTTCTTCTTCTTCTTCTTCTTATTATTATTATTATTATTATTATTATTATTATTATTATTATTTCCCATAGTATATGACGTTGGCTGCTGTAGGAAATTCATTTTTAGCTCAGAAACAAAAATAAAAAGCAAACGGCCATTTGTCCTTTACATAGACTCTATCAAATATTGTTCGAATTAGTTTTGATATTCCGAGCCTATTGCAATGGTTCCATTTTAAAATCACAATGCAATGTCTGCAAGATTTCTTTTAATGCTTTAGTACATCGTCCAAGTTCTTTAATGACCAACGTTATTATTATTAATCTCTTGGTTTTCTCTTCCTCTACGTTCAAAATTTCATATTTTAAATCATTTAATTGTCTATTTCCTGATTTTTGCTTCAAATCCCATTTTACAGTCGAAATGATAATGATGAATGAGGAGTGTCATATGAATGATGGTGAAGGTGGTAGGAAGGGAAGATCTTGAGGGGAAAGAAGATGAATAACAATTGACTTTTCATTTGGTCAGGTTCTCGGAAGCAGGCAGGCAGCTAGAATTTCTTTCTCAAGGTAACAGATTTTGGTAAAAGCTGCCAGATTTGAATATTCTTCTTACGCTTGGAATATGGGTTAAATGATACGAAATGTGAACGAAATTGTCACTATTATGTGAGATAGTTTCTTATTTTCTCAATTTAACAATTTTCTCTAGTATTTCCCTGTCTATGATAAAATATTATTTTCATGCTATACTTATGTGTAAAACAGCTCAGTAAACAAATTGCCGACAGTGTGTTTTATGTCATGTCTATAGGACAACGAACACGAGATATCCCAATAATCAAAATGTGAAGGGATCGAATATCCACTATAATAATCTTAGAAGTAATAAAAATGCCGATTAAAAAGAAACACATCAAGATCAGCATTGGAGACAGTATCGTCAAACGATTAGCCGCAGATCATGCAGAGAAAACTTTTGTGGAAGACATCCAGCCGATTGATATTGGACCCCATATGAGTTCCATGATTCTCAGACATGTATAACAGTGTGGATAAAAGGGCCGACCAATAAACACGTATTTTGACATCCAATTTGATACTTCTCTCATTCCATAGACGGTGGCAACGCTTCCATAATGCATCTTGTAGCTTTGGCGAACAGAATTCAGCCACACTGATGAGCTGTGAAACAGCGAAACAGTCTGTCTGTGGATAACAAAAATATTGGCTCCTGAAAAATTAATTTCGGTTGAGCTCTTTGGTTTGAGTTGTGAGTTTGTAAACAGTGACTATTTAAGCTAATATTGCACGACACTTCGGCAGAATTGAGTTACTGTCAGTCACTGTGTGTTTATCTAAATCTAAAAATAAACACGCTAAAATTCACCTTCATCCCTGCCGTGCGCCGACGGCTTACTGGTAGAAGTTCCGACTGACGCAAATTCAGTCGGGTTTCGATCCTAGCAGAGGCAACCGGACGTCTAGCCACACTGATGAGCTGTGAAACAGCGAAACAGTCTGTCTGTGGATGACAAATATATATATATATATATATATATATATATAAAATTCAACGTTTAGAGGCGACAGTCTGTTCCATGCTAGACGCAATCGTCAGGCCACGAGTGCTGTTATTTTCTCGGCTATTTATATATAAGGTCAATGGTGCATTGTGGGTAATCTTTTTTAGCGGTTATGTTGCCGGAAGTCATTTATTTGTTTATTTATTTTTTTTTTATTTGCGTTAAATTCTTTTGCATGTCATTATTTATTATTTTTATTTTTATTTTTTATTTCTTATCTTATATATTTATTTTTTTTAATCGGTATTTTTATTAACATAGTAAAAATTTGTTTATATCGCTTATTTAATAGTTTTGTTTTGGTTTGGCAAGATAATTAAAGCTATTTATTCAGTTTTGGTGTTGATTGTCGTAGTTTATTCTAACTATTATTTTGGCGGGAGCAGTTTTTAATTTGTTTATTACTTCATGTATTTATTTGGATTGATTATCTTTATTTGCTTAACGGTTAATTTATCGGGATCGGTTTGTTAGTTTGTTTATTTATTTATTTGATTGAATCCAGATAAATTTATTTTACTTCGTTTTTATTATTTATTTATTATACTGTATATTTTTATTTACTTTTTTCGGTTTTAGATTTTTAAGTAACGTAGTAATTTTTTTATCGTTATTTATCATTTATAGCTCTGTTTTTGTCCGATTTTTGGTTTGATATTTATAGTGAATCTAATATTTTGGTCATAATGATTTGTTAATTTGTTTATTATTTACTTTCTTCATTTGGGTTCATTGTTATGATATATATATATATATATGTATATATATATATATATATATATATATATATATATATATATATATATATATATATATATATATATATAATTAAGCTTGTCTTGAGAAATGTTATACTTGATCTGTTCTAAAAGTTTAAATGAAAGTGTTCTAACTTGTGTGCGTCTGAATGAATATACATATATACATTTGATGTGCTGTCGGTTAGATTTTGAACCTGAAGGAAATATCAATCATGACATTTGCCATTAGATTCTCTGACCGATACTATAACGAGATTGTCATAGAATTGACGCTTAGAAAAATTACTGAATATGCTTTCAGAATATGCTCCAAGCATGTGAAAAGAAAATACTTGGAAACAATAAATAGTCGTTGAAAAACTTTGCAATAGAATAAAAAGTGAAATACATCTCATATTGTTTTCCTTGTTTAAATGACTAAAGAGTATTAAGAAACAAAGGCGAACTGTTGAAAAATACGATCGAATATGCATAGAATTTAATAAAATAATTCAAGTGAACTGTTAAAAAGATTAGAAAACAATCCTTTTAGAGTTACTGCATAAGAAACGTTGGAAAATCCCCTCCAGATGAGGGAAGCCATTAAGAAAATCTGCTTAGAAGGAAACCAACTAACATTCTCCTTAGCCTGTAACAAATATGAATAAAAAAAAATCTACGAAAGAAACGTGTAAATCAATAATTCACACGACACAAGAAAATATTGAGTTCCGAGCCTTACTTTGGAAATCCTTGGAACACAATTCAATACCTTTACAAATGGTATAGCAGCATAAGGCTTCGCATTTTGATTTTGGTGCGTGACGGAATCCAAGTAGCTGCAGACGCGAGAAACCAAAAAAAAATATCTAAGACTAAATTAATGCTCGGAATAAGCCCTAAATGTTGTGACCTTTTCTCTTTCGGAAAGTAAACTGATATTAGAAATTCAGATTTCACTTCTAAATATAACAAAGTAAATAAGTAAAATTTGCATATCGTTCTTTGGTAAAATTTTCCCATCGCCCATATTATATTTTTGAAAGAGATCTTCAGAGCCTCTAGTTTGTGGTCAAATCGTTTATTTTACATATTTGTACGGACTAAAGAAAAATAGTTTTGAAAAGTAATGAATAAAATGAAAATGTAAGAATATGTTTCCTTTGAATCATTTATAATCAGCGTGAAAAATTTTAGAAAAATAAACGAAAATGAGAAAGAAAGATCTTTTGGTAAGATGGGTGTGTATGTTAAACAATACTGTAAAATATCTGTAGAGTATATCAAATCTATCAGAAACAATATGAAAATAGATAGGGCTGCTTCGGAAGAGTGACCTCCAGAGGATCGTGTAAACGACTTGAATTTGATGATGCATTTAATGGTAGAGGAACAGATGAAAGAGAAACAGCAAATGTAACATCCTTTGGGACTGTGAACGACAAGTAGATTTCCCAGTATTGACATGAATTATAGAGCGTAGCCAGAAATAATCACAGGTGATGTAGTCATTACAAGGAGAGAAATTGAAAAAGAGGAAAGAATTTAAAATGCTAGTAGACTTCAAGATAATAAGTTTAATGATTGTGAACACTTTGTAAATAGTTTAAATAAAGTGAAATCACAATAATGACAGTTACAGTAAAATAAAGATGACTATAAGAGAACTTAGAAGAAATATCCAATATAGAAAACGGTTTGAAATAGCAAATCATTTCTCATTAGATGAAGTAATATACATGGACACATGGCACAGTGGATAAAGGCGTTATTTAGATACAGTGACACGACCCAAAGTGTGTGAGTTCAATACCTGGTTAGGGCAGTAGAGATAACAGGAGATAACTGACATCCATTAGACATGGCACGTGGGACTAGAACAGTCTACCCAAGTGAGCGAAATAAAGGGTTCAATTCGACATTCCAACAACCTGAAGAAGGTCGGAGCGTACAACAGCCGAAACGTTGTGATAAACATGGCGATAAAGATGAGGACAATAGTCCAAATAATGTAAATAGTGTACATAATACCCCGTCTCAGCAATATAGACATATATATATATATAAATTAATGCATGTTTCATCAAATAATATAGATAGTTTTTGTTCCTTTCATATTGTCAGATAAGCTTAATCACATTACCGTTGAAAGACGGAAGGGAAACACCATATTGATACATGTTTAAATCCAATCTAAGCTTTCGGCTTCCATAAGCCATTATCAAAGATGACAATTTCAATAAATCAAACAGCACACAGACGAAACTACAATAATAGTCTGCCCTTGCTGCTTGAATAAGCTCAAAGTAACGAAAAACTCGTATATACGAGACAAGGAGGCGAAAATCGTGACGTCACACATGACCACCCGAGAGTTATTCCTTGATGTAAGCTTTCAGCTAACAAGAGACATTTTCAAAGTGGTGATCATTGACATTTAATCAACGATATTCATCATCAAATATCATATTCTGCTGACATAGAAAATTGCTAGGCGACGATAAAGGTCACGGAATAGAAGACGCAGGTCGTAATTCTTAGATCAAGGTATAGCATAATAAAAAAAATGCCAAATGTTGGACAATTTGTGTCCTTATTTTCACCAAAGTTTAGAACAGATCATGATCAAACAAGACAGACATTCATTATCTGTTATATTTAATAATATATGTTTGAATAATGATATGGTACCCCAGTACACTACATTCAAGTATATATATATATATATATATATATATATATATATATATATATATATATATATATATATATATATATAATCAACCAAGCAACACTGAACAAAAATTATTAAGAATATAGCAACAACATGTAGCAACAACATATTACATTGTATAGAATATTTAAACCATTTTATAATTCTACCAATTTCCGGTTACATGGAAACTCTTGTAGAGCAAAATTTTCCATCGCTAAATCGTAAATTTTCTCGCGCGTTTTTAAAAAACCACCATCAGAACGAAATGAAGATTTTCTCGCTGTTACAATAAATTTGTCTTTGTAATTTACCCCTGGGAAAAGAAAGTAAGTGTCTGGGTTTAAAATGACTACAACGCGTTCTTTGATGATTTTCATTTTAACAGCAAGAAACTGATTAGACAACTGCAAAGGATGAGTATAAAATTAAGTAAAGAAATATGTCTATATTATTTAATGTAACATGTTTGAATAAATAAATGGTGCTTAAATACACACACACACACACACAAGCATACACACATATACATTCAGTTGTATGCATAATATTTTTAGTAGAAAAGTACTATCCATACAACTGAATATGTTAGTTCTATAAACGGATATTTGGCATTTCCACTGAATACCGTATATATATATATATATATATATATATATATATATATATATATGTATATATATATATATATATATATATATATATATATATATATATATATATATATATACTGAAACAGAGAGTCGCCGCTGGGTGTTGACTGCAATCTCCACTTTAATATTTACATACACACTATCTCTGATATGAGCAAATTGACTCTTAAATATTGCATATTTAAGCTATATTCTTCTTACACAAACACAAATACCCTCATATGTTTTCCTGTATGTGTGTGCGCCCGCGTGTGCATGTGCGCGTCTTTTAATATATATTTTCTATTTACGCTATCATAGTTTCTACCTGTTCTAATAGAATAAACCATTTTTTGAATCGAATGCAAAAAACTAAGATACTCGTTTCATTTTATATTGTGAAACGATTTAAGGACGCTTTTATTTCTATTTTTTTTCTCTATAATAAAAACTGTCAGCAAATCAGTCCAAAAAATAAAGAAACAAATAATAGCGTTATGAGAAAACAATTAGACTCCAATTATGTTGTCTTGAAGTATTAAAAATGAATGGACGTTGTTTACGAAATGTGAAGCCGTTAAACTTGTCTGTTGTTTAGAAATGTTTAGCGTCGAGTGGAGTGAAAATGAATAAATCTCCGAATTTTGTATCTTTTTTTCTTTATTTAAAAAAAAAAAAATGAGACTTCTCCAGCAAAGTTTTATTTATAGAAACTTTCACATTTTCCGGAATGTTTAAATGGAGTTTTCTAAAAAAAATATAATTTTCAATCGTTATTCTGTGTTACATTTTCTTTTCTCATGCAACTCAGGCAAGAATGACTGAATGCTTATTCACGACATGATCTCATTCACATTAAAGAGAGTCGCCATCTTTAGTCTTTCAATTAATAGCGGTGTTCTGCAAATGCCAGATGTACTTTTCTATCAACCTCGTATGGACTGTGCGATAGGTTTGAATTTAATAGTCGTTTGGTCAACTTAGTATATTTGTTCTGATAACATACACAATGTCAAATATTTTCTTTTATAGAAAATGGCTGGGATATCTCGTCTGGGTCATATATACGAAAAGGGATTATCTTCTTAACTATTCTTTAAACATGATGCCATGGACAACAATTAGTATGACCTAGCTTAAACCGACAATATTGTAATATGAAATGTAAATCAATAGGCATTTTACATGGCATCAAATATATCTCTTGATTATATCACATTGAATATATTTTATTCTAAACTAATGCTACTATTGTTACTACTACTGTTAGTATTACTATTATTATTATTATTTTATTTCCTTTCATTCTGATGTATACCCATTTCTTTCTGGGTCCCAACCAGAGACCTAAGGTCAGAAATGGCATCGTGACACTTTCCACTGAGCAATTCTGAAAATTGTGAGTACTATGTTATTTCTTTAAGGCATGGACTACCAGGGATTCCTTTAATGGATCTATTGGAATATTTTCCAATCAATCCGAGTACTCCATATACAACTGGAATTGTTAATGCCCGCATGCGATACATTTTTGAAATTTTTATTTCAATGTCCTTGTATTTTGATAGATTTTCAAATAAGCATTGCATTCTACAGGGACTGCAGTTATTGAAGCATGCCGTCATTATTGTTATTATTGTTTTATCTCCTTTGGTTTCTGGAGTAAATTCATTTCTTTCCGGGTCTCGACCAGAGATCTAAGGTCAGAAATGGGATCGTGGCATTTTCCACTGAGCAGCTTTCAAAAAAAGGTCCCACGTATTTTGCATAGATAACGCCCTTCGTAAGGCGCGGGTTGTTCTTTTCAATAGAATTGTTTGCATTTCTTTGAGTCTTGGGATACCAGAAACCCTTGCAATGGTCCTAAAGAAAATCTTTTCAAATAAATCCGAGGGCTCCAACTACAACTGGAATCGTTGATGTCCTCATGACCGCATCTTTTAGATTTCGTTTTCAAGGTCATTGTATTTTGATAGTTTTTTTTAAGATCTCCAGATTAAAGCGACTGTCATATCAATACGAAGGCCTATTTTTGTTTTTCCCGTCACTGATCACGGTGTCTGGGTGATTTGATTTGATTGTTCTGTCTTTGGGTTTTATAAAGTCCCAGAAAATCGTTACAGGTCCTATCTCTGTAACAGAGTGTGGATGGTCTTCATACCAAGCATCGGTCTTATGCCGCAAGAATAAAAAGTTCTGTTTCACCTTTTAACAGTGTGGATATGTACGGCGTTTTTCAACATCAGCTTGTTTGGTCCGGGCAGAATATTGACCGTGAAGATGTTTATCCTAAAATTAGTCATTATTATTACTACTATTATTATTATTATTTTATTTCCTTTGATATCTGGCGTTTACACATTTCTTTCCGGGTCCCGCCCAGGGACCTAAGGTTAGAAATGGCATCATGACACTTTCCACTGAAAAAAAAAAAAAAAAAAAAAATTACATAGATAAAGCCCTTCGTAAAGTGTGGGCTGTACTTGTCAGAACAATTTTTTGTATCTCTTTGAGGCATGGACTTCCAGGGATCCCTTCAATCAGCCTACTGGAATCTTTTCCAACCAGTTATTATTATTATTATTATTATTATTATTATTATTATTATTATTATTATTTGTGTGTTATGTTTCCTGCTTCGTATCCTGTAGAGCCGGGTGTAACTTATGGCCCTTAAGCCCTCTAGTAGAATTATCATTTAATTGATAGCACTTTTCTTAGTTTATGGGATATTCCTAGTAGGGTGATCTTTTAGCCAACTTGTATCTCTGATGTTACCTGAGACACTTAGTAAAATTGTCCATGTCTTTTCTCACGAGACACAGCGCTCCGATTACTATTGTTACAGTCTCAGTCTTAATTTCCCACATCCTGTTCATCTCGATCTCCAGGTCCTTGTCTTTGGATAATTTCTCGAGGATTTTCATGGAGGTGTTTCTCTCAATTGATACTACTATGTCAATAAGCATACACTTCCAGAATTTCTTGTCTTTTATGACAATATCAGATCTGGTGGCTTTTATTTCCCTGTTAGTTTGAATTGGCATGTCACAGAGGATATTTACATAGATATTCTGTGTTTGGATGGTGGTCATATCACCCTCTCAATGGTTGTGATTTTGTATTTCTTGCATATTTTTCAGTGCACATATGTCCCTACCTTGTTATGTATCTCGGTATATTCATTTTTTACGAGTTCCGGTCATCCTGAGATAAAATGGTCGACAGCTTCATCATATTTTCGGTAGATCCTGCATTTCGGATTAGTTCCATCGTTGATTATGTGACAGTGATGGGACCTGGTTGCGAGGCTTTTGTCCTGAGCTGTAGTAATTAGACCGTCTGTCTCAGTTTTCAGCTCGGTGCCTCCTCAGCCACTTATTTATTTTCTGTTCCTCCATATTTACCTCTTTCGTTCTTCTTATGTATTTGCCATGCAACTCATTTTTCTTGTTGTGATTTCATTTGGCCAAGTTATTTTGCTTTCTGTTCTACTCGTTTGGCGTAGATGGCATTTGTTTGTTATTGTTGGAAGGATTTCAAGTATGCTAAGCTTCTTTGTTGATTTTGTGTTTTAACATTTATAAGATATAATAATTGCTTTTTGTGAGGTATCCTTCCTATCCGATTTTTGTAGCTTTTAGTGGTAGTTCAAGTTGGATTAAACCTCGGTCTCCTAAATCTCTTGGTACATGCAGCCGATCAACATCTAATTTCGGGTGGTTCATCCTCTTTTGGTTAAGTATTTTTCTGGTCTTGGTGTCCAATCTTTTAATGTCATTCAACTTTCATTTAATAATGAAGTTAAGCATTTATCTGGTCTTGGTGTCCAATCTTTTAATGTCATTCAACTTCCATTTAATAATGATGAAGTTAAGCATTTTTCTGTTCTTGGTGTCCAATCTTTTAATGTCATTCAACTTACATTTAATAATGATGAAGCCGTATGTTAATATGGGTATAGCTAAGGTGTTGATAGCCTCCATTTTATTATCATTCTTCTTCTTATTATTATTATTATTATTATTATTATTATTATTATTATTATTATTATTATTATTATTATTAATCTAGACTCATAAAAGAAAAGATTCACTGGTAGAGTCGTCTTCATTTTGTGTAGTTTTTAAGGTGTATTTTACCAAAAGTTATTTAACACACTATGCAGTTGAATAAGGGATAATAACAGACCCGAAATGTAATGAGCAAAACAACACAAAATAACAATACTAATTCAATACTAATTCAATAGAGTAATTTCCGTCGTAAGTTATATTCATGGTTCAGATCGAAATTCCCTCTACGGCACCCGGATCGACAAACCCATTCTGACGATCGGAGATTAAAACGGTCGCAACCTTGTATTAATAAAACAAAGATGTGTTAAATATTAAATAACTTAAATAATGATCATTCCTCATTAGAGAAATACAGATTAGAAGCTGTAATAAATATAACTATTAAGAAATTATATTATCAAAATAAAATAGGTATTAGGGACTAAATATACGAATTGTGAGATGTAGGTATTTGTATTTTCCAAAAGTTGAACCTTTAGTAGGAAACAAGAACGAAAATATTTACTAAACAGTGAATTGGGTTTCAGGAATTAATTTCCAACATAAAAACATAATGAGAATCTTCTTCTGTGTACGTCTCTCTCTCTCTTTCCCTCTCTCTTTTCCCACTGTCCTTTTTCTCTCTCCCACTCTCCATCTATCTCCATCCTTCTCCCCTCTCTCTGACCTCTATATCTCAATTTCCATCTCCTATCCTTCTATCACCCCTCTGTCTCTCTTCCTTTGTACTATGAACATTCAGAGCTGCTTCCAAATCTTTGTTGCATTTATCAATACTTGCTCCATCCAGACTCATTGCTTTATCGTGCATGTCTTGCATTTTGCATATCCTGTCAGTGTTGTCAGTGTTAAATTTTCCAAAACTTAAACTCATTATATATCTGTTGTGAGACCAATACTTCCCTACATCATGGACTCTCCCAGTACTATATTATTATGTGAATCATGGGGAGTAGGACCAGTAATGCGCAGCCGCGTACGATACCAATATCTGACACCACTGGATAGTAAGCTCTTTTCTGTTTAATATGTCTTTCTTACCTCTAACCCGTGTTCCGTGTTTTCCTTCCGTGGCCCCTACTTCGGGTCCACATCAATATCAGAAAATCCAGCTGTCATTTCTGCTTTTTGGCTGAAAATTACTTTGCAACTTCTTAATCTAAAATCGCCTTTTCTTCCTTATATAACCTTATCTTGTGATTCATAAACAGTCTTACATCTCGGTCGGTTAAAGTCATTTCTTCATCAGTATAATAATTATGCTACATTCGCTTCCGTAATTGACGTTAAACAACAGATAAATATATACAGCTGCTTTCTCTTTTTCAGATTACATTTTAGCCACCTTAATGCCTTGCCCAGTGTCTTTAAAAGTCTCTCCGCTTAATATCCATAGAATTTTATAAAATAATCAAGATAATTAAACTACCAAACCTGCTTGAATTTTTACGTTCCAGTTATGAATACCTGATAACTTCTGCTGTCCATTTGCGGACAACATATTCTGTTTGTTTTTTTTTCACATTTTATATTTAAAACTTGTCTTCATTTTTCGTTGGCTGCCATGTCTAAGTGTTCTTTCAGTTTTCTTTCAAAACCATGCAACAATACAGCGTAGCGTATATTGTTAAGGTTATTTCCGCCGGTAATAAATCCTGGTAAAGCCTTCAAATCGACTTAGAATCCTCTCTCTTTGCAGGTTAAATAAATCCGGCGAGAAAATACGTCCTTATCGTATTCTTCTTTCTATTTCGGTCCATTCACTTAACGGCTTCTCGATCCGCATTTGTTTTCAATGCAGCTTACAGATTAGTTGAATATTTTTTCCATGTCGAACAGATTTTCCAACCATTTTCATTTCTTCTTCTTTCAATTTGTCGAATGCCTTTGTGTAATTTAATAAAAACATAGATATAGACTTTCTCTACTTCAATTGTTCGTTCTGATAGGATTCTGATAATGAAAATTGCATTTCTTATTTCAATACCTTGAACAAAGCTACATTGTTCTTCTCCAATTCCGGTCTCCTTCTGCGACGATCTCTCTTCAATAGATTCTTATTTATTTACGTTAGTTTTCCATAGAGTTCACATGCTTTCTTTGAGACCGTTATCAAGATTCACCTATAGAGGCCCTTCTCTATTTCGCATTTATCATATACTTCGTTTTGGCACATCGATTACATGAACAATAATAATATGATTCTCAACAAAGTTATATTTTCCTTTTAGTGTTGCTGCGTGTTCGTCTTCATTTTGACTCAAGTAGATATAGGATTTTAGTGGGAATAGTCATACAATATTGCATATATAGTAATGGTAATATTAGCCATTTCTCTACAGAGAAACATTTGGCATTTATTGCCCGATCAGCAGTACTGATTTCGATTTAAATTCATAAAATCTTTTTCTTTAAAACAATATTTCAGGAAAATACGTTTCTCAAGTTCAGTAGCTGTTATAGCTCTTTCATGATTTCGGGCCGCGGGGGTCCCTTCTTAACTTACTATTTGGTATGTTAACATTTTGACTATGCCAGTATTTCTCTTCGTGTTAGGAATGCTATCCATTTTAGTCGTTGCTGCTGCTGGTAATCTTCAAGTGATATGGATTTATGCTATTTGGTACAGTTGTTTGTCATTCGGTAGCCACAGTCCACAATGCCCAAATAAGAATTATCTCATCTTTCACTAGATTCTTTCGCCATTGATCTTAGGAAACAGTTGTAGACAGCTAATAGATTAGGTACTTCTGAGCGGGATTGGCGCCATGAACGGCATCCATATGAGAGCCTTGATCTGATGAGAACTATTTTCGACTGCCTCTTATTTTCAGGCTGATGTTTTGGTTTTGTAACAATTTGCGCCGATGACGAACTAAATACGGGCATAACATATTCTACTGTATGTTCAAATTTTTTTTCTCCTATACATAATTTGTTGTAGCTGATCCGTATGACGACGTTTCTAAAGTTTTTTATTTACTAATTCTACGTTCTGTATTTTAATGATGTTACGTGCCATAACTGCTTTCATTCCAATTCTAGATCATTGTTTCTGTTTTAGAAGGGTTTGTTTATCTCCCCTGTTTTAATGCAAGAGAGTTCCTATGTGCGCATACCATTTTCTAGCACTATTGTCTTTTTTAATGATGATTGTGTCCGATTTCGATTTAATGGAACATATCTCAGGGCAAATTCTTCCTGATATATCGATGGCATTTTTGTCTATAGCCACTGCCTTTGATTCTGTTCGTTTCCTCACAAAAACCTTAAGTAATTTCTCTTTTTCAAGCTTGCATTTATTTAATATACCCGCCATCTTGTTTCTTCTGTCTCTTAAGTCTAGAATTTCACTTATCACTTACTCCTTTTTATCCTGTCTTTTCTTATCTTTGGGTGCATTCTTCTCTTAAGACGTTCCACTTCATGTTCTTCTGTTCCATAGCTCCTTAGTTTGCATAATACGATGTGGTAATCTGTTCCGTAATCATTGCGTAGGCATTAATGGGTGTGTGGTCGATTGATTATCGTTCAGATAATTATAATCTTATTGCAATCAGTTGATTTTTTCATAAAATCGCCATGAGAAGACGAACCCAGCCAGTGTGTATCACCGTTACCAAGTGCCTGCAAACGACAGCATGTATTTTGGAAGCAGTCGATAGTTGTTTTAACATGAAGTATAAAGTGATCGTGACCTTGATTTTAATCCTACTAAACTTGCTCAATTATCAATCATGAACAGATTATAGAAACTCTGGCAGAAGCCGAAAATAATATCTACTCTGCATACTTGCAACATAAACAAAGAGGATAGCTCTGTGGACATTAAAGAAACGCAAATTACTCGAACAAGCGTCTGCAACAGGGAAAAACTAGCCATCCATGCAAAATTCGAAGCGAGGAGGCCACTATTACTTGTGCTATATATTTTCTTATGGAAAGATGTACGTTTAGATTGTTAATGGTCCCATAGACTTATTATGTTGCATTACCTTCAACTAGATTTTTCCAAGACCTCTATTAAAATAATTTTCTATGCGCACCATCATTGCTCCATAGTGATTTTCCAAGCGTAGCTTAGATGTGGCACAAGGCCGAAAGTAGGGGGCACCCACCCAGTGAGGAATACTTTGCTTAGCTTTTAGAAGGCAACTTTCGCTGTTCGGATTCGCATTATCCGCCCTCTATGAAAGCACTCTATGAAGATCAGATATTTTACTGTTGTAACTTTTCGGTCAGTTGACCATATTAAACTGAGTATGATGTAAATATAATTATATGACTCCCACAGAGCGCCTCGGTCTCACCCCCAGCATCTGATCACTTGATAAATATTGCTTCAGTATGATATTGTAGGTCCTGCGTCCTATCATGTTAAGAATAGAGCCACAGTTGTGATTTTGTAGCAAGTAGGATTTTATGGTGTAGAGCTGCTTCCCCAACGGACAATCAAGACTAGAGTACTCAGTCAGTCCTGAGTTGAGGTGAGTAGAAAAATAATATATTTCAAACAGTATTTGTGCGAAAGCGAAATGCAACGATCTTGGTTGGAAATGTATTAAACCATCTAACCTTACTTTATGCGCTGAAAACTTCTACGCTACGAGCATATTATTTCTTGGGAGATGAAACAGTATGATAGGTATAGATTGATCCAACAGAATAAAAATATATACAGTTAATAATTACTTTGCTATATACAGGTCCAGCGCAAAATACCCCAGACATATTCAACTTACTATAATACATTTTCTCTCTTTTGAAACCCTTTGAGAGAACCAAGCTCCCTACAGCCACACATAATAGCGCGATTATATTGCTAACTGTTGACTCAGGCCTTAATGTCCATCTCTTTTCATATATTACCATAGTACGCTAAAAGCATCTCATCCTCAGCAAGTATTGAACCTTCTACTGGAGTGGATTTTTGCTCAGTACTACACCTAGCAATTTACTGATTCGGGCTGGTAGCGAAAGGAAAGCGAAAAACAACTCTCTAACCACACATCTGCGACATCTATTAATACCACTTGACGTTTATTTTCAGGACGTGAGCCATGATCTTTCTTTACGGCGCATTTGTGATCTAAATGTTACTCCTTCATCATCAATCTTTGTCATTGTTTTACCGATTTCGGCTACTTTAAAATATCCCTGTGAGTGTTAAATTCTCCTGTCCTTTTTTCCGCATTAAATGTTCGAGACACTTTAGTTGTTCCTATTAGTCAACTGAAATTTCTTCTTTATTTGAAAAGAGTGTTCAGCATCTATTGTGATTTTCTTTAATCGGTTATCTTTTTACCTGGTTACCTTGTTACCTGGGTACATTGCTACGTGGTTGCATTGTTACCTGGTTACATTGTAACATAGTTACAATTTTTACATGGTTATTATTTTACCTGGTTACCTGTTTACCTTGTTACCTGGTTACCGTTTTACCTGGTTACCTTTTTACCTGGTTACATTGTCACATTGTTTCCTGGTTACCTTTTTACCTGGTTACCTTGTTAACTGCTTACCTTTTTACCTGGTTACCTTGTTACCTGGTTACCTTGTTACCTGGTTAACATTTTACCTAGTTACCTGGTTACCTTTTCACCTGGTTACATTGTTACCTGGTTACCTTTTTACAAGTTTACCTTGTTAACTGGTTACCTTGTTGCCCGGTTACTTTGTACCTGGCTACCTTGTTACCTCGTTACATTGTTACTTGGTTAACATGTAAGCACGTTACCTTCTTCTCCTACAGACAGGAAACGATCACAATTTCCCCCCATTTATTTCGATAGTTGCTATTTCTTTTTCTCAGTAATCATTGAACTATAGCGCAGGGTTTCATTTCCGGATGACACCTTGTTATCTAGTTTAGAGCAGGCTTGGCTGGTGGACTTTTGCAGGATATGTCCGGTGAACTATTTTCACCTGTCACCATTACTCGAAAGCTTATATGAATTGCCAGTTTGGTTTACTTACTCGGACCTGGTTCTATCGTTCTAAGATATTTTGTCTTTAGGATTTTGTGAAGGTATCTTGAATGGAACTCAGCGAAGAGTTAAATAACTTTTTATGAGGATTTCCAAGTTTCTCATGCATATAAGGCAATTGTGTGGACAATAGAAATATATAATTTGAGCTTCATTCGTAGACTAAGCTTAACTGGAGACCAGGCGGTAAAACATCTTTTAAAGACCCCATAAACTTTACCTTACGATATTAATAGCTTTAGAATGTATAATCAACAAAAGGCATTCCATATTACAAAGGAGATTAATATATATATATATATATATATATATATATATTTATTTTAAGTATATTTACCAAATTCATAATAATTTTCTTATATTCTAAATATCATTGTACCTTCAGATTTCTATTACACACCCTCAAGCTACTGTTTATTTACTACTAGTAAAAGTACGCAGTGTTTGTTAGGAGCTAATTTTGAAAAATAATATTTAATATTTTCTTTGTATAGATTATTAAAATGAGCAAAAGAAAGAAACACTCGTAAATTTAGCAAATAAAGTTGATTTGCCCCTTGTCCTATTATTGGGCGTGAAACGAAATATCATAATAATTGTGGTTATTCTTCCCTTCGTTAGTACTTTAGTTCGCACAACCGTTACACCCTGCCAATATCTCTTAAATAATAGACTGTACCGTTTTGAGCGCGTGAGAAGATAAAAGACACCTGAAAGATAATATTTTTTGTCAGTCAGAAAATGAAAGAAAGAAGAAAAGATAGAGATGTACAACTTTTTTCAGTGAAATAGAAACAGTTGTCAATTTCATTTATTTTATTTGTACCCCCTTACTTCTTAAAATAACGATTAACATTCATATTTATGATTGTTATTGCAATATTTTGTTAAAGTTGATAAATTCAAATATTTTACTATGCGCTACAGCGATTTCTACGCATATTTTTTGTCGTAGAACTAGCTACGATATTATTTAGTAATTAACTTAAGAATTAAGACACGGTAGAAATTTCACGGTGTAAAACTTGTATAAATAAATATACAATGGTAATTATTGTTTAGTGATGACAACAAAGGGACAAACCTACTTTGGAAAATGATTGGAGTATGACAAAAATTCATAACTCTAGGACACTTTCTGAGTTTGGCAAACTGTCTGCCTAAACAGCTTTTTAATTGCTGTTCCATAGCCCAGAAAAAAAATGTCAGACTGCTTTGGAATTTCATGAGATGTTTATAAACTTGATATTTTATTATACACTAAGTTTAAACTTTACTCGGTTTAGCGAGATCTAAGCGCTGATTGGCATGTATGTACTTAAGTGGCTTTGCTATTCAGAGACAACTGAATAAATATGGAAATAAAAACTACTTATTTTCTCCGAATTTAAAGTCAGAAAAAGAAAGGAGAAAACAGCTTTTCACGACGTCTTCTCAAAGATAAAACTGAGAAAATAACGGCACTGTATTCAGATTTCAGTATGAGACTAATTGAAGTTTGGTGTAGCGATTTCAGAGTAGACAAAATATTTGCGAGATACAGTCGAAGTTAATAATGTATCCATTAAGGATGCATTATAATATATATATATATATATATATATATATATATATATATATATATATATATATATATATACACATGTGCGTGTATCTATCTATCTATCTGTCTGTCTCTGTGTCTATTTGTGTGTGTGAAAATACAATAATATATATATATATATATATATATATATATATATATATATACATGTGCGTGTATCTATCTATCTATCTGTCTGTCTCTGTGTCTATTTGTGTATGTGAAAATACAATAATATATATATATATATATATATATATATATATATATATATATATATATATATATATATATATATAAATATTAAATTTAAAAAAAAACGAAAGACTTTAAGGTTCCATTGTCATAATTTATTTCGCCAGAGTGTTTCTTTTTCCCTGGATCATCAGGCCTCACTTCCGAGGAAGAAAAAATGAATTTAAGCTTACACTTTTGAAGGGTAGTATTAAGATTATGTAAGGTGATATAGAAAGTCGTGAGAGATAGTGCGACAGACATGGTTGAAAGTACAGAGCGAAGGGAGAGATAGAAATGTTTTAAAATTTATTTTTATTTTTATTACAATACTTAATAGTGAGTATGGAGGGTAAGGATCAGTTATTGGTCTGTTTAATAGGTCAACTCACCGGAAACAATATGAAGAGAGAAAAAAAGAAGTAAAGATGTAAGAAATAAGAGATGGACTAAGGTTTTTGAAGGAAGGAGAGAAGGTGCCAATTTGGAGAGGGAGATTAACGTATATATATATATATATATATATATATATATATATATATATATATATATATATATATATATATATATATATATATATATATATATAAACATATTATATAAAATAGTATATAATATACCAACATAGGGGCGGGCGGCAAATAAATCTGTGTTTGTTCAACACCCACAGAGTAGAGTTAATACTTCAGATTTATTTAGCTGATTAGTTATAGTTTCTGAGAAATACCTCGTTATCTATCGTGATCAAAACTCAGGCCAAGAATGTTCCATCCCTCCTTCCAGATGACTTGTGAGCTCAAGGGTTCCGTCTACACAATTTCACTCGCCATGCTTGGGTCAACAAGTGTTATGGTTTTCAGACAGATAATATCAAGAAATCACTTTTTTAATAAATCAACCATGGTAATATCCTTCCATGAAGCGGACGTTTTAACCACTCGACTACGTGTCCATATCTACATACATTCATGCATACATATATATATATATATATATATATATATATATATATATATATTACCTGGATGTAAAAAACTTACCTATTTCCCTACCTGAGGATGACCGTATGAAACGATTGAAAGCTAGTAGTAAAAAAAGACCTGATAAAACCGGAATTTATACACATGGATCATACCATTCATTAATGGATTCGAGGTTAATGTATTTTATTATTAAAAATTGTTTGCGAGAGTGATTCTTGCCATATCATTAACTTCATTATCTGCTTTTCGTATGAATGATTCGCGTAATATTAATTGAACCCGCACCACATAATTGATATATAAATATATATATATATATATATATATATATATATATATATATGGTCTAAGGATCAAATGTCTTCCCATATTGAAAATATACGAGTTCCTTGCTTTTATTATGTTGCCCCACTTTGTCATAGCATGATATCCATTTAACATCCACTTAATAATCGATAACAACATTTTGTCTTTTTATCCCTGTTAATTAAATGTCTTGTAAAATGTTATCTGACATGAGACTGAGCGAGCTTACTGCAATTTGACATCCATCTTAGACTAAATATAGATATGAGCATAGCTGCTGGATATTGAAATACAGCAGTTGCATTTGTCACATCTTTTTAAAAGCGAGTCTGCGAGCATGACATTCAGGTATATTATCATCTTTATCGAAATGCAGAACAATTGGATGTGAGTGTGTGGAAAGCTCATGTTTTGTAGCAAAATACTTCCTCTATAAAATCGTATTATTGCTTTCGGTTTCCTCTCGTGCTTATATATATATATATATATATATATATATATATATATATATATATATATATATATATATATATATATAAAATAATATATATATATGTACACATAAATATATTTTATATATATGCATGAATATATATATATATATATACATATATATATATATATAAATATATGCAGAAATGCATATATATTTACAAATTAAAATTTGTATATAAAACTTTCTATATGTTTCCTCTCGTCCTCATATATATATATATATATATATATATATATATATATATATATATATATATATATATATATATATATATAGATAGATAGATACATAGATAGATAGATAACGGAAGTCAAAGATTATCCGCAATCTTGTCTCTAGATATGTTATGGCGAAAGTGCGGATCATTTTTACTTAACCCCGAATATATATATATATATATAT
>OZ038490.1:116873546-116946046 GCA_964036315.1 Acanthosepion esculentum | reverse complement strand
TCGTTCACTTTTATACATACATATATATATATACATGTATATATATATATATATATATATATATATATATATATATATATATATATATATATATATATATATATATATAATAACGCAGATAAATCATAGTGTAATGCCAGAGATGCGGTTAGTAGCAGTCTGAAAGGAAGAAGGTTTGCGGTAAGTAGTAATTGTAATAAAGTGCTCCATTTCATTGAGCATTAATCCAAATATTAAATTGGCAATTAAATGATTGATGTTTTTTCTAACCGTTTGCCCCACTCGTCAGGGGGTATCAGCCGACTACCTTCTGGATCTCACGTTTTCTTCTGATATGAAGTGGAGCGATTATATTGTATTGATTCTAATATCTACGCCTAAAATTGTTGATTAACTGTGTCGGGACAGACAATTGTTCTCACCGGAATCCATCTTGCATATTTAGAAATCTCCTATTCGTTTGCACTTTGAATATTACTGCGACATCTTGTGGATCTGAATGCAGTTATGTTGCTATTTATAGTGCTGTTAGTTAACATTTTATTTATTTATTATTCATTATATCATTGTTGATTGTTATTACTATGTTTTCTTGTGTTTATCTGTGCGTACGTGATTTGTTAATTTGTTTATTATCTAAATAGTTTATTTGTTAGGAGTAATTTACTTTACGTAATTTTATTTATTTATTTTCATTTATTCTTATTATGTAGTAAAAAATGTTTTCGTACTGCATTTTGCGATGTATTCTGATCGTTTATTTAGCAGTTTACTTTCGTCCGGGAAGATAATTATAGATATATTTTCTCAAGATATAGCTTACAGTGTTTAGATTGATTACTGCAGGTTGATGTTGTTTTCCGTATTTTCCATGATATTTTGGAGTGATTTAGTTTTGTTTATATTCTCCCAGATATATTCAGAAAGCATTTTTCTGTTTGCGTATTTACTATTTCTAAAGGATGTTTGGTATGCGTTGTTTCTTTGTTTCCAGGGTTCTTCAGTTAATCCTATGTATAATTTTTATTCGTTATCTGGTGATTTTAAAGTGGCTTGATATATTACATTGTTCTGTATGCAATTTCCATTTAAGGGACATCCGTTCTTTATTCTGCAATTACACGCGGGTTTAATGTGTTCCGGTGGTGTGTATTGGTTTTCCTGCCAGGCTTTTTACTATTTGTGTCAAGTTCTAGGTGCAACTGTAGTTGATTTTTATTGTTTATGTTGAATATTTTGTGGGGAATGCTTGATACTTGGAAGTGTTTATGCATGAGTTTAATGAATATTTTCCTACTTTTGTTTTTCTATATTTTTGTCCGACGGTGTGTTGAACCATATGATTCTACTGTTCCTGATGACCTTTTGTGTATTATGTGGTGTGTATGTGTGAGTTTCCGGGAAAACCAATATCTTTTTGGTTTGTTTCATAACCTTCCTTGGCTTCGTTGAAGATGTTATCACTGGAAGAATTATCGGAAAGCCTGCGGTTAATTGATTGTTTTATCTGCTTTATTATTGATGGTGGTTGGAAGATGTGTGTATATAAAGTGGTTTATCATATTTTTCTGAGTGCTTTATATGTAACTTTTATTTGTTTAAAGATAAGATCTTGAAAATCTACTTCGTTTAGGTTAGTTTTTATGTCTATGCCAAATCCCATATTTAAAAATATATAATAGTAAGTTTTGGCTGTGTTTTGCTTGTTACAGCTTCTGAAACCTATAATTTTTATGATTATTTTACTTAGATCATGGAGCAGATGCATTATATGAGTTCACAATAAGCACCGTCAAAGCTTCCCATTGTCGTTTCAAAGGTCCCTTCTTTCTTTACCCATTCGTCTTTATTGTCGAATAAAAGTAATTTCAGGGAATGTTTAATCATTTTTATTTTGTTTGTGTTTATTTGTATTTTTCTTGAGCTAAGGAAATGAACTTATCCATCATGGGTTCTGTTATAGATGGGTAGAATTTTTTATATGTTGTTGCATAAATTGAAAATTGTGTCTGATTTTAGTTTGGGGAACTGGTCTATAGTTGTTTTGTGTTTTTCCACTGATTAATTATGAATTCTTCTTTAGCTCTGAATGAATTATTTCTACTATTATTTTACTTATTTTACCTAATTAACTTTTGGTTGAGTCTATGAATTTGTATCTTGGGTTTGTTCTAAACTTATCCGTGTGGTCTTCTAGTGTGATAAATGCTTGTGCCTTACCGATTGAATTTATTTGTTCGTCTAGATATAATCTTTGCGCGATGGTTTTAGCTTACTAATTTATTTCCTGCTCTGTTGTTTTTGGAGTTCCTGTTATGGTTTAGTTATGTTGTCCATGATAAATCTGTATTTATTTTTTATGGGGGTGGGAATTAGTCCGGATAAATTTCTAGTATCGCTGCGGACAAAACTAGAAATTGCTATTGAGCTCTTTCATCCGTAAATATATCATATCTTAAAATATATATTTCATCATATATATATAGCATAATGAGAAACCACGTATACTTTCTTAATATGTATATGTAGAAAAAACAACTGAAAAGTTGCAAATTAAAAAAAATTGAAGTTTTTTTGTGAAAGTAATTATTTATATATATATATATATATATATATATATATATATATATATATATATATATATATATTTGATATTTCAGATCGACCCCGATCTTTCATCAGAAATAACTGTTATCAGAAGTTTGTTTACATTAAGTAGCGTCCGTCGCGAGACGCGGACGTCACATGATATGGAATGCAACTGTGTTCGAATATTTCTAACGTAAATCTAACTGTAATAATATTTTAGATGCTGTTTAAAAAGATTTTTGTAACTATACCTAAAACAAATTTTTTGTTTAACTATTTAAATATTTATAAAGATTTAAAGTACCCAAGTCTTTATTTAACCCTAGTTTATATGTATTTAATTTTAAAATGAAGTATTTTCTTTTTTTTCTGCGTGTGTATGTGGAACTGAAATCAGAATCTATCAATACACAGTTACAGTGTTCTAATGAGTGTTCTGGTTGATTAAAATGTTCAGCTATGGGGGAATAAGTATTGTTTTGTCGTATGGTTAGTTTATGATTGTTGAAGCGAAATCTAAAATCATTTCCAGATTCACCAATATATCATATATATATATACATATATATATATATATATATATATATATATATATATGTGTGTGTGTGTGTGTGTGTGTGTGTGTGTGTGTGTGTGTGTATTTGTTTTGTGAAAAGGCTTGCCGTTTCAGTATGGGCCTCAATGACCTCATCAGAACCAAAAAAAAAACGTAAATGGATTACCTCTTCTCTCTAATTTTTTGTTTACCTGTGTTGTAGCCAGGTATTGAACTCACAACTCTTTGGGTTAAGTCACTGGATTAATCCTAAACTTTTACCCACTGCGCCATGTGTCCTTGACAACTTGGATAGTTGACTGAGGGAGATAACTGAGGAATTCGGAAGAGGCATGGTACCACAAACTACCCCGGTGCTTGAAATTCCAATCATTTGAAGAAGCTGCAACATACAAACGCCGAAACGTTGTGAATATAGCAAAGAAGATAAGGCCAATAGTCCGAATACAAATAGTGAAAATAATTACAATATCTCATCTCAGAAATATGGACAGACATAGCTTTGTCCTGTTAGGAAATACGAGGGTCATTCAATAAGTTGAATTTGTTGGTATAAGGACTTCTAATACAGATAGAAGCTTACTCTTTATTTTATTTTTTTGTTTTACTTCTTTTTCACATGGATTTAATTTCTTTTGCAGATTAAAAAAACAAACTTTGAGAGTTTTGGCGATTAACAAAGATGGCCGACCAAGAAGCATGCTCCAGGATTGAACAGGATTGAACAGCGGTCAGTTATCAAGTTTTTGGTTGCTGAAGGGTGCAAACCAGTTGACATTCATAGGAGAATGTCAACTGTGTATGATGCCACAGGTTTCAGCCTAAAAAATGTCTACACGTGGGCTAAATTCTTTAAAGGAGGACGGAGCAGTGTTGAGGATGAAGACAGGCCTGGGAGGCCTACAGAAGTGAGGTCTCCTGAGGTGATCGAAGCAGTCAATGACGTCATTTAGTCTGACAGAAGGGTGACAGTGGATGACATTGCAAGGACTTTGAACTTATCTGTTGGGACAAACGCAGGGGTCATCAGTCAGAAGGAGTCATATTGCATCATGACAACGCAAGGCGTCACACGGCAGCCCAAACGGTGCATACCACCAACGAGCTGGGCTGGGAACTGCTCCCTCATCCCCCTTACAGCCCGGCCCTTGCCCTTTCAGACTTTGGTCCCTTTAAAGCGTTCACGAGAGGCACGAAGTTTAAAAGTGACGATGAAGTCAGAAGTGTTGTGAGCGACTGGCTGAGACATCAGTCCAAAGATTTTGTACGTTGAGGGAATACGGAAGCTTGTGCACAGATTGGAAAAGTGTGTGACAGCGCTGGCAGAATACGTCGAAAAATAAAAAAAGTAAGCTTCTATCTGTATTAGAAGTCCTTATACCTTATTTATTGAATGACCCACGTATCTCCACCTTATAGCAACGAGGACATATCGAATATATATATATATATATATATATATATATATATATATATATATATATATATATATATATATATATATATATATATCGCTTTTAAGATCAATGTCAAAATATCACTAGACATTTTTTTAAATGAAAATTAAATAGCCAACTAAATATATGAAAACAGTTTTAGCACTTATTCTTTTCACCAGCGAATGCCTTGGTAGCCTCGATGTGCCAGACGAATAGGGCAGTGGTTGGGTGGTAGCTTCCGGTTTCCGTCCCACATTTTAAGTTGTCAGCGAAGCAAATGTAGTGAGGTATTTGGAGGTAGGAGGATTTTTGTCGCAATGGTGTTACTCTAAATATTATCAACATGACAGGTCAGACATACTTTTATATCATGTAATTATATATGGGGTTAATTTAAAACACAAAATCTGAAAACAGTTAGAACGAAATTGTCTCATTCGCAAAATTACTCGTGAATAGTCTTATTCAATGAAGAATGCAGATTGATATTCGGTTAAAATGATTCTTGAAGACATTTCTTTTATGTGTTCACCCGAAATTAACCAAATTTGGAGCATTCTGAAAACGAGGAATCACACCGACTGTTATTTAATAGCTTAGAACTTTGGAATGACATTAATGTTTGTTATGTAGTGTGTTTCAAAGGACATAGTTCAGATTAAAAATGAAGTAACGGCCTGCAAAATTAGGTTTACAAAACAGAACGTACATTTGTCATGTTGGGAGCTTTACAATTGCAATGTTTCAATCTTTCAAAGCTGTTGTCATTCTACACCTTCTCTAATTAAGACATATCGTTTCTCAAAGTTTCAGTAACCAATATTACAGTATGAACTTTGGAAATCCAGTTTAATGCATAAGCCTATTTTAATAGATCGTCTACTAAACAGTAGACATATTCAATGAAATATCTTGCAAAATTATGTGAAATGATATTGAATCTTTTCATTAATTTTCGAAAATAATGGGAAAAAGAAAATGCGGCGTAATTTATAGATTTTTATCTACATTATCGATTTAATAATTTTGTAGTCATTTACTATGCATAGTTTAATAATTCCATATTAGTTAATCTCCCAATTAAATCATCGAGAACATGCAGGTGAACACACAATTTTGAAAGAATATATAGTTAGATATGTAAAGCATAAGACAAGCGATCAATAGATAGATAGATAGATAGATAGAGTTTGGAATATATATATATATATATATATATATATATATATATATATATATATATATATATATATATACACACAGAGAGAGAGAGAGAGAGAAATTGTGATAGATAGATAGATAGATAGATAGAGTTTGGAATATATATATATATATATATATATATATATATAGAGAGAGAGAGAGAGAGAGAGAGAGAGAGAGAGAGAGAAATTGTGATAAATAGATAGATAGATAGATAGATAGATAGATAGATAGATAGATAGATAGATATTTGCAGAATTGGATAGATAGACAGTGGTGGAGGCGAGTATTTAGAACTGTCGCTTTCCAACCACGAGACCGGGTTTGAATCTCACCGCGCACGATTTGTCAGGAAAGTGATTTCTTGACGCTTGCGGTCCGAGGACGCGACCTCAGAGTGCGGCGCGTTCGAATAGTGCCGTAAAACTGTAGCAGTGTCTAGGAGTGGAAATTGCGTAGCCGTTCGGCATCCGTAATTGATGGACCTGTCAAAAGTCATCGTGACCGAAGATTTGAGAGTATTGGCGTTGTTGAAACAGCTGATCATGACAGATTATGCCCTCACAAAGAAACTGTTCCGCTCAGCATAGTTGCAGTAAACACACTGGTGGGCACTGTAGGTGCTGTGAAAGGACAAATATGCCCTGCAGACGTGTGTGCTCGGGAAAAGAAAGTATCCGATCATTATAAATACGTTAATTTCTCAGATTTTCAATTGTAGTATCTATCTATCTATCTATCTATCTATCTATCTATTTTTCGGCCAACACCTCATCAAAAGAGTCGGTGCCGACAAGTAAAATGTTAACAAGAATCGCAGAGTGATAGACCAACTAGGAGGAAAAGAAGAAAATGTTTAATATTAAAAAGGTATGAAAAAATAAGAGAAAATGGCAAAAACCAGAGTAAATAATTCCAGTAAGTATAACAAGGGAAAATATAGACTCACAAGACTCCCAGTAAAGAAAGAGAACAAATAAATTACTCTTTCTCTTTGCACAAAAATGGTCCTTGATATTATAATATATATATATATATATATATATATATATATATATATATATATATTACTCCATTGGACAGTTTGTGCAAGACCGGAATAGAGATCAGTCGCCAATCTCTGACCACCGAGAGTTTCACAGATCCGCTTGGATATAGTCTTATCATCAACATAGATGTTTTTCAAATGATTCAAATGTATTCTTAGGCATATTATTTATGTAGATCAAAAAGAGGGTTGGTCTGAGGAGCGACCCTTGGGGGATCCCTGTGTTGACCTCTAGGGATCCAGAAGACCGGCCATAGATAACTACCTTCATGGAGCTCTGTGTTTTATGATCGAGAAAACCCATCTAGTGATTCCATAATTGGAGAGGTTATATAGTAAGCATTCGTGCCACACCTTGCTGAATGCCTTTGAGTTTAGTGCTATGATCCTCGAGATGCGTTTGTCTTTAAGAGCCTCAACGATTCTCTGAGTAGTGATAGGACGTCGGTACGGCCTAAAACTCATACTGCTGAAGGATGTTTTGATTTTTCTTTTTAATAGGGTGTATGGATTATGTTTATGTTTCTAGAGTTATAGGGATGTTTTATTTTCCGAACACGGTCAGCACAATGTGGCCGTGTTCGTAGTTAATATTATTTACTGTTGTTTTTTTTTCTTTTTTATTATTAAGTCTTCCATTATTTTTTAATCTTTTTTCATTGTGGATGAGGTTATTATGTGTGTATTTTCTACTAGTATATTTCGGATGGAGTCCGGTAAGCATGTGTGCGTGTTTAGATGGGTTTTAATAGAAGCGTGGTCAGATTAGTGTAAAGTAAGTCGTCAGGATAAGCATGTAGTAGCATAACTGATGTAATTATTTATGAATTCGGTTTCATCAAACATAATAACCTAATCCAAATGGACAGTTTTTGCACACTTTGTGACCAGAAATGAAAACACAAAAGGCTTATTCACAGTACAATGTCTGTCGTCTATAATGAAATACACATATATATATATATATATATATGTGTGTGTATGTGTGTGTGTGTGTGTGTGTGTGTGTGTGTGTGTGTGTGTGTGTGTGTGTGTGCACGGTGGAGTAGTGGATAGCTGAAGATGATAGCGGAATCGGAGAGACGAGTTCGAGTTTCAGTCGAATCCATTCCATTCACTTCCGTTCAATACCCTTGGGAAAGGTATGTATCCTCACCATTCTCCCTCAGTTTTGTGTAAATAGCTGGTCACAGTAGATTCTATAGCACTGGATGGCAATTGGTCTAGGATAAGGACAACTTAAGTTCAAAACCTGCGGAGGGTCGTTTGGGGACCTTGTGATACATAGTGCACCAGGTCTCTGTATTCGGCTCTTCAAAAAGTGTGGTTGGCTCTGCACAGGGCCTTCGCTCATATAATCAAATCATAAGACGCTTCCTGGGATGGTCGTTTGGGGACATATTGGCAAGGAATACCTGTGTTTTCGGCTCGTCTGTCTGACCATTGCTTCCTGGGAACTGAGTTGCTCGACCCTCATACGTCAATAAAAAGCCGGAATGTTCAGTGTGTGTATGTATATATATATATATATATATATATATATATATATATATATATATATATATATATATATACATACATATATATATATATATATATATATATATATATATATATATATATAGAGAGAGAGAGAGAGAGAGAGAGAGAGAGAGAGAGAGAGACTAGACTAGACTGGCGCAAGGTTGCGTTGAGTGAAATAGGCTACCTGACAAGGGGTAATTTTGTATTTTTTGCTATGTAATATATCTGTTCTGTTATAATAAATAATTTGAGCTAACTTAGTTGACGAGTTTTAATATTTGATATTACTAAGAGCCACCTGTATTATATACGCTAATACTGCACGACTCTTCTACAGAATTGAGTCACTTTCAGTTAATGTGTGTTTATCTGAATCTAAAAATAACACGCTAAATTCGCCTTCCTCCCGTACCGTACGCTGACGGCCTAGTGGGAGAAGTTCGGACTGACGCAAATACAGTCGGGTTTCGATCCTAGCTAGAGGCAACCGGACGTCTAGCCACACTGATGAGCTACGAAACAGTCTGTCTGTAGTTAGCAAAAAAAAATATATGTATATATATATACTCTCTGTCTTTCCCACTCTCTATATAAGATAGCAATATCTCTTGATTTTAACCCGGAGTATTTTTATATTTTTCCATTTCATTTGTGATTTGTTTGTATTTTTAATGTTTGATATTATTTAATTAATAACAATCTACATAGATAGATGGGTAGATAGGCCGATATATACGTTTTGTATTTATTTATCGATGTGCATTTGATTTTTGTACATTTTTCTCTTCGCATTTTTCCTTCTTGTTTCTATGATGAGTTTACACTTTATGCTTATTCTTTTAGTTTTCTGTGTTTTTTGTATTACTCGACATGCAATCTTTATTGCGACAAATAATTCTTTCTTCTTTACATGCATTCATCCATTTAGCTGCTTTAAAACACTGATGTAAATATATGGATCTTCTTTATACGAATCCATTCGGGTTTTTCCTTTTTTCCCTTTCGGTGCCTTTTTTTCTAATCCATTAATTTTTTCCTCATTTCTTTTCTTTACCGTGTTTCTTTTTTCCAAAATATTTACAAATATTTCTAGGCTAGCAACATCGACCTCGTCCACCAGACACCTTCCTCATTTCGTTCTCTACTTCTTTAAAATGAAGATCATTTGGCAAAAAAAAAACATCTGTTAAGACTGATATGAAAATCTCCAATAAAAGCGCAAAACTAGTAAAAGGAAGCCAATTTATTCTCTGAGAGATTTTCTAAATCTTTGTCGCGTCAGATAAACACTTTGAGGTTTTCCGTAAACCTGCAACTGGACTCACAACGTCCTTCGACAAATTACAAGACTCGGCCAAATGAATGAATCTTTATGAAATCGCTGACGGGACTATTTTCTTTAGCGCATGTAGGAGATGAATGCATCGCTAATGTATACAATACATTGTAATTAGTTTTAAGATCTTCTGGTCAAAAAGCAAAATCAAACAAACAAAACATCTCAACCGTAGATGCAGCTAATGACACACTACGAAGCTTCCCAGGGAATCTTTACAAAAAATAGAAAAGATAAGGATAAACATAAATAATGGGTAATTTTCTAACTGCAACCTTAGGCTGAAACACCTTTTCGAAAATGGGGTGAAAGAGAAAGAAATGCGCGTGTAAATAAATATAGGGGGATAGATAGATAGATAGATAGATAGATAGATAGATAGATAGATAGATAGATAGTGAGAGAGGGAGAGAGAGAGAGAGAGCGGGGGAAAGAACGTGTGAGAGAGGGAAAGATGAATAATGTAAGCAGGGGGAATGAGATTAAGGCATGAAAAAACTACTTGATAATTTGTCATGTTAGGAAGTAGAACAAATAATGAATGAATGAAGATTTTAAAGAAAGTTAAAAAGTATATTAATAAAGTGAGTGGGGAGGAGGTCAGGAAAGACCGGTGTTATATGAAGAGAAATGAGAGAAATAAGAAAAATAGGAAAAACGGGTAAGACTTTGAAAGAATAAGAAGGCAATTTAGAATGAAAAAGATTGTAAGGCAAAAAAGATAAACATATATGAATGAAAAAGATTAAGATATAGAAATGAAAAAGTAGCAAAAACAGAACAGAATGGAATAGTACTAATATATTTTAAGAGGTTTTTGAAATAATCATAATTAAGTAATTCGTCGACTTTAGAAGAATCGCCAAGAGAATGCAGCAAACATTGGACGGCTGTTTCCTCCTACATTTGGGACTCATCAACAATGCACATCCGCTAGCATGAATCGAGCCCGGGACGTTACGATACGATGAAAGAGTCATACCAACTGTACCAAATGTCCTCGATGGCGAAGAGTTAACTAATTAGACTCGATATAGCGCTGCTGCCCTTCACAAATTCTGTGACACTATATCAAGTCTAATTTGTTACCGCTTCTCCATCGAGTTCCGTTGGTACAGCGTTTGCGTGGTATTGTAAATGTGCGTGTTCGATTCCCGATAGTGGATGCGCACTGCTGATGAGTCCCATTTCACCCCAAGAAAAGCGGGAGTGCCACTAGCACGCAAGGGGTTACAGATGGTAGAGAATAAGATTAAATAGGCGTGTTTGGGGGAGAGTATAAAGACAAGGACGGGAACAATAAGATGTATCAGAAGATATCGATTGACATTACACTTGAATATTTGAAGATTATAGCTATCAGGGTAGCAAGTAAGAGGAAGAGATTTCCCCAGACGGAAAATGCGAGTAGAAGAAGCTATGTGAATAGAAGAGACGGTTATATTTAACCGTTTCGAGGGTGAATGGTGTGACCTATATGCTACCCTAATAACTCGCTTAAATTCATGGAATCTGGGAGCCATAGAAAGCAATTTGTCGGAAGAGTTGCTGTTAAAACGCTTATAGAAGAGACAAAGGGAATTCACGAAACGTCTGTGAGAAAGCGACTGTAGACAAGATGCCAGATCAGGACCTATCACATTACTTATCCGTCCCTGGATTTTGTCGAAGACCTCCGAACTTACAGCGGGTCATCAGAATGTATATGACAGCACTATTCCATATAGGACGAAACGAGCGTCCAGTGTTTTCTGCATTCTGTTGAGGATTCTTCTAGATTTGATGTAACACTTAATTATGATATATATATATATATATATATATATATATATATATATATATATATATATATATATATATATATATTCGCTAAGCTTATATCTATGTGGTAACAGTTTCACTATCAGAAATAGAGCGATGATAGGTATATATATATATATATATATATATATATATATATATATATATATATATGTGTGTGTGTGTGTGTGTGTGCATGTGTGTGTGTGTGTTTGAGTAAAGCTGAATCTATAATAAAACCTTATTTCTATTGCGGGCAGTTCCGTTATATACTTAACACCAGTATATGGAAACTATTTCGCCAACAAGAAAAACTTATAAATGTGATATAATCTCTCTTTGTCTTTCATATTCATATATATATATATATATATATATATATATATATATATATATATATATATATATACATTACCACGAAAAGGTTTACAACACATTACAGAAAATGCTTTTTATACAGTTGCTGCTGGTAGTACATATATTTAGGTATTCAGTCAAACAATCAGATGTTTTACAAAACTTCAAAAAAATATCCCACGAAGAAAAACCTATATTTAATCACTCAGAAGTTTACAATCAAAATTTTTTTCCAAAAGATTTATTTTGTTATAAAACTATTCAAATTTTACTAGAATATTTCAGTTTAGGGTGGGTTTGTTTTTAGAACGTTCCAAATTAATTTTATGGTGACTTTTTGGTATGATTAAAAGCATTGTGGCATTCCGTATCTGTCAACCGTCTTTTAAACACTGACGAAATGGGGAAAAGCAAAATAATGGATCAAGACATACCTAAACGTATTGTTGTCCTTCATACAAATGGACTTGGCTATAGAATGATATCTCGCCAGTTAAATGTGCCATTGAATTCAGTTGGTATGATAGTTTAACACTGGAAGACGTGTCATTCCATTCATCACCAATACATCTCGAGACATCCTAGAAAGTAAACAGAATGTACAAGATTATTTTCGAGGAAAGTTGGCAACGAGCCCCAAGTGAAGCTTAAAGAACTTCAAGAAGGAATAGAAGAAAGTGGAGGAAGAATGAATACGGATACAATTAGTCGGAAGAGCCAAGTTAAAAAAAAAACACTTCTTAGGCGAAAACACGTTCTTGCTAGACGGGATTTTGCAAATGATCATTGTATCAAACCTGCAGCATTTTGAGAAAATGCAATTTGGTCAGACGAAATGAAAATTTAACTTTTTGGCAGAAAAGCTGTGGCAAAAGTCTGGAGAAAGAATAGTAGTGAATATTCGCCGAAGAATAATAGTAAGATTTGTTGGCTGATCCATCTGATCTTTGGTCTCATTAGTGTCCAAGATGTAGGCAACGTTGAAATGATAGAAGGGAGGATGAATAGGGCATATTGTAGGGATATTTCGGAGCTAAATCTACGTCAAAGTGCACATTCGGTGGGGTTAAAACCATGGTGGGCTTTTCAACAAGACAAGACCCTGAACATACTGCAAAGCTTACAGAAATGTGGTTAAGTTCAAATAGATGTTCTAAAATAGACAAATCAATCACCAGATATCATTCCGATTGGAAATATATGGAGAGAAATAAAACTGAGAAGTCAAAGAAGGAACGCGCATAACTTGCAGGAGCTAAAGGAATTTTATCGTGAAGAATGGGAAAATATTAGCCAAGAAACATGCAAGAAATTCGTTGGGGACAAATCTAAACGCCTACATGCTGGAATTAGCAATAACGGTTACACTACGAAATATTAATAGATGATTTAATAAATGTAATTTTTTACGTGGTACTATATATATATATATATATATATATATATATATATATATATATTCATAAATAAATGACAATAGGAAAACAGTAATTGCTGACGCGTTTCGTCCAATGTGGATTTTTTCAGAGCAAGAAACGAAATGAATTTAATTAAACAAAGAACATTGGACAAAACGCGTCAGCAATTACTGCTTTCCTATTGTCATTCATTTATTAATATTAACTTTGAGAATTTTTCATATATATATATATATATATATATATATATATTTACACATGCACAATATCTGATCGTGAACACATTTACCCATGAATATAGCACACATTAAAACTTTATTTTTTATCATATACATATATATATATATATATATATATATATATATATATATATATATATATATATATTATCATATATATATATATATATATATTAAAAATAAAGTTTTAATATATGCTATATTCATGGGTAAATGTGTTCACTATCAGATGTAGAGCGTGCGTAAATATAAAGAAGACACTAATTTCAATTACGAGCGGCGACTGTCTGTTTCATGTTTGAACGCAATCTTCAGGCCATAAAAATCCGTTCAAGCCTGACTCAGATTATCAACGCTCTGTATTGACCTCAATTTCCACTTGGTGCAACATAATATATTTGTTATCATCTTCTCTGCATTTTTCTCTGCCAGTTGCTAAGACGAGCCGACAATTTTATATTGACGTTTATATCTGTATGTATTTTTTAAATCGTATATATATATATGCTCGAAGGCGTGTGTATGCAGAGCGAAGATGATCAGTGGATTAAAAGCAATAAATAAAAAAGAGGAAACATTATTTACCATATCATTGCAAAGTCGAGAAAAAATATTTGCAGAATGTATAATCCCGACACAGTATGAAAAACTTGCAGAGCTTTCTAATTAGCTGCAGATTTTTTTAAAGCAGCTGACAGAAAATCGTGAAATAATAACAATTCCCAACAGTTCGGCTTGTTAAGCATTTTGTGTTTCTTTTCGAGCAATTCTATCTGCGCATGTGCACATCATGTTCATCCATTCAACCCAAAATTCGATCAAGAGTGCCAAAATGGATAAGTTCATATTTTCAGAATATCATTTAACTTGTTCTAGGATTGAATGACAAGACGTAAATTACGGCCTAAGGATTTTATTTACGAGAGATCAAATTCTATTCTTTATAGATACATTTTTCAATACTTTCGACATCGTTCCTCGGTTAGACAACTGCGATGTCTGGCAAACTGTTCTACAGTCAAGTGACTTGTTTCTATTTTCACACTTTTCATCCATAATAATATTTTGCTTGTCCATGGATATGATAATTTGAATTTGGGGAGTCGATCATTTTATAACCATCGTCATACTCTTTATACATTAGGGGTACTCTTTGAGGAATTGATCGCAGTTCACCGGCCAATCAATGATTTATAATGTTCAGGCGATATACATTTTTTTGGAAACTGGGTTTTACATTTTCTATGACTAAAGTTTTGATATATGCCGGTGGTGTACTGGATAGTGATTCAGTTTGAGAAATCGGAGAGCTGGGTACAAATTCCAGTCGAAATCGTTTCGTTTAATTATACGTAGATACTCTTAAGAAAGATATGAATACCTCCCCTTTCACTAGCTATGGATTAAATAGAAGATCTTGTGTCGAGCAATATCATTGTTATTCTCAAAACAGTGTTAACACAATATTCATTTACAAAATAAGAAATATTCTTATAAACTATGTTTCGCAAGGGGTTGATAATCTGTCAAAAACAAATCAAATATTGAGCCAACGTTTCAATCCACAAATCTTCTGTGTATATTCTGACGTCTAAGCTCTAATACTTGCTTTTATGTGGTGGGACTGTATGAAGGTATTTAACTCCAGTGATAGAATTTCTTTGTGTGTTTTTTCAGTATTGAACATAGGTTGGCAAGCGATTTCCTATGCTGGGTGTACTGGACAGGTTTTCAGTCTCTGATATATTTTATCCTATGTTGATGTTCTATATCTATTATCTTGTCTTAATTTCTTCAAACTTTATTATCCATTCATCAATGACCAGTTATGCCGAATTTGAACGTCATTCACTTTTTAACCACCTAATAAAATCTCTTTTGTAGGAATATTAATGAATATTTTCACAAAATCCAAGCTCACCCTCCCGTTAGACTGAAGAGGTCGGAGTTCTTTGCATACGACACAACGTTACTTGACAATCCGTTGATAATACCGACAAGAAATGTGCGCAGTAGGTAACAAGCCTTGCCCTATTAACTGATAATACGTCTTGATATAATACTGCGTTTGTGAATCATGAAAACACCATTGAAATGTTTTACAATGGATAAAGAAACAGAAAAAGACAGAAGGCCCTGGATGTACCTGTAACTTGCTCAGAGTATGGGTACAAGACATCAGTATATTGTAACCCAACATTCACTGGGTAATACTTGAATCTGACCGATAGACTCGAGAATGGGATCATCTCTTCCTTACAAGATAGGCCAGATACGTACAATCATGAGGTTTTATCATTAGATACATCACTTAGTGTAAGAAGCGCTCTACAGGTAACATCGACTTCAACAGATAGATACAGAAGGGTCGAGTATAAAGATAACTGTCTGCCATCGTGCTTCTAAAACAATTAAGAAGATCTGAAAGATTCAAGGGATCTAGGAACCATTTATATAAAAGATATTTGGAGTTATCTAACGCGAATGAATCCCCTTTGCGATCCTACAAAAGAACATATTATTAAGAAATGTAAATCCCATCCCATGTAAATAACGCCAAGGAAAGATTCGCCGTGTTCCATAAGTAAGATCTGAAGGAACGCCATAAAGCGGTTGTCCCGAGAGACAGATTGAGATTTGGCGTGATGGTCATATATGAAGGGATATATTTTGTTATCAAACTCTTTAGAGAATTAAGTCACAATAATAATCAGAAAATATGGACGATAAGATGACTGCAAGCATAATCGTATGTAGAAATAAATGCTATGAGGTGGTCTTAGAAAACGGACTCAAAGGACATCGCTAAATTTCAGTTCGAAGTATCACCCCCAACAGAGCACCCATACCGTCCACAAAACTGTAAACAGATACTAGTTTTGAGACTTCAGGATTTCATCAGAAGAATGTCTATTATCAAGTGGAACCATGCGTTGACCAAAAGATATGGTGGTTGTGCGTTCAATCTTTAGTGTCTCTTAAACACGAGAGATTCAACAATGAACAAAAGACAATAAACATTCTGTATTTTAATGAAAGAAACGCGCAAGCGGAGATAATTGAGTTTTTTTTTTTTAACTGATAATTAGAATCCACTAAGTATGGAAATCCGTAAGAGTAAAATCTACCTCCTTGGATTGAATAAAAAACCGTCTAGATATTCTCACGGTACCGAATTCATGGCCGAACACCTGAAGATTGCTACACGGTATATAAACAGGACGTTGTGATTAGAATAACTAAAAATAGAAAATGATATAACAATGATAACTTCTCATCTAAAACCAATTCCTAAAGAATGTAAACTTAAATTAATTCCAACTTAAATTAATTCCAACTAGATTCTTATTCGTCCCACCGCCACACGAAAAAAGTTTATACAGATCGATCATGAACTCAGAATTTATTTTGAATGGTTCTACTAACTCGAGAATCGAACAAAACACTTTTGATGTACGTATAACCGATTAAACTACGTATATTGTTGTTATTCACTTGTCAAGAATTGATATATTCCAATGTGACATTGATATCACTCAACGATGTAATATCTGCAACAAATGCACGTTATTTACCAGATCAGAATAAGTCTTCTGGCTCATTTTACTTTATAATTACATTTGACTAGTGTTATGGGACCTTACCTATAACGACGGAGTGAACTCTTCCTGACACTATAAATACTGCACCTCTCAAGAGAGAGGGAGTAGCCGGAATCGAGTCGAGCCAATAGTAGTTCACTCCAAACCAGACTGACAGTCATACTAACACCTTCAACATCTTGTATTATAATTTTGTGTAATATATCTTTGTTATTTCTACTCTTGTATTCGTGTTGTTCTTCCTTGGACCATAACAACTAGCTTTATAAAAGCCGTGAAAATATCTATGAGATTTCATCCATTATTTTATAAAGTTTTCTTTTGTGATATATATGCTTTTTGGTGTCCGTTATCCCATAGCACCAAGAGAATGTTTTATTTATCTCTAAGTAACACAAAGTGCTTCTTTGATCCGGTTTACCTGAAGAATTTTTTGAATATCAACTTTGTTTATTATTCTTCCGGAAAATACAAAGATAATTTTTCACTATAGAAACTGAGAGTTTTTCTAGTCGTGTCCCTTTATTCGTATTGTAGTGAGAAGAAAGCACAATTGTTTAACGGGGAGGGAAAGATGGAATAGATGAGGCAAGTTTATATTCCAGCCGTGTTTGGTGTATACATTTTGTGCTATTTTCATTACGAAAGGCAAGAAGCCATGTCCTCTTCCTACAGATATAGGTGAAATTAGTGTGTTTCTCTAATCTTTTATGGTAGCCAATTTAAGAGAAAGAAAACAATTCAAATTAACTAAGACCCAATTACAGAATGGTTATCGATCAACTAGCAGCTTTTAGCAATAGCATAAATCTCTACTCAAGAACCTACGAAAATGAAACCGTGTCTGAAAAGCTTTTAGTCATAAAAATAGTCTTGCACTTACTCACTCTATGGCAATGTTGAATTTTTAATTTGTTTTCTCTTTCTGAAAGATTTCGTTTTAGCGTTTCTTTTTCCTTGGTCATAAACTGTTTCTGTTTTATATTAAGTTGTTTTTTTTTCATTTTTTTACCGTTGGGCTCACTCTGGACAAGGCCTGGGGGCCACTCGAGGTAGATGATTACGGTAAGAAGTAGTTTATATGGATAGGAGAGGAAGATACCATGTGACTAGAGACCTGAACAACTTAATATTGTAGTGATCGGGGAAACATCCTCTTGGGAGTCTCTTCCACAGGTCAGTGGTTCGCAGGAAGAAGCTGTTTGAGTAGAACTTACATCTCGCCGATGGAATACGGCGGGAATGAGGGTGATTTGTTACTATGTAACCCCTAGCTGTGAAGGTCAGACCTGGTGGAACCAGAAGATAGATACAGTTCGTCCGAGCACTTTCAAAGGTAGCAACAATAGATCAGTGAGAAATATGCTACATCTCACCTGTGAGAGAAAGGTTGGAGTTTGGAAAATAATTCTTCTTCAATTAGGACTCGATGCTTTTGAACTCTATCAAGACTGGAAAATTCGACCTAGTTAGCTCCTGCCCAAATATGACAGCAATACTCCATTTTCGGCCTGATCTGACTTATAAATGTAGAGGAGAGAATGAGGAGTCAGGTACTTACTGTAGCCGTAAAGGGAACCGATCATTTTTTATGCATCTTTAGCGGATCGTTTAGAAGAATGTCACTTGAGGTCGGGTGTGCTTTTAGGGCCAATACCCTATCAAGGCACGTAGCTTCCTCGAGGGGTCATCCGTTTATCGTGACTTTCGATAGTTCGGGGTCTGATCGGCGGTGATGGATTGTAACCAGATTTTTTTAAGGTCAGCTGCCAATCTCTGATCTTCAAGACTTATAGAGGTGTGCTCGTATATCGTATGATCGGAGTATATTCTTAGGAAGATCATTTATATAAATCAGAAAAAGGGTTCATCCGAGAGTTGACGCCTGATTTTATAATAGAGAAAAACCCTTCTAGTGATTCCATCGCCGGAGAGTTTATGTAGCAAGCCTTTTTACTACATCTTGTAGAAGGATTTCGATATATCTAATGCTATAGTCCTTGCGTTATTTTCGTTAGCAAGGGACTCACTTATTATATGTGTAATGTTATTCAGGACATCAAAAGTGGATACGCCAGATCGAAATATACTGCTCGTTGCAGGCTTTTGTTGATTGAACCCTCAAAAGTCTTATCGATGATACTGCCGAGAATAAGGGGTCTAGACTGGGAGGTTGCCACGTTCTTGTAGACCGGTCAAACTCCTGCCAAGTTCCACGTGCTTGGGAAATATTTCTCCTTCAAGCAGCGGTTACATAATTTTGTTAGAATTGGGGATAATTCTGGGTTGATTTTCTTAAGGAATTTTTCTCTGGGTCAGAGATTATTTTGGAGTCGAGAATGTTGATAAATCTAGAGACTTCTCTTACTGAATTGAGAATATTTCTGTTGTACTCAGTGATATGCGGGATGTTGCGGGGACGGCCTTTGTCATTTAACGCTGTGTTTAAGGCAATGAGCAAGGTGAAGGTTCGCCTTGTCTGTCGAGGAGAACATGCTATTTATAATAGTGGACACATGCGCTTTGCATGTGTTCATAATTTGTTTGGTGATCTTCCAATTCACGATATCTAATTTGTTTATCTGCCGTAGATTTTTTATAAATCTCTATGCATATGCTACTACAATTTATGGGTGCACCAACAAAACAGTCCTGGGTATGACGATAAACTACATCTGGCCACAAGAAGATTGGGGATTTTGAAAAACGTGGAACCAACTATATTGTTCCCAGGTCTACCCTAACCCAAGTTTGTAGCACTTGTTTGTGTTTCAGCTATGAGCAAATAATGAATCCCGAAACGAAAATAAAGCACTGTGACAGCATAAAATACATTTTATAGTAAACATAATAGCAATATATTTTATATAAAAAAATACCAACAATTCATTCTTAAAGCCAAACTACTAGCAATGTTAAAAGAAAATGATTAGCAATACATATTTATAATAAAATTGCCAACAAAATATATTTATAGTATTATGCGTAACAATACATTTTTTGTAGTTGAAAGTATATAAGAGCTTTCAAAATGTGTATATTTTGGTATTAAATAACCAATAAATGTGTTGACATGATGCTAAACAAAATCAACCAACCAACAAACAAAAAAAAAACAACCTCCCGAAATCCAGATAATCAGAATTTTGTAACTGGTTCTTCTTCTGACACAGCTCTAACAACTTAATTGAGGAAAAGCCGGCTTGTAACATTCAACACATTTGAAACCAAGCTAGTAACGTTACATCATCATAGACCAGACACTGACTTGACTTCAATCCTGAGGAACGATTGCATTCTCAATGAGTCTTCTTGCTTTGAACGTCTACAGAGTCTCAAATGCAAACCAGATAACAACTAAAACAAACATATGGAATGCATTGCATTGGTTTGCTGGAAATATGATAGGCTCGTTCTACTGCTGCAGAAAGAGTAGGGCTTCTGTCACGCTTTATTTGAACAAGAGACGCAATCAAATAAAACAACTGAGTATTGCTTCCATATATGTGTTGGAGTTGTCAAAACCGCACTTTTATGCCTTGACATCATTTACGCACCCTTTTGGACATGATTAATTTGTCTACCCAACAAATCCTCTTTACCGAAAGACGCAATATTGTGTTTTATCGCTACTTCCGTGACAAATACTCAGCTGAGCATCATACTGTAGTACTACCTCTACAGACATTTAATGCCAATAAACAATTTGGTGAGTCTACAAGTTCGAATCACCTTTCAACTCTACGCATTCCCCTGGTAAGTAGGACCGCCTATTTTGACAGCTTTTTCCCAAAGAACGCTACATTCAACACCGCCGCTTGCGTGGTTCCTGAAAAACTACAAGATTAATCATTTCATATGGAAATTAAATTGATATCTATCCACCATTTCGATTCTTTCTTCCCTACATTCATATGACACTCTAATCAGACAGTAAAGTTCTACCGTAAGTGGATCTTCGGCTTTGTATTGAGTGAAATTTAATATTTAAAAAAGACGAAAAAACGAACAATTTCGCTTGCAGGCAAATTGACAAAAGTATTAAGAAAACGAGATGTATTATAGTCACTGAAGACTGGATTAATAAATTTTAACAGTCTGGAAAAAAAGATTCATTAAATTTATTGAATATTTGTAGATTCTTAAGAGGACCTGGAGAAAAAAATCTCTTCTGTGTAGACTTATATAATGAAAGTATATTCTGGCTTCCATTGGTAAATAAATTCTTATCAATTCTTATGAAGTTTTCAAATCTTAACGTGTATGCATTCATCTATTTAATGTTTCACAATTAACCGAACTGTAATATTCTGGACCGACTCTGTTCCCAGATGATATTCTAACTTAAAGTATCGAATATAATTGGTTGATTGCTTTAAGACTTGTAATGTGTTGGAATTGACACTCTTCAGCATAGACGAAAGTGCTCATCGCAACAACTACCGTTGAAATAGCGCAAGTCAGCTAAATATTATGATGGCTTTGCTCATTTACTTCCGAAAACCAAAGAAAGAATAAGAACTCATAAACTATTTCCTGGCCCATGAGAAACGATTAAAAATATCCTATCAACAGTTCGTTTTCGTGCAACTCCACTGGAATATAAACCGCCATCAATTCGATCCCGCTGTAAAAAGGTTCATCCGAATTGCCATATACATTTACTGTCTCTCGACCATTTTGTCCGGGTACTCGCCTAGAATGAAGATCGATTCCAACAATCGAAAGCAGCTAAAGAGGTGCAGATAAGGCATGTTAATCCATTACACGATAAAACCCTCTACACTTACCTTGCGATAAATCTTACTCACGTTTATAGTTTGCCTCAAATTAGTGTTCTCTACTACTACAATATAATACTAAATCCTATATATAGGGTAGAAACTAGCGACGCACTCTGTAATCATTTTTGTAGATCATCAGATGTGAAAGTATAAATAAATATTGGATTTAAATTAAAAAGAAATGCCTCCCCTGCATTGTGGCGTTATATTTCATTCTTTTCCGGTTAGCTTGAGTTAGGGTACCCTAGCCGATACCCTGGCAATTCTTTGTCGATACTACTAGCTCCAACATTAGTCTGAAAGCCGTCGAGTAGTCCAAACTCTGATTGGAAATTCCATCCGCGTCTGTATGTCTTTTATCATACTGGATGTATGGGAATATATCTCATGCTTCTTGAGAAGATCTAGTGATACTGATATTGTATATAAGTAAGTACAGGTTTAATATTCAAGATTTCAAAGAATCAAATATCAAATCAGTCTTGGCATTTACTTAAGAGAATGGTGCTATTCAGTCAATCTTTCTCTTGGTGCTATATTGAAATTTCTCAGTATCTACCTAATCGCACGTGTGTGTACGTGTGCGGCTTAGTATATAAGAAATTGGTAATGATGACTTTTTAAAGATGTTTACATAATATCTTTTAGTCACTTATGCCTTGGGCCAAATCATGAGACGTCTCTAACGAAATTTGCGACCGGACACAACTTACCTATGCATCAACATTATATATTTGCCAACCGTATCGTATTTTAATAAGCGTCCATTGATTTGAATATGCTTCGTATCATAAATGTATCATAAAGTTTGACTTTTTTTATCTTTTTAATTTTTTACATCATTTTCATTTTCTTTCTTTTTGCGTTGTGTTCTTTTAATTAATTGACTTCTTATTTTTCTTCTTTTTATATCGTCTTTTTTTTCAATTTGTCTTTCTTTTTCACTCACATCCGCCATTCTATTTCTTCTGGATTTTCCAGATTTACATTTGTTCTCATGTATCTAGTTTACCGTTCTTTCATTTGCTTTCTGTTCATTTTCATCTGTCTTTTCTCTTTCTTTATATTACTCAACTTTTTCATTCAATTCCCTTTACGTCTACATTTTTTTACAATTCGTATTTTCTTCTTGTATTCTTAATTTGCTTCGTCTCCTTTTTCACCTTCTTTTTCATTTATTTCTTTTTCTTCATTCATTCTTTCTTCAGTTTCTTATTTTCCATCACTGTTCTGCATTTTTTTTGTGAGTTTTTTGTTCAACTTTTTTACTCTTTTTACTTTTCGTCCCTTTTCTTCTAGTTTTTCATACTTCTTATGCCTCCTCTTTTTCCTCATCTTCATTTTCATCTTCCTCTTATAGGTATTCTCCTTCTTTAATTTTACTTTTCTGTTACTTCTTTTTGTATCACTATCTTTTCTACAGTTTCTTTTTTTATATACATTTTAACAATTTCTTTCATCATATCATAGTTGTTATTTTTATTCCTTTCTACTTGCGTCGATAATTTTTATTCTTCATCTTCCATCCTTTCTTTTCTTCCTTCAGATTTAATATTTTGTCGGTCATTGATTCCTTCTGCAGCTTCATGTTTATATTTTACAGTTTTCTTAAATTTGTCTTTTTCGTTTTCTATTTTACCTCATTTTAGCCTTTCTTATGACGTTGTCCGAATTGTCTACTTTACTTTTCTACCATTCGATTTGTTATTCTTCAAATTCTTCCCTTACTTCCGTCGATCGTACTACCTTTATTTCCATTCCACGTTACCGTCGGCTTCCGTTACATGACTTTAAATTCTTTTCTATTTTTCTCCGTTTTCTCCAACGATTTTTGCCTTTTAAACCAGCGTTTTCGCATAAATCTGAGCTTGCAATTTCTCTCCAGACTTTTACCTCTTTACACACAGACAAGACCACCATTCGCCGCCAGCCCCACCCTCTGTCCAAATAACTGATTTATGAGTAGCGGCTTCACCTTTGTCCAGTGAAATCCTTATTCGTCTCCCTTCTTTGCCACTTCACGTACAGATTTTTATTTTTTCAGACACGAAAGTAACTGAAGTATCGGAGTTGAAACTCTAAAGAACTCACTCAAAATTCTTGACACTGTCTAGGAACAGTTAAAATAGCAGAATTTTTTTATATAGACATAACATCTAGCATTTATTTTTGGTCGTATCTTGGCGTTTCTGCTGGAACTTACTGTAAAAATATTAATAGAAATATTTTCTAAGTTAAACCGTTTGTATTTTGAAGATCTCCATTAGCACACGATAAAAGCTGATCTTATATGCATGTAAGGGGTGATATTGATATTTAAGCGGAGAAGCCAGGATGTCAAAAAATGATTATTCCAAGATGGTAGATCTATCGCACGATTCAATCTACCTTTCTCTCGTTTGATTTTCTGCATATATTTATCTATCTGTCTATCTATTTCTTGTGTACTTGTCTTAGTTACACGTGTAATTAGGATATCATTATAGAATTATTTTTATCAAAACTTAAATTAATATTTTGAAAATTTTAAATTTCCTAGAAATTAGTAGGAAAATATTTCTCTACATCTGTTGTTATCTGTTAGCTAGCTTCTTTTTTGGATCCAGTGAAAAATTTTAAATAATGTCCGTGATTCTGATCTGGAGTCATAAGGAATTCGGCTTCGGGTTTCGGTTTTGCACTGTGCGGCTTCTTTTCACAGATTTCTCAGATATCTAAATTTTTGTAAATACTTGATTTTTTACACTATTTATATTATTCGGACTATTGTCCTCATCTTTGTTGCCATATTTATTACAACGTTTCTGCCGTTGTACGCTCCGGCCTTCTTCAGGTGGTTGGACTGTCGAACTAAACCCTTTATTTCGCTCACTGGGGTAAACTGTTCCAGTTCCACGTACCATGTTTAATGGATGTCAGTTGACAGTTATCTCCTGTTAATTCCCCTCTCCAAGTTCTCCACTGACCAGTTATTGAAGTCACACTCTTTGGGTCCTCTCACTGGATCCAACTAACGCCTTTAAGGACACATGACACAGTGGATAAAGGCGTCAGTTACAATCCGTACTTAAATTAATTTGTCCGTTCTTAAAAAAAATGGACATTACTTTTTAACATTTTTTTATATTTACGTTCATTAGAACACACAGTTGCAAGATAATTGACAAAGAAAATATTCATGAGATTTATTTTAAGCACATCTTTGATTTCAAACATTGGCACTACTTAAATAATCTGGTCCCTTCGTAAGAAAATAAGGAAGAGTTTTGGGTAAATATTTTTGTAGATAAAATTCATTACCCATTTTGCTACATTAATATTCCCCATGCTCGAAGAATATTAATATTTATAATTTTAAAAAAGCGAGCTACTTTTCCTAATATAAACCTAGTTTTTAATGATATAAGCAGTTTCACATTTGAACAAATTACAATGAATTATCTACCATGACATGTACACAGGGACCAACCATTTCCATCCCATTCGTATCCCATTGCTAAGAAGAAATTTGCATTCAGACATCGTCTCTCCAATAGCCGCTGTTTTGAAGAAACAGACTCCGAAAATAATGCTTCCCCGACCAGTACAATCGTAACCATTACAAATCTACGTACAACATTATCTTATCTACATATCCTCACAATGTAAAATGCTTACGAGCATCAAACAACACCATTCTATAAGATCTCAATTGGTGAATTATAGCATAAGGACAAGATATGTTAGAATCTAGCCAATTACTCAAAAGAAATGAAGGACACATGGCACAGTGGATAAAGGCGTTAGTTAGATCCAGTGACTGGATCCAAAGAATGTGAGTTCAATACCTGATTAAGGCAGTGGAGAACTTGGAGATGGAAATTAACAGGATAACTGATAACTGACCACCATTAAAACATGGCACGTGGAATTAGAACAGTTTACCCCAATGAGTGATATAAAGGATTCAGTTTGACATTCGTCTCTGAGATGTAACCTTCCATATCTGAAACATGCATTAGTTTTTCTTTTTCTACATTTTTTCTTTAGCTTGTATGTATAGGCATTAATTTTTATTCAAATTCTTCCGTATCGCGTCTCAGATTTAGGATTTTCTGACATTCGCCTGGGATTTCTTGTAGAGTTAGTTTTTGATTTTGTTCAAGTTTCGTTAGAATTCTAACACGTACTTCAGTACCTATTTTCGCCGTTAACACTTGATCGAAAATGAACGATTTAAACATCTCCAGAGTCAGTTCGTTTAATTTGAATCTTTCACACTCTTTGTTAACAATTCCAAGATATGTGACAAAATATTCGTCTTCTTTTTTCTTCAGAATCATACACTTCCAGCGAGTATTGAAAAACGAACTTTTCTCGCTAAACAATTTAGACAGAATATTTACAGTTTCTTCAAGGAAAATTCCTCTTGATTTTTCGGTCGTACAAAATTACAGTATTTATCATGTTCTACCGGTGCTAAATTTCTCAAAAACAATTTTTCTCGTCTTTCAACTCACTGCGTTCTTCTTTTGAAAAGTAAGAAGAAAATGTAATTCCAACATCTGAATTCTATGTGAATTCATTTATGGCATATGCCAGCGCTTCGAGAGGGAAAGAACTTTCCGTCTTCTTCCGAAATATTTCAATTAAATTTTGTTGTTTTTGAAGTTTCAATAAAACTGATGTTACTGTTGCTGCTATTGTATTTTTAACACTTGAGCTAATAATTCATCTATATTTAAATAATATCTTTTTTCTTTCTTTTTTTTTTCGTTTTTACACACAAGAAAGAAAAAGAATTAAACCAACGCGGTTCTCATTTCTTGTCGTCAGTATTTTTATGTTATACCGAAGAAAAAACGGTATTTTTTCTACACGTATAAGTTTCGAATTTTTCGTCACCGCTGTTATAACTTCACTCCTAGCGGCCATATTATGTCTTGTTGAAGCTATTCGAGTTTGTGTGTGTGTTTGCATTTATATTAACTTTTAGTGTGTATGTGTATGCGTGTCAACTTGAATGTTTGATACGAAAGACTGATATTTGTACGGAATGCGGAAATCTTATTGCTGATTGATATTTATTAAAAATAATAATTACTACTGGCTTAAATGTTTGTCGAATTTTATCACATTCAAAGCTGAAACATATCATAGATGATAAGGAAGCAGGCGTAGTTTAGGCGAGGCAGACAGATTCCGTTTATAACCAAGGTGAACCAATATGGCTACCAATTCTTCCACTATTATATATGATCACATATATAGTCTGTACCTTTGTTGGGTTCTGTGTACATAGGTATTTTTGGTCTCTGTCGATATTACAAATATTTAACAAACAACCCGTCTGAATGAAACATGAAAACGTTATATTCTGAAGGAAAGGTAGAAGCAGACCGTCAGTTGAAATAAAATTTATATATTTTTTCTGATATATACAATAACAATAAATTATTCAATTTTCTTTCCAGTCAACTTTGTTTTGTCAAGTAATTAATGAAGTAATTAATGCCTTGTAAAATGTGTGGACTGACTTATTTTTTGAGGTTCAGTCTAACGGGTTCATGAGTTCGTAGACAAGTCCTTAGTCAGCGGCTGCTGGCTCATCAATTCCATTATGTGCTTTTGTATGGGTGTGTGTGTACCCACCTGTAGATCAAACAACTCCGAAATTGATTTGTAAACCGAGAAACAGTGTGCTTCCATTTTTATATCTGTAAATGGATCCAAAATCTAATTTCACATAGAGGTGTGAAATTTTCAATACAACGTTTTTCATTCGTTAGAAAATAATTTCACACTGACTCGCGAAAATATTTTTCTCGAAATTCTGGGAGTAAACAAGGGAGTTATTATTTTTTTGTTTTTGTTTTTCTAAATGGTTAAAAAAATAATTCGTGGTAGGTGTACACCTACATCCGCCGAAGTATTTTCCATTGTAATGATTGTTTATCAAACAAAACTTCTGATGTGATTTTATTGGTTGAAAAATATATATTGGAATTAATTCCTAAATCTTGCTTTTGATTGGTTTTACTATGTGTCCTAATGAACATATTTTATCTAGGAATCTTAAAACAAAGAATTTGGAATTACTAACGCTATTACGACACAATGGTTTTGGTGGGAGACTTCTTCTGTGTTCTTTCACTTTGGTGACTCTGTTGGAATCAAAGTTTCTTCTTGATTTCTTTTTCATTTTTTACGTTTTTCTTCACCGCCTCCGACGGGTTCATTCACCTTGGATGATTGTTTATATATATGTTCTAATTGTGCTATTTATCCCAATTCGAGTCTATACGAATTTCATTCTGTTTATCAGTTTCTCGTCCGATGTTCCATGAAATTTAATATGATACAGTTGTATTTTAAGACAAATGGCGACAAAATCGTGACTAATACTTTGCTTACAATACCGTCGTCAGTAACTTATGTATTGTGCATTGCTATGTGATTTTGCCTTGGTCAAGGAGATTACTAATGACATTTTTCATAATCACCGGAATTTTCATAATGTAAACAAAAAAATGAATAAAATCGCAAGAATGAAAAAGACTTTATAATTTTGTCTCAAATTCATTTTTCTTTCTTTTCCCCAATTCTTTTAAACTAAATATTCTCTCTCTCTCTCTCTCTCTCTCTCTCTCTCTCTCTCTCTCTCTCTCTCTCTCTCTCTCTCTCTCTTTCTATTTGATTTATTTCCTTTCATAATTTTCTCTTTTCCTCGTTATTTTTCATTTTCCTTTTGTTCTGTAACCATATTTATTTATTGCTTATTATTTTTCATTTTCATTTCTTTCATTATTTTTACCCATTATTTATATTGTCCTCTTATGTTCTTTCTTATTTACCATTTGCCTTATTTTATATCCATACATTATATTAAGCCGTTCATTTTATAACTTTTACATTATATCCGCGTTTCCTTTAATTTCCTTGATTTTAATTTCCTTGATTTTCTTAGTATCCTTATTAAATGAAAAAAGAAAATTGACATTTTGATGCATATTCAGTTTATTCCGAATACTTTCGACATTAGCACAATGTCATCATCATAAGGGTCTTGTTTTCACTAAGACAAAATTGTTGTCCTCATCTTTTTTTAAGCAAAATTGTTGTGTTCATCTGAAAATTAAATGTTTTACTTGTAAAGTGAAAAACGCAAAACATATTTACTGTACGATTTTTATATTTTATGATATAAATAATAAACTTGGAGTAAGGTCAAGGGAGGTAACTAAATTATTGAAATGTCAAACTATTAAAAAATATTTAAAGATTTAAGTTAAAACCTAGATATTTTAAAATTATCTATTAACAATTTAGAATTTTACGGTTGCATATATATATATATATATATATATATATATATATATATATATATATATATATATATATATATATATATATATCAATGATCGCATGAGGAATTTTATAAAAAACTAAATCAAATCACCTTGTCTGTCCTATTGAATGAAATGTACATATATATATATATATATATATATATATATATATATATATATATATGCACATTTCATTGAATACGACATGATCGCATGAGAAATTGTATAAAAAACTAAATCAAATCACATTGTCTGTCGTATTCAATGAAATGTGCATATATATATATATATATATATATATATATATATATATATATATGCACATTTCATTGAATGATCGCATATAGGATTGGTGTATACGGAATAAATTACAATAACCGACAAATACTATTCTTAAAAGAGTGCTCAATGCAGAGTAGAGCAAATATAATCATTTATTCGAAAATTATAACATAAAAATATTATAAAATCACTGCAAAAATAGCCATTTTGTTTTAACACTTCTGGTGTCTTATCAAGTGATAGTGTTGAATGTAGAATAAAGGGTTTTAAAAGGTTTAAATCAATCAAACATCCCTCGCTAGGGGAAACGCTGTTACATAAGCTAGAATGACCAATCAAAACACAAGTATACGAGAAAACTTGACAACGAACTTTGGGTCTATATATATATATATATATATATATATATATATATATATATATATATATATAAAATCACAAATTGTTACTGAGTGAGGAAATGTAAGGTAAAGAAAAATATTAATAAGCGAGAACAATACAATTATAATCAAGAAGGCTGTAGATAGCAACTACCATTACATTTCAATTTTCGAGATCAGAGAAGGTTGGAAATCATGGAGCCAGAAGTCATTTCCACAAGGGAAAAGTGTTAATGGAAACTGTTCGCATAGAACATACGGTTGCAACTAGTCAGTTCAACTGTAAACTAATGGCATCTAATTACTAATCTACTACTGCATTTAAATTCATAGAATCAAGTGCCCTTCTGGTAAGTGAATCAGAACTTTTACCAGGAAATTATTTATAGGAAAGTCACAGTGCAGTTATATTACGGCGATATGGAAAGGGATTGAAACCGATATACAAGATCGGGACCTATAACATGGCGAATTATTCTTTGAATATTAACAATAATCTCGAAATATATAGCAGGATATATGCAACAATTTATTAAATAAAATTATAATCAAATAATATTTATTTTCTGTTCTATATTATCTATACATCTTAAAGCATATTCTACTAAATAATCAGAACTATAAACACACAGGAGGAAACCATCTACGATATATATATATATATATATATATATATATATATATATATATATATATGCAGGGAGAAAGAGAGAGAGGGAATGTTATAATGAAAGGAAGATAAAAGATAGAAAAAGGGAGAGAGAGAGAGAGAGAGAGAGAGAGAGGGCGAGAGACGAATGGAAATATAAGATATTTACTTGCCAAAGACAGGTTATGCTCAATGTCAGAGAAACATAGATTATTCAGTGGAAATAGAACTTACACTAGACTGCCTTGGAATTTTAGCCCCGAATAAATTTTGAATGTATTTGGCCCTGTCTCACTCTCTCTGTACACAGACACACACACACATATATATATATATATATATATATATGTGTGTGTGTGTGTGTTTGTATGTGTGTGTGTCTGTATGTGTATGAAAGATAAAATTTACATATGCATGTAGATGCCACTGTTGTTTTGAGGTATTAGGAAGTCCGCGCGTGAATATCCTGATCTTTGTCACTGCTTACCTTGCGAAGACTGACTCCAGAGAGTTGACAAAGGAGAATAACTCTTGTCATATCTGCCTTAATAATACATCGGCTTGTTTCATTCATGCAAGAAAAGATTTTTAAAAAAGCAAAAACGCAATAGGTGAGAATCTAATCTGCATTTCTTAAAAAAATAACTACAAAAGACAAATTCCTTACCAGCACATTCCACTGTCTGATACACAATGTGGAGCAAAGTTATTCCGAAAACAATTTCTTGCTTGACTGAAAATATAGAAAATGTGTCTCATAGAAATATTGAAAGCTTAATATAGAGAATGAAGTCAATTGAAGATAGCATCAACTGCACCAGCAACAACAACCACAACAACAACAATGATGATGCTACTGAAAATCAATTGAGTAAAATCCCTGCTCCCATCCGCAATCGACAGCTACAAAAGTTTAATTTATGTAGAACTGCACGTATCATCCACAAACCACCTCTTCATCTAAGAGAATACTTCCAGGTATACACCTAACATAGATAGGTCTCCTACAACGTTCTTTTTATTCATAGATCCCGGAAGATTTTATAAAAAAAAACTATACCAGTACAAGGATCTTGAAGTAGAAATCTCAAAAATGTTACACACGCGTACATCAATAATTCTATTTATTTTTGGAGAACTCGGATTATTTGGAAATGGGTCCTATAGACTCATTGAAGGGATTCCGGGAAGTCCATGCCTTAAAGAAATAAAAACATTACAGTTCACACATTAAAAAGAGCGTTATATATGTAAAATATTTGTGATCTTGTGGTTTTTGTTTTGTTTTTGTTCTTTAACGAAAAATGATCAGTGGAAGATGTCATGAAGCTATTTCTGACCATATAACTCTGTGTGGGGATCCCTAAGCGAATGTTTATACAGCAGAACTGCCCCCCAATAATAATAATAATGAAATTCCATCACCTCTTCTGTCTGTCTTTAACCCCACTTTCTAAACTAAATAATAAAAGCTATTGATACAAAGTAAACAAGAAATTATTCAATCACCTACTCTACATTGATGATCTCAAACACTTTGCCAAAGACGACAATGGTTTGAAGGCTTTCCTCAATACTCTAAAATGTTACAGTGACGAAATAGATTACACAATTTAATTTGCAAATAAACTCCAAACGATGGAGGTATATAGCAATATAAAACGGTAAAGAGGACATTAGTTCAAAGTGGAACACCATAACGAAAGTAATTGTGAGATTGTCAAAAGAGACTACAAATAAAAAATGGATGACAGAGAAATGTCCAGAAGTAACAGAAAATGGAGACAACAGATAATTTCAGAGAATATCAAAAATATCTGATATGAACAAGTCATTTGAATGAAACACGAGCAATCAAATATGAATATCTTAACGAGAAGTATACAAAGATAGAAACAAAACAAAAATACCGATGAGGCAGGCAATCATAATGAACTAAATATAGCAACAAAGTTAACGTGCTCTTCGGTAGGAATAAATTCTAAAAATAGAATATTCAAGATGGAGACCGTCCTGGGTATGGCGATAAAATGCGTCCGGCAGCGAGGTCTCTGATCAGGAGGATTTGAGGAGCATGGAACCACCTCTTAATTGCTGTTGTTCCCAGGTCCAGCCTGACCTGGGGTGGCAGCACTAATTAGGGTTTCATCTATGGGCAAATAATTAACCCACAAACTGGGGCCAAAACAATATGAATATATAACACTTGATTTTTATAGTAAAAGTACCAGCAATATATTTTCGCAAAAAATGTATTAATACCAACAAATGTTTGAAAAGAAAAACATTAGCAGCAATGTATTTACAAAACATCAAATAATACTACCAGAAATACATTTCCGAAAACCAAAAGTTACCAGCTATATATTTTTTTAAAAAATATCACCATTAATACATTTTTTACAAAAAGTATTATCGGCAAATATTTGACTCTCGAAAAAAAAACACTCTTTACAAAAATATGTTAACTTGATCTACAAATTTATTTCTTACAAAGAATACATATTCTATTCACACGAATCTATTCCCCAAAATCTTGTCGGCATTGAATATCCCATTGAGGCTGATATGCTGTAAAGCAATTTAAACCAAACCTTGATAGAGAATATATAATAGTGAAGATAAAAAGAACTAATACTAGATACTTCAAATATGGAAAGGGAACATTAGAGAGGCCCTCCTTGGAAACAGACAAGACAAACAAACAATACATAGAAACATACAAGCAATATTAAAATCTGATGTACGATCAGTAGTGGCCGCGAGCAGAAACAAAACATCAGAAGTCGATGAGAATGTGATAGAAATGCCCTCAACAATATTCAGCTTTTTGATCGATAAGGTTACCTAACTATTAAATGACAGAAATTGATAGCGGGCAAATACCGGAAGTGCTTAATAGATAGATCTTTCGAACGATGCTAAAAAAGCCAAGTGCAAATAAAAGCAAACCACAACAGATAATCGTGTGTCCCACAATCACAATTACCATTTGGATTCTAAGAAACGTAAGTACAATGTAGCAAAATTCAAGACAGAAGAAGAAGAATTGTATTTATGATCAGAATGCTATCGAAGTTACAAATACAAAGCAAAGTTTGCTACTTTTATTTCATACAATTACGCGAAGGCATCTGATAAAGTACGACAAAATGATTACTTGAGCTAATAGAAAAACTTGATTTAGACGAGAACGGTAGTCGGGTAATCTGTAGCGTTTACTGGAAACAAACATTTGCACGGGAAAAGAAAATTAAGTAAGTTTATAAAAATGATATAATTAATAGTACATAAAAGTACATACCGGACTTTCTTAACCTATATAGATTTTATGATATCTATAAGACACTAGTAATTATTCTGGGTGAACGTAAATTTAAGAAGATAATGATAAACAGGGAACACGATATTGATAGGAGAGATAAAATAAAATAAAAAACTTCAATTTGGTAAAGCGAAAAGAGATGAAAAAATACGTATAACTGTAAGAAAGTTCAGATATGATTGTTACCCAAAGATACAAGTGGAAATATAAACTACATATTGGGGCGCCTCTCTTGTCATAACAGGAGACAGGAGATAGGATACAGGATTCTGAAAGCACATTTTGGATAGAAAAAGACGCCTTGCAAAAACAAAAGTAAGTACGAACAGATCGAAAGATTTTGAAACGTATATCATATCAGTGCTTCTCAACCTGAATAGGATATGGTAGCAAATCCAGATATACAATCCGGAGTGGAGCCCCCTAAACGATGGGATGTCAATAGTGACAAACTATCGGCAGCCCAAACCGGTTCCAAATGCACAGTAATCATTTGTATTGTGTCAGAACGGCCCTTATGAGGGTTCACATCGTTTAGGGAGCGTATGATTTCCTTATACAGTTGCGGCCAAAATGTTCAGAACGGCAATGTTTTCGTCAGAAAAGTAGCTGTAAGTTTTTATGAAAGTTGTTTTATATTCTATAATTTTCACAAACAATAAATACGATACTGACTCTTATTGTCTGAGATTTTGGTGTGATTTGAGAGGATAATACAAAAGTTATGGATGATTTAGGGATTTACTGCTAAACCCATGGCGGCCAAAATGATCAGAACGGTAGAAAATATAACAAAATAATAAAAAATGACAGAGAATAATGGAATTATTTAATATTTAGTGTGAAGTCCTTTAGCTTCAATCACACTTTGACATCTTCGACTGCATAAGGAAATTAAATTTTCAATTTCTTGCTGTGTGATCTTATTCCATTCTTCCTCAATGACATTCCATAATTGCTCAGTTGTTTTAGGATTTCTTGCGTTCGAACGTTCTCCTAGAATATTTCACACATTTTCAATAAGATTGAGATAACCTTTTCAGCCTTGAGGAAGTTCATGAACACCTTAGCCTTGTGACATGGGGCATTGTCCTGCAAGAATATGGATGGTCGCTTAGTTGAATTTCTCAGCACAGGCAAGACATGATCTTTTATAAGTTGTTTATAAACTCCTGCATATACCTTTCCATGTAATCGCACGAAAGGACCCACACCATCTCCAGATATCATCCCCAAACTATGAGACTTCCTCCACCGAATTTTACACTAGTCTTAAGGCATTTAGGCGACATTTTTTTACCTAATGTTCGACGAACGTACCTTTTCCTATCTGAGCCAAATAACATAAACTTAGATTCGTCACTGAAATGCACCGTTTGCCATTTTTCTTGAGACCACAACACATGTTCGGTTGCAAAGGTAAGACGACACTTGTTATGCTTAGAGTTGATCAGTGGCTTCACTGCAGGTGCTCTTACTTGTAGGTCATGTTCAACTAAACGACGAGACACAATTTTTCGAGATAAAGTTTTCTTCACCACAATGCTCATTTCCCAAGAAACAGCAGCAGCAGTTTAAAATCTGTTCTTTTTAACCAACTTTACCATAGCACGATCTCTCTTGGTTATTTTTCTTGTCCTACCTGTAGACTTTCTTGCTTCACACGAACCACAATCATCTTAGACCTTAAGAATACCGTGAACAACACTTTTTGACTTGTTAACAACCTTTGCAATCATAGACCCAATACTTAAATTATCCTTCTTTCGAAGCTTAATAATCTGCTGACGAATTTGTAACGGAGTAAGTGGCATTATATTAACAAAGTACACTGCAGATATTCTTACTAATGTTTAGTAAACGAACCGTCACGTAAACAAATTAAAAGAAATTAGAGTTCGCCGGTTAAATATACTAAAACACGGAGTAAAAGCAACCGTTCTGATCATTTTGGCCGCCATGGGTTTGGCAGTAAATCACTAAATCATCCATAACTTTTGTATTATCCTCTCAAATTACACCAAAATCTCAGAAAATAACAAATAATATCGTATTTATTGTCTGAAAATTATAGACTATAAAACAAATTTAATAAAAAAAATTATACCTACTTTTCTGACGAAAACAATGCCCTTCTGAACATTTTGGCCGCAACTGTATTGTCTCCCAGATCTGCGCCCTAGAAAGGCCACTCCACACTTACTAATCGATGAGAAAGCGTTGAAGTTTTACCAAACTCGTCGCTGCCATTATCTAGCAGGATAAACGGGCGCCTATAACAATATTATCGGGAATACGAGAGAATCTCTTTACATATGAAGAAGAGATTCAAAGCGATAGCTATTCAATTTCCCTGAGACTATTGATGCGATAAATTCAAAGGCAGAAATACCCCTAACTATGTTTCATAAATTATACAAAGATATCTGATAGGGTAAGGCACAACGATGTACCAGGAAACATTATTTTAAAGTCGATCTGTAATATTTACAAGGAATTTAGAGTATTCATATAAATATATAATCCTTTCAATGACTACATAAATAAAGAGGAATCGCATCTCAGCGAATTAACCTATAAAGCGAGACCATCCAAATCAGGTCCGGATAGTCCAGTAATATTTATTATTGGGGTATATAATGTTAACAACATAAAATACGCAGAAGACCGTGTTAATAGCCAGCTTAGAAAGAAAGCTGGAAGAACATTTAAATAGGTTGTAAAGGAACGAACTATTTACTGTAAGAACGCAGAATAAATTGACGTCAATAAAAGCGGTAGTTCAGTGTTTTAGCTATCTATTCGAGATGCAAAGTAAAGTGGGTACTTGTAGTGATTGCTAAATAATAATGACTCCATTCACTGACAACCTTGAAATTCGGGTGAGCTGAGGAAAAACAAACGGAAAGAAATTCACAAGCCTATGTGAAATTTTCATTTTAACCAATAAAAACCTCGCCTTTACAGAGATTTACCGGCGAGCTGAGAAGACGGAAATAACTTCGAGAGTCTATACGACTAGCTTTTGAATCAATGAAAAAATTGTCTTCACAGAAATTATCCGTTGAGAAGAAAAAAAAAGTAACGAATCTATGCGAAATTTCTTTTGACAATAAAATGAGAAGAAAAATTAAATGAATAAGAGAGGAGAGTTTGAAGTCATGTGAAAGGTTTCGTTCCTATTCACCGCTTCCAGCGTTGAAGATGTTGCCAGTGTAAAAATACTCGACAATTATAATATTGGCTTTTAACCAAGCGTGCAGAACATCGAAGAATTTTTTCCAACAATCCAAGACAGCTAATTATTTCATACTATATCTCTGTCTACTTTTCAAAATATGCAATTGTATATACCTTTTGTGAGAAACGAACACTCTCACGTTTAATTTAAGCATTTTTGAATATTAAGTTGTGCCAATCATTTAATCTGTTTAGTCAACATTTCCTCCATGACTATTCGTTAAAACCACGGACGTTAAAAACATTCTGATTTATTTTCCTGAAACGAGCTTCTGACACAACTTCAAGCGTGTAAATTCGTAAAAAAATTACTTGTCGTTTTTTTTGTTAAAACTACCCGTGTTTTCTCGTCATTATCACAGTCTATTAATGTTCTTGGCGTGGGTAAATCAACATTTCATATTAACCCCTAAGCTCCACGCCTTTATATATTACCTATATAGTACCGATATAGTTTCTTAACAATCGAAGAAAAATATGACTAAAATCAAAAAGTGCATTTCAATAGATACGTTTTCCTGAAACTAAACAAATCATTGCGGGATAGAAAAATACTGAAACATTACGTAATATATATTCTATAATATAATAATGAATTCGCCACTATCTCCTCACTGATCAAGAAATGGTTTGAAACGACTTATAGTATTACCAACTAAGCTAAGTCTAACAAAATACCAGTCAGTAACGGGTGAACTTTAAAAGAGCATAGAAATACAAATAACTAATATTCACAATAAGAAACAGACGGTATTTCCGTGACATATAACGAGGAAAGGAGCCCGGGAAAATTTAACACTCACAGGATATACTGAAGACATGAGAAGGAGACGGAAGCATTTAGAAAAACTACTTAAGGATTTGAGGTAATCGAGTGAATGAAAATGACAACGCAAGTGAGTGTCACTTAGAGCAGAAAAATAAAAACACCGGAAGAGGAAAAGCCATAATCATAAGCATCACGAAAAAACAAATGGTATAAAAAAGAAGAAGTAAGAAGTATCTTACATTTTGTTAAAACTCTCAATATATTTCCACTCTAATACTTTTACCAGATTCTTTGAAATTAAAGGTTGAAACATAACAGAGTAGGTACTACGAACTGAGGCATAGCAGATCATGTTTAGGATGAAAATAAATCGTAGAATCTTGTCTGTAATGAGGGGAAAATAACTGACATCAAAGCAATCAGTATCATCTTTAAGAAGTAAGCTTCACTTGTGATTTGGAACAAAAAGGAATTTATATGTTATCCAAGAGTTAAAATGGAAAAGCAAGTATCACGATATTTGATTTTCAGTATCCATTAAAGACATTACCGATTTAGATTGCCGGAGTTTTATTCATTATCGCCGCTATCTTTCCCGCCTGAGTATAGTTGCATCAAATGGAGTAGAATACGTAACCTTACTGCTGAGGTTAAATATATTAAAAGATCGTCGGCAGAACAATTGTGATATAAACATCAAAGTTAAGGATGTAAGATTTAATAAATTGTACAATAAATTACAGAAAACATTCAAACGTAGATAGCCATGGATGATAAATGAAAAATTAGGATATAGATAAAATTTATCATTCATCAATACCCACTTTTCAGTTGGCTTTGATGATTTATAATTTGTTTACACTTGCGAGAAAAAACTATCGATTAACGTTTAACATCAAGTGAGAGTAAGGCTTCATAAATTTATTGTATAATTCTAAATAATTTAATAACATAAAAAGCGTTAGTCTAAATTCTTCAGATCTGTTATATTCCCATTTTCTTTAAGAGAAGATCATTAGAAATACACTCACACACACACACACATATATATATATATATATATATATATATATGTTTATATATATATATATATATATATATATTTATTTATTTATTTATTTATTTAAGACATTTTTATGTTTATAAATTTTTATATCTTATAAATTTATATTATCAATTTCTTATATTTTATATTATAAATGTCTTAAAATAATTGTCAGACTTTGTCTATTTCCTAATATATATATATATATATATATATATATATATATATATATATATATATATATATATATATATATCAGAGGAAATATGTGAAATTATGATGTTTGTTTCATATCTGTCTACATTTCTGTGATGAGTTATTTCAATTATTTACACTATTTACATTGTTCAGACTGATGTGTTCATCTTTATTGCCATATTTACGACGTTTCGACCGTTGTACGTTCCGGGCTTCTTTAGGGTAATTAGAATTTCAAACTGAACCCTTTATTTCGTCCACTGGAGTAGATTTTTCTAGTTGCACGTGTCATACCTCGTCGGAATATCTTACTTTAATCCAAAAACCCCTAGGTTTTTTGTTCACCAGTGCAGTAGACGGAACTGAACTCACAACTCTTTGGGTCAAGTCACTGGATCCAACCGACGCTTTTATCCACTGGACCATGTGTCCTTGAGGACACATCCCCTAGTGGATAATACCTGGCTATTGCAGTGGTAAACAAAAAATCACCGAGAGTTGAGTTAAAGGGAGATAACTGAGATATCCAGAGGAGGCATGACACGTGGAAATATAGAAGTTCACCCCGATGGACGAAATAAAGGGTTCAGTTCGAAATTCCAACCACCGGAAGCAGGCCGGAGGGTACAATGGCCGAAACGTAGTGAATATAGCAACAAAGATGAGGATAACAGTCTATAAAATGTAAATAAAGTAAATTATTTTTTCGGGTTCATCAGAAAAAATTTTTTTAATGCACCAATCAAGACCTTCATTATTTTGAAGCATTTGCATCAATACGTTGTCAAATTTTTATCTGAAATATAATTTACTGAGATTCTATGACGATTAGTGCTTTTAAAATCAAAATGGGATTTGAAGGTGATTTATTTGGAAGATAGTGCAATTTGGTACAAACATTAGTTGGCATTTTTGCAGTCATCGTAGATGTGTTGGCATCACAATTCTGTTGTTAATACCTATTCAAACATAGTATGCATATAAACATGTATATTTGCACACACGTTTTCACAGATAAATGCAAAGTATAAATCTGCCCTGTTTTTTTTTTACAAATATCTCCTATCTTAAAAGGAATACGCCAACATGCTTAAGCTTGACAATATTTTTTGAATGAAATAAAACGGGTAACTAAGGAATATTAAAAATAAATCAATTATTTAATAAATAAACAAAATTAAATTAAATAAATAAAGGTTACATAAAAACAAATCAATGTTAGCAACATCAACTAACTCACCTATAATCTTCCCTAGATTATCTACCACCTACAAGTTTTTAGAATATTCTAACGCGATCAGTAATTCAAAATTTGAAAACTTTACCTTATTTTAATTTTTACAAATTAATTCGCAGAAAATGCAGGTTCTTCTTCTATTGGCCGTGTCCCTTTAAGGGATAGGGGGCCATGGCTCTCCACTACTTTCTATCTTTCGTGTCCCTTAGCAATTTTCCTCATTTTGTTAATATCCCTACCCTACATTTCGCCATCCATTGACACAAACTAGTCAACTGACTCACTGCCTTTCACTGGCACTCTCCCTTGCTCTCAACATATATATCCCGTTATGGGTTGGATTTACTAGCCAGGAATGTTCAGCTATCTTTTCCTGATTTTGAGTATAAGTTTTCAATCTGTTGCCATTTTCTTTATGACTTACGATTCGTACATGGATTTTTATGTATCCGTCGGTAGAACCGCAATTCTTTTGCCTCCAGTTTTTTTCTCATTCAACGGGGAAATTGTCCAAGATTAACTGCCACGTAAATGGATGGATATAGCATTCCATTACTTTTTCTAACAATATGTTCCGTTTCATTCGCTAGATTAAGGCCTCTTCCGATGACAGTATCATATTTTCCATACTCTGGTAAAACACTTCCCAGATATTAGAACTTCTGCACCTGCTGGATGTCCTTATCTGCATTTCGTAACGCACGTCTTCGGCTTTTTTCTTTTGCTGATGACAAGACTTTCTGCAGTTGATGTTTAGTCATTTTTCTCTTCTCTTTTACCAGCATCAACTCAGTGTCATCTGCGTATCTGATATTATTAAGATTAGGCCTAGCGATAGTAAATCCTGATAGGATCTCCAGTCACACACACACATACACACACACACACACACACATATATATATATATATATATATATATATATATATATATATATAATATGATAAGTTAATTGGTAATCCATTATGATAATTTCAGGGGAGGATATAAAAACCAAGAGCTCAATGTAATAACAGAGCAAGTGATAATTGATTAATAATATCCTCCTTTCTGAAATCTTCAATTTGTTAATATATATATATATATATATATATATATATATATATATATATATATATATATATGTATGTGTGTGTGTGTGTGTGTGTGTGTGTGTGTGTGTGTGTGTGTGTGTGTATACACCATGTATAGGTTTGGTGTATATAGAATAAATTCCAATAACTAAAAAATACTCTTCTTAAAAGAGTGCTCAATACAGAGTAGAATAAATATAATTATTTATTCGAAAATTATTACACAAATATGTTATAAAATCACTACAAAAATAGCCTTTTTGTATCCAGATATATTATATATATATATATATATATATATATATATATATATATATGTATGTGTGTGTGTGTGTGTGTGTGTGTGTGTGTGGTGTGTGTGTGTGTGTGTGTGGTGTGTGTGTGTGTGTGTGTGTGTGTGTGGTGTGTGTGTGTGTGTGTGTGTGTGTGTGTGTGTGTATTCATTGGAAAACCAGGTAGGCAGTGACTGATTATGAAAATAAATTTCATCCACTTGAACACAATACTTTGGTTGATATTAATATGTACCTAGTTCCTCACGGAGGACGTGGCACATGGCAAAATTTAATGTGGAGCAATCTACCAAAAATTCCCCGGAGATCCCGCATAACCGGGATCGGGTCTGTCTACCACCCCGGACGATACTATGCCCTTCATCATTCCTCGTCCGGCTTCCTCTCTGCCCGAAAGCAAAGAGTTCGGCAACAGCTAAGTACTGTGCACGTGGCCGGCTCCAACTGCCTTACTGCCTGCTCTTCAGGCAGCCATCGTTTGTATTAGTAGGGTGAGTATCCTATATACCACCAGGTGAGTTCAATTTGACAAACACGGTGGGGTGAGAAAATCATCCGGCGAAGATCTAAAATGACCGTTAAAAAAAGATTCCACTTGGAAAGGCTTGCCCATATGGTAAATAAAAGTGCTCAATAACGAATGAAACTGGCGTCACGTACAGTAGCTACCTGAAGCCTCAAGCACCCTAATTACTCTGCTGGGCTCACCCTATTGCTACAGCCACTGGCTACCTGACGATTGCTTGCAAACGTGAGCCAGTCTTGGCCAGTCACTGCCTACATGTTTAATGAATTAATATTGAAGCTCTGTCATTTATTATGGCATTGATCACTTTTATGCCAGTAGCCTATTTTTGAGCAGAATCTTTTCAGAGCTGCACAAAACACTGGAGAAGATAAAAGGTAACCACTGACCGATAATTCACAAGGAGTCATTGCAATATAAATTCAATAAACATATGAGAAAGTGTGATGAGCCATGATCGCTACTTACTGAAAAGACTTAGCATATATATATATATATATATATATATATATATATATGTATATATATATATATATATATGTGTGTGTGTGTGTGTGTGTGTGTGTGTGTGTGCTTTTGTGTAGGGTGTTCGCACAACCGAGAGCGTGTACAATCATTATTGGGCGATCTTTATCTATATATTTCGCTTAGACAAATTAGTATCAACGCGCACTTGTGATCCCCATAAAGGGTTTAAATTCAATTCATGGATATGTATATAAGTGAACACCAAGAATACGTAATTGAAAATGTTTTATCCGAAGTTGTAGTGGATGCATTTTTGGTCGTTTCCGTAAAACTTTGAGGGTATTCATCTAAAATCCATTAATAATATATATATATATATATATATATATATATATATATATATATATATATATATATATATATATATTAAATTAAAAAAGTTAACTTCCTTGATATAACATTAGATTTGAAGAACAATACATACACACCTTATAAAAAACTCAATACGAATCCTTTATATATACACCCTAAATCAAATCACCCCTCATCTATAATTAAACATATACCTTTATCTATCCGAAAAAGAATTAGTACAAATTCAGCAACTGACAAGATTTTCGACGAACATTAATTTCTATAATAAAGCTCTAAAAGATAGTGGCTACAAAAACCTAAAACTAACTTATATTAAAAATGAAAACGGTAAGCATAGGAAAAACAGAAGCAGGAAAATAATTTGGTATACACCCCCATACAACCAAATGGTAAAAAACAAATTGGGACAAAAATTCCTTGAATTAATACTCAAGCATTTTCCAGGTGGAAGTAAACTTAGTACTATTTTCAATAGAAATACACTAAAATTAAGTTATAGCTGTACTGATAACCTAGAAAAGTTTATTAAGAAACATAATACTAATATCTTAAATAAACACTTATACCAGAACCAAAAAATTGTAGACAAGGGAAAAATACAAACAACAACTAATGAGGGTGAACAAAAATTATGTAATTGTAGAAACCCTCAAAACTGTCCTTTACAAATTAAATGTTGCATGGAATCAGTAGTATACCAATGTCATATATCTTCTATTGAAAACCCTGAAAACATAAAAATTTATATAGGTTGCACTAGCCATGAGTTCAAAAAGAGGTTCAACCAACATCAATCCTCGTTTAGGATAAATAAGTATAAAAGTCAAATATCTCTCTCGAAGTACTTTTGGCACCTAAAAGAATCCAATAAAACACCTACAGTGAAATGGAAGTTAATAAGAAGGGCTAGAATATGTAGGTCATTAAATGACCCATGTCCTTTATGCATACATGAGAAACTATATATTACTAAGTTTATAAAAAATAAAAATTTACTGAATCAGAGAAATGAAATAGCTATTTTATGTCGTCATTGCCAAAAAAAAAAAAAAAAAAAATTACCTGATTATTATGCATACTCATATTTTATGGGTATAAATAATTTTAAATAATGTAGATAATTATATTACATCTACTTGGTTTATAAAGAAATATAGCCGATTAAATTTAAATGTTAAATTTGAAAGTAGAATTTTAAAAAATGTTTTTAAATTGAAATTAAATAAAACAGATTCTAACCTAAACATCTTTTAAAATTGTAATTAAATAAAACGTACTCTAACCATAACACCTCTCTCAAGGCAATTCAAACACTGAAAAGAATCCAAGTGAACACAGAAAGTCAAATGAAATTAATAAGTTAGAATATAATATTGAAATTAAATGTCCTTTATACATACATATATACATTTATAATACTAAATTTATAAATAAAAGTTTATTGAATTAGTGAAATAATTTAACCACCTTTGCCGTCATTGTCATAAAGTTTACATAAAATAAAATAAAATAAAATAATATTTACTTATACTCGATAAGAATAAATAATTTTAAATACTGTAAGTAATCCTAATACATTTACTTGGTTTTTAACTAGAAGTATAGTATATTAAATATTAAAAATAATTTTTTAGAAAGGTGGATAAAACATATTCTAACCTAAACAGTCCCTCAAAATCTTTAAATATACAAATAGAAAAAATACCATAAGAATTTTTGCCGTTAGAAAAAAACCCAGATGACATGAATTTAGCGGATGTCAGAATTTGTTAAAAGATACATCCCTACCCATCCCTAAACATAACCCCGCTTTCAAATGTAACTATTAACTGATACAACGAAAATTAAAAATTGAACCCTCTACCACCCCTTGTCTAGATGAATGGATTTATCGGTAACCTTGGAAACCCTCAAACTATGAATCTTTCCTGTGCCGTTAACAACCGTAAATTTTAAAAAGTAAGTTACTCCAAAATTCGCTTGATGAGGAAATGGAACTAATGTCTTTGGTTTAATAACAAAATTAAATTCAGGGGCTTTAGCTTCCATTTCTGAAACATGGTTATCACTGTGTAGCGGTAAAACCATATTTTAAATCTATTAATTTATAATATTAATGCTCTGTAAATTTAAATTTACATAGAGCACTATTGTGTAAAAATAAAAATATCTATAAGAACACCGGATTTTATATCTTACTGTTCTTTCCTTTTTATTTATATATACATATATATATATATATATATATATATATATATATATATATATATATATATATATATATATATATATATGTATATATATATACATATATATATATATATATATATATATATATATATATATATATATATATATATGTATGTATGTATGTATGTATGTATGGACAGCCATTTCCTTGTCTAAGTTGGTGAATCCTGCTAAAATCCTTACCTTCAGTTCATCTTTGTTTTACAAGGAGCTTTTTTGGTCTCTGTCTCGACTGCGCCATACACAAAATAATCTCGTGGGTTGCAGTCTGGGGAGTGAGGTGATCAAATGTAAATGGTGATGTGGTCGCAGAAATTATCTGACAACTATGCCCGTGTTCTCTTGCTTATGTAACATGTTGCAGAGTCGTATTGACAGACATAGTGTCTACCAGCAGACACGATCTTGACTCAGGTGAGCACTACCTCTTAAGGCACATGATGTAGGTCTCTGTGTTGAGTCTGATGCCTTTATCAATAATTCGGGAGCTCTTTTCTGATCAGTACGATCGCGGTTATTGTATCTTCGTTGTCACCATTATATTCACCCAACACTTTCCGATTCCTCTGCATCGTCGTCAGTCGTGATGAATGTCATTTCCAAATTTCTGGCGGAGTGAATTGCATTATGGTACTTCTTTTCACACAGACGGTGCCCAACTGACCCTACTATACTGTGTAGTCAACAAAATCAAAAACAAACAACGCCTATGAGTGAAATTAAAAATATAAAATGGCGACAATTTACCCATCACAACCTTTCTCTTTCCATATATAAGGGAAACTGGAAACCCTACCCATGTTTATTATAGGTGGGTGTAATGTCAACAATATAAGATGTGCAGATGACAACTGTTCAAAGGCCTAATCGGAAAAGAAATTAAAGGACCTCTTCGAGAGGGTGGTAGAAGAAATCGTAGTAAATCACCAATTGCAAAGACAAGCAAGAGCAAAAGCTGAAGACGAGTTACGAATTGATGATATTAAGCAGATGAAGAATTTCAAATAAGATTAACATTTGTTAACAATTATATACATATTGACAGTGACAATCCTGTAGCCAACTCACACCATTAGCAGACAGAAAAGTTAAGGTATTCGTTTTCAACGTGCGATATTTGTACACACATGAACTTCATATTTGTCAAACAGAATACTCGGCAACTCTCCATCTTTTCTTCTCTATGTGCAGTATCCCTTCAGGGCGTAGGTCTTCATCGCCTTCCACAATTTTTTGTCCTTCGCAGCTCTTAATAAATTTTGTCTTTTTAATATTGCTATACCTCTCCAAAAATCTGAGTTCTCTGTAGCATGGAAATTGGATGGGTTCATAATTTCTGACTAAATGAAAATATTTAATTGATTGAGCAAATAATATTTGAGTTATGTTTTTCTATCCGTCGTGATGCTAGAATGTGTGAGATCATGGTTCTCCACGACTTCCAATCCTTCGTGTCTCTAAACAATATTTCTCCTCTTACTAATCCCCAAGTCTTTGTTCAGTCCTCTATTTACAAAAGCTCTTTGGTAGGTTAAACGCTCTTTCTTTCTGCTCAATACTTCATGTAAGTATTAAATCGTCCAAGACATATTTCTTCGTGATTGTCCGAGAACATTCAACCGCTCTTTCCTAATCCTAAGCATATGTGTCCTTTCCATTCCCTTTTTTTTAAATATTTCATCATTGCTTACATTCCCGTCATGGTATTCTCAGTATCCTTCAGTAGAGTCATACCTCTGTCTTCTCAATTCTTCTGTTCATCTTTGCGTAGAAATTGTCAAGTATTCACTATTTACTTTGGTTCTAACAAAACTTTCCCATATCTCAAGACATTCTCTTTTGGAAGACACCTTTCGCTATTGCAATGTGTTTTCGGATTTCTCTGCCATATTTTCCACCGTGAGTAGAAAACCTCAGTCAAAACGTCAGCCATGCTCAACTTCGTCACTTGTATTTCCCGATTATTCACATGTGTAAGTCGTGTCGTTACTCACTAGCCCCTTTCAGATGACAGTAACCACAGCAACATTTGTAAATCAGTTGCCTTTTAATAATAGATTTTCCCTGTAAACAGTTTTATTTGCCATATCCTACTCTGTAAAGCCGATATCGATTATACAAAAAAAACCATGATGAATAAACATACTTGATGTAATTGAAACAATTGCGCACATATAAGTATTGCAATATAAGAAAAATTGCTTCTTAATATAACAAAATGTTATTAGATAAAGAAGAACGAGATATTTTCTAAAACCTCCCAGCAATTTTTCGACGATAAAAAATAACAATTTGACAAGTGACAAAATAAATTTATTTCTTCTGTCTGGAGGACGCTTTGATCAAAACGAAAAAAAAAAAGCATCCCGAAATAAAAGATTAGCGTCCATGGCAGTTTATATATTCTCTGTTAAACATGTTTTTCCTTAGCTACAAGTCAGCCTACCCAAGATGAGTACATTTTCCAGCGCCTAGCAATAATTTTAAGAATTTGTGACGGTAAACATGTTAAGAAGATTCTACTTTAAATATAAAGGAGAGAAAATATTTTTAAAAAGATTCTATCACGAAAGAAATGAATACTGTCCAATAGAGGCTATTATATTTGTATTATGAACGAATATGTTCCGAAACATAAATTGCCTCAAATATAATAGCCTCATCCACATGTACAAAAAAAGCCTAAAAAATAATGGGAGTAATATGAATAAAAAAAGAAAACACTCAATAATATCAAAGTATGAACACGTCCACAATGTGTTGACCGTGTTTGGAAAATAAAACATTCCTCTAACTCTAAATACATTCATGGAAGAATCCATGCATTCAGTTAAAGTAAAAAAATAAAATTAATCCTTGATAATGGCTAACAGTGTATCCGAAAGCACTCGAACATGCAAACTATTTGGACAATTTCTACATTATTTATGCCCAGAAAAGAAGAAAATTATAAGAACACATGAAAAATGAAATAAAAAATTACCCGCAGTATTGTGATGTTTTTAATGAAACATGTATATAAGAGGGGCTGCTTCCCAAATGATTACATACACACATACACACACATATTTCTTCGGCTATATCTTGTGTCTTTCTTCCATTTTTTCTTTTTGAGGAGATTATATTTTATGACTTTATTTATTACATTTTTCGCGCAGAAGAGATATTTTATAAGTAATAATAAAAATTGTTATAGCCATCATTTAACACCTCCTGATGAGATGCTACGATGTATATCGAAACATTAATGCATTGATTTAATAGTACTATATATATGTTCGAAGGTAATATCCTATAATAAAGAATTATCGCTCTACTTGTGTATTGAAATCCATTTTTAAGGTTAATGTCATGGATGGTTGAATTTATATTTTATTCGTTCTCATTTCATTTGTATGTATACATATATATATAATATATATATATATATATATATATATATATATATATATATATGTATATATATATATATATATATATTGTTATGAAGAAATATAGTCTTAAGGTGTGCTACGTTTATGGGATAAAGTGCTCAATATCAGAAATAGAATGTGTGTAAATATAAAAGTGAACATAGAAGTCAACACTTAGAAGCGACAGGCACTTACATGCTGGGCGCAATCGTATCGTCAGGCCACGAATCCGGTGTCCTGACGATTGCGTCTAGAATAAAACAGCTTGTCGCCTCTAAGTGTTAATTTTTAATGTGCATTATAATATATATATATATATATATATATATATATATATATATATATATATATATATATATATATATATAGACTGGCGCAAGGTTGCGCTGGGTGAAATAGGCTACCTGACATGAGGTAATTTTGTATTTTTGCTGTGTAATATATCTGTTCTGTTATAATAAATAATTTTAGCTTAGTTGTCTAGTTTTAATATTTGATAATACTAAGATCCACCTGGATTATATATTATATACAAGTACTATATATATATATATATATATATATATATATATATATATATATATATATATATATATATATCTGTACTATATACACACTGCGTGTCAAATTATTATTGAGATAACGTTTTTTCTAATATTTCAAAAACAGTCCAATCAATTCACACAAAATTCTCAAACTGTGTTGACAACACTGACCTGCGCAATCACTCAAATGTTCGTACTGATCTGCGCAATATAAAAAGACTGGCACCATATTTGTTATCAGCACAGTGATTTGAGGATGCCAAATTATTAAAAAGGTTTAGTAAAATTCCCAGAATTGAGCAAACAAAACGTTTATTGATGTTGCACGTGAATGTTTATGATCAAAAAAGCTAATAAATGAGATAATCAAACAAATAATAACAGATACAAACAAAGGCACAGTTTTAAACAAATTAATAGGGAATGTGCTTTCCCTGTTTTGAAATGACTTGAAGAAGTCGACGATCCATAGAATTTGTTAATTGTAGGACGTCATCTGCTGTAATGCCGCGAGATATGTCAAGAATTGCTTCCCACAACTCAGCGTTGCTCCTGAATTGTCGTCCGTTGGCGTACAGTCTTCGCTTCATGATGCTCCAAAGGTTTTCGATTGGGTTCAAATCCGGAGAATTTGCTGGCCACTTCATTTTTTGATGTCCATCGAAGCCTAACTGTTTCAAATATTCAGTAGTCTTGTGAGCAGCATTTGAGGGAGCATTATCTTGCATAAAAACAGTGGCCCTTCTGAAGGCAACTCTTTGCCTTTTCAACCACGGTTCATTCTATGTTCGTGACATACTCTACAAAATTTGTTATACCTGTTCCTACTTCCAGATATTTGAATCGTTTAATACTAAGTTCGTGACCTACACTACTAAATATGTTATACCTGTTCCCACTTACAGATATTTCAATTGTTAAATTCTATTTTCGTTACCGCCACTACTAAATATGTTCAACCAGATCCTACATCCAGATATTTGAATAGTTTAATTCTATGTTCATGATTTCCACAACTAGATTTGTTATACCTGTTTCTACTCCCAGATATTTGAATATTTCAATTCTTTGTTCGTTGCCTCCTCTCCTAAATTAGTTATACCTGTTCTACTTCCAAATATTTGAATTGCTTAATTCCCTGTTGGTGACCACCACTACTAAATTTGCAATACCTGTTCCTAGTTCAAAATATTTGAATTGGTAAATTCTATGTTCGTAACCTCCACTACTAAATTTGTTAAACTTTTTCCTACTTCCAAATATTTCAATTGTTTAATTCTATGTTCATTACCTCCTCTAATAAATTTTTTACACATGTTCCTACTTCCATATATGTGAATTGTTTAATTCATTGTTCGTTATATCTACTACTAATTTTTTTATAACTTTTCCTACTTCCAGATATATCAATTGTTCAATTCTATATCCGTTACCTCCACTACGAAATTTGTTATAACTGTTCCTACTACCAAATATTTGAATTGTTTAATGCTATGACCGTGACCGCCATAAATAAATTTGCTATATCTGTTCCTACTTTCAAATAATTGAATTGATTAATTCTATGTTCGTGACCTCCACTACAAAATTTGTTTTACCTGTTCTACTTCCAAATATTGAAATTGTTTAATTCTATGTTGGTGACCTCCACTACTAAATTTGCAATACCTGTTCCTACTTCAAAATATTTGAATTGGTAAATTCTATGTTCGTAACCTCCACTACTAAATTTGTTAAACTTTTTCCTACTTCCAAATATTTCAGTTGTTTAATTCTATGTTCATTACCTCCTCTACTAAATTTTTTATACATGTTCCTACTTCCATATATGTCAATTGTTTAATTCATTGTTCGTTATATCTACTACTAATTTTTTTATAACTTTTCCTACTTCCAGATATATCAATTGTTCAATTCTATATCCGTTACCTCCACTACGAAATTTGTTATACCTGTTCCTACTTCCAAATATTTGAATTGGTTAATTCTATGTCCGTGACCTCCACTACAAAATTTGTTTTACCTGTTCTACTTCCAAATATTGAAATTGTTTAATTCTATGTTGGTGACCTCAACTATTAAATTTGTTATACCACTTCCTTCTTCCAGATATTTGAAATGGTCCTGATCTCCTCTATTGAATTCTTTATACCTGTTCCTTTTTTACTAATTACACATCCTTAATTGTTATGATGTATTTAGAGTATATGGCATCACAGCTTTCACTCCAATTCCAGGCCATACTTTCTGGTATAGAAATTGCTATTTTCTGTCATATTCCCTGGAACACTTAGATAACTCTGAAGTTTTCTTCTTGATCATTCTTATATCAACTTCGGATACCTATGTCATGTGCATAGATCCCATGGCTTATATACAACAACGTTTAAAGCAAAAAACAATGGATTAACAAAGATAGGTATCCACAACCGTTCGCAAAACCTTGCCCAGAGGAAATGTGATGATGTGAATGTAGTGAGATTATCAGGTTATTACTCTTTCAAATTTCTTCCAAAGCAATGAAACACTAAACATACATTCATACACAGAAAAGCCTCAGCCTATCCCTAATAGTTAAATCGAAAAACGCCCTAAGTTCGTCAATAGGGGAAATCTTGAACATCCAATTCTGCATAAATTAAAAATAACATATGAAAACATTTGGAGACTAGGTTGGGCTATTTTATCCCATTAGATTTGTTCACCCGACATTTCACCAACCTTCAATTACCTTTTCAAATCGCTGCGAAATGCTCTGTTGGAAAACATATTCTCCAATGAAACCAGATTCAAGAGATTGCTGAAAACCTGTTCACATGGAAATCTGTGTTTTCTTCTCCCAAATGTATATTACAGCTTCCTGATATGTGGCAAAAGATTCTCGAAATTAATGGTGATTATATAACTGTATAAAATATAATTGTTTCATATTTTTGGTAAACGAAAAACTTTATGACTCAAAATAATGAATCAATTGCCAAGAATATGAATCAACACTAAAGAACGTCAAGCAACAGTATTTCAGAAATACCTTCGAAGTAGCAACGGACGAAAGTTAGACAAGGTCTCAAAAACATCAACTTAAGATGAAATAGAGATTGACTAGGGCAGATGAATGTCCACTAAAAACGGTAAAGGCATGTAATCAAATTTGCTAATGCCAACTAAGAACATCCTTCGAGAACATTGAACGAAAGTGAGTATTACAGGAAAGAAATCTTAATTAAATAAGACAATACAGTGGCCAAATTGATATGATGTATGGAGTGCAGATGCTTACGTGAAGATCAGATTCACTGAGGAGACTACAATGTAAATGTATTCTAATTTTGTTTTGCTCTTTTTGCAGTGAGGATTACCCTGTACAAAGGCGGAACCACCCGAGGTAGATGGTTAAGGAGTAAGAGGCACATATTATGCGTATATGTAGAAAAGATATCGGTTGTCCCTAGACTTTAACCGGTTAAGATTGTAAGGACCTGGAAAACATCCTTTTGGGACTCGGTTGCCGAGTTCAGTGGTCGGCAGGAAGAAACTGCTCGAGTGGTACTTACTTCTCACCAATGGAATACGGAGATAATGAGAGTGGTTCGTCACAATGCGCATAGCTGCGTCTTAAAAAAAGTTGGTACGACTATTGACCTTCATTAAAGACAACGAGATTTGAAAGAAAATTTTCCGTCGTTTGTGCACTCTTCCAGGATTATATACGGTCGTGAATTCAGAGCTATCCTTCAGCTAGACAGGTTTCGACAGAACCTTGTCTGCTCTGTGATTTACGCCCTGTCTTTCAGAAGAGATGATGAGAAGATGTACATTCCCAAATTGATATGTGCAACAGTGAATAAAAATCGACTATACTCCCAACTTTTTGGCCATTGTTCTTCGGATGTCTATCTTTGTACGCTATAATCTTCTCAAAATTTTAAAGTTGATGACTATTGTCACTGTTCAAAACATCGAGATTAAAAGTAAATTGTCCATCGTTTGTGTCCTTTTGTCAGGATTATATACAGTCTTGAATTCAATGCTATCTTTCAGCTAGACTTGTTTCGACAGAACCTTGTTTGCTGTGCGATTTCAGCCCTGTCTCTGAGAAGAGACAATGTGGAGATATACCTTCCCAAGTTTATATGTGCAACAGTGAATACAAATCGATTATACTCCCAACATTTCGGCCGTTGTACTCTCCGGACTTCTCCAGATGTCTATCTTTGTACGCTATAATCTTCTCCAAATTTTGAAGTCTACGACAATTGTCACTCATCAAAAATATCGGGATTAAAAGAAAAGTGTCCATCGTTTGATCCCTCTTTGCCAGGATTATATACAGTCTTGAATTCTGAGCTATCCTTCAGCTAGACTGGTTACCAGAGAACCTAATCTACTTTGCGATTTAAGCCCTGTCTCTGAGAAGAGACGATGTGGACATATATATTTTCAAATTTATTTGCGCAATCGTGAATAAAACTAGCCAGATTCGCCGACTTTTCTTTCCAAGCCACTAACCGTTCCACCCCCTGCTCGTTTGGAATACATTTCATTGTACACTAATAAATGTACGTGTACTATTTGTGTTCTAGAATGTTTGAGTTGCAGTGCTTTCGTAATGAAAGTATCTTGGCCATCTTGGAAATCATTTTTGAAAATCCTTGCTGTTAATTAGATTCAGATACAGATCATTATCTCAGCTGGGAAATATGCAGCTGTTTGAACCACAAATCAAACCCAGAGAGGAATATTGTAGATAAGGGTAGCTGGTAATATGAAAGTACATCCATAGCAAGTGTCAAATCAAAATGGAAATATTAGCTCAATGAAATAAGAAGCTGGAGGAGATGATTGTTGTCTGATCTTTCTTATTTCTCTGAACTTAAATTACACTAAATGAAAAAATAAACTACAGACATAGGATGTAGGATGAGTTGCATAAATATTTTAATCAATTTCATTTGCTGGTCATTAAATTATGTCACTTTGCGTCCTCCATAAGACTTTTCACTGAACCTTATGAATATTTATGAGCATTTATTAATTTAATAATGAGAAGAAATTACCATGCATGCTCTTGTCTGTAGATGCTTGCTACGGAGTCAGATTCTTTTATTCGGCTTGATAATGTCCCTCAGAGGACGAAACGCATCGGCTAAGATAAGTTTTTCTACTATCCTTATTCATATTGTCCTTTTACAGATTTATTTTCTTTGAAACTTTGCAGAAAGAGTTATGTTAGGATTGTGTTTCAATCCCTTTGAAAAGTCCCACATCGAAAAGCATTGAGATCGACAGATCTTTAGAATTCACAGATAGAATGTTCGTAGATAGTAATGATGAATGTGGTGTGCAATGCGAATGAAAAGAAAGGTGATGAGATATGAAGATTACGAGAACAAAGAGGACATATAAAGATTGACCCTCGACTTGAAGAGGTTGACATTGTAATAATCAGTGAAGAAACCATGCGGAAACCAGTTTCAGAGAGTGAGTTCTTTGGGAAAATCTGTTTGAATGGAACTTTCTTCGTACATTCCAAAGACGGGGAAAAGGCGATGCGATGTACTATTGTGCGGTTTTAAATATGTATCTGACGTTTATTTCGAGAGCAAAATTTTACTGAACTTGGCTGACAATGTTTTCTACTTCCAATTGCCAAAGCAGTCGATAAAAACGGGTTTTAAACATTGATCTCTGAGTAGCATCTTTCTTTTATACAATATTTGGAACAACAGAATCAACTTTTACCCTATTTTTCCAATTACAAGAGCATAAGACAAACTTCCAAACTATATGTAAATGTTTAGCATTGTTTGAACTCTGAGATGAAGATTTCATGTACAATTTTTATCGAAATAATCTTAGTCGACATAAATTCAGATTAAATAAGATTGTTGAAAATTGGATCGTTAGATATGTCTTCATGTAGATTATACGAGGGTCATTCAATAAATAAATTGAATTTTTCGGTATAAGGACTTATAATACAGATAGAAGCTTACTCTTTTTTATTTTTGTTTTACTTCTTTTTCACATGGATTTAATTTCTTTTGCAGATTAAAAAAAATTTGAGAGTTTTGGCGATTAACAAATAAGGCCGACCAAGAAGCATGCTTCAGGATTGAACAGCGGTCAGTTATCAAATTTTTGGTTGCTGAAGGGTGAAAAACCAGTTGAAATTCATAGGAGACTGTTAACTGTGTATGGTGCCACATGTTTCAGCCAAAAAAGTCTACAAGTGGGCTAAATTGTTTAAGTGTGGAGGATGAAGACAGGCCTAGGAGGCCTACAGAAGTGAGGTCTCCTGAGGTGATCGAATCAGTCAATGACCTCATTCAGTCTGACAGAAATGTGACAGTGGATGACATTGGAAGGACTTTGAAAGACATAAAGAACAAACGCAGGGGTCATCAGTCAGGAGTCATCTTACATCATGACAACGCAAGGCCTCACACAGCAACCCAAACGGTGCAGACCCTCAACGAGCTGGGCTGGGAACTGCTCCTCATCCCCTTACAGCCCAGACCTTGCCCCTTCAGACTTTCCCCTGTTTGGCCCTTGAAAGCGTTCACGAGAGGCACGAAGTTTAAAAGTGACGATGAAGTCAAAAGTGTTGTGAGCGACTGGCTGAGACATCAGTCCAAAGATTTTTACGCTGAGGGAATACGGAAGCTTGTGCACAGATGGGAAAAGTGTATGACAGTGCTGGGAGACTACGTTGAAATTTTTTTAAAAGTAAGCTTCTATCTGTATTAGAAGTCCTTATACCGAAAAATTCACCTTATTTATTGAATGACCCTTGTATTAACCTGCAATCGATGTGCAGATATATCTTCCGGTGAGACTTGAACGTGCACTTGAATGTGTTTGTGTGTGTAAAGCAGATGCATTATTTTGTAAGTTATTTGGAAATCTGACAAAAAATATTTTATTATCATATTAATTTTCTGGTAACATTATTTTATTTATTTTAACTTTATTGGATTAAAATTTCATATCTGTTACTGATAATCTTTTTTTATCTTTCATTGTTTTATTTTAATTAAATTATCTCCTTATTTTATTCCTTGATTCTTACGGTGATATCCCACTGAAACACCGGTTCTCGACCGATCACCGAAGTTAAGCAACGTTGAAACCTTTCAGTGCCGAGATGGGTAATAACATGGGTGTCTAATAGATAACGGCTCCGAAAAGAAATTAAGTTCCAATTTCAGTCGGTTCGTTATATTATCTTACGCACAAATACCTTTGGAAAATTATGAATCTACCTCTACTCCCCACCAGCTATGGTTTAATTAGTAGAACTTGTATCAGTAAATCATTATTATCTCTTAAGAATTCTTTCAGTCCAAGATTTTTTTTCTGGTTTTAAATAATCGATGAGAAAAAATCAAACCAATCAATGAGTCTTATATTCTTTGTCAGGTTGTATGGATCAGGAGCAGACTGGGTTCGATCTTTTTTATTTCGTGCGAATTATAAAGTGGTTCTTCATCAATAATGGGATTCCACTGAATAAACTTTCGTATTTGTAACTAAATTTTTGTTCCGCCTCACAGTTTTTGTCTTAACGAACAAATATTCAAATGGAAAAGAAAACCTTGTGTATTAAAAGAGTAAGAATATCGAGGAATTTCGTCAAAGTAAACGAGATGCGATTGGTAGAAATAAAACTGAACAAACTTTCTATGTACTGCAGATGATAGTTTAGATGAGGAAAATATGTTTTACTCGCTAGCCATTCATCTTTATGCTACTGCGGGGTTTCAAATTTTCGGTTGTCTTTGTGCATTTATATATTTCCACAATAGATAAATTAAATTCTATTATAAGAAATGTTGTGCTGCGTGCATTTCAGATATTCGAAGATAAAACCGAGTTCAGCTGTACCGACTGGAAAGATAACGGTGGAAAAAGATGCTGTCATTTAAGGAAGGAAAACAAAAGACAGAGTAGAGAAAAAGTGAGGAAAAAAATTGAAAGAAATCACATTCGCTATAATTAAATAAAAAAAAGGAGCGACTAAAAATTACGGTCACATATAAGTCAAGTTAAAGAGAAAAACTAGAAGAAAAATGATAGGGGAGATAAATTAAATGAAGAAAAATAACTGGAAAAAGAAAACGGAGAATAAGAAAAAAAATAGGGAAAAAGCACGGTAATAAACAAAGATATCTATCTATCTATCTATCTATCTCTGTATATATATATATTTATATATATATACATATATACATATATATATATATATATATATATATATATATAGAGAGAGAGAGAGAGAGAGAGAGAGAGAGAAAGAGAGAGAGATAATAGGGATAATTGAAATGAAGAACGGAAGATCAGAGAGAAAAGAAATAAAGAGAGAAAGAGTGAAAGAAAGAAAAGACAGGAAAAACTCGATTTCTGTCGAAATAAAAAAGTAAAGAAAGAAAGAAGGAAAGAAAGAAAGAAAGAAAGAAAGAAAGAAATATATGGAGAAAAGTCATAAAGAAAACTACTATGCAGGGAAATAAATATAAAATAAATATATATGAAAAGAAAGGAAGTAAACAATAGAGAAGGGAAATAAATAAATAACGAAAGAAAGAAAGAAAGAAAGAAACTTCGGTAGAAATGAAAGAAAGAATTCAACAGAAACGACTGAAAATAGCTACACACAAAAGAAAGAAAGGAAGACTACAAGAAAAACGTAGATAGATGGAAAACTCGGGAGAAAAGAACTAAACAAACAAACATAAGTAGAGTGAAAGGAAATGAGTAAATATATAATAAGTAAATATAGAAAGAAAGGAAGAAAAACAGTAAGAAGACTAGACCGAAAAGAAAGGAAGAAAATGAGGAAAAAACTCGAGATAACGAAAAGAAAGAATGGATTAAAGAAAATGTATTGTAAAGCCGAACGAGTGAAAACTGGATACTAAAAGAAATCATTGAAGGAAGGGGAGAAGAAGAAGAAGAAAAAGGAGAAAAGAAATGTTGCAAGTCTTTGAGGTGGAAAATGCAACAGAAGACTGTAAAATAAATTCCAGAAAACATTCGAAGGAAATAATGAAAATGACAGAAAGAAGAAGAAAAAATAAATAAATACGCGTCAATAAGTCAAAAAGAAAGTAGGAGGATTTAAGCAAAAGAAATAAACAAAAAGTAAAATATATCAAATAACAAAACAGAATATGAAACAAAGTAATCAATTGCACTAAAGGAATTCCTCTCTTTTGTTATTTTGTTATTCACTGAATATTCTTGTATTTTCTTAACTCGTTTGTACATTCCTCTTCTGCACTCGACATTTTCGTTCTAAGTGAATGAAACGTTTCGACCGAAGGCAATGTACTTCATCAGGTTTGATTACTTTGCTTGTTGATTTGGTTACTGAGTCCCCTTCCCCTTTTTCATTTTCTCATTTCAGCACACCCCTCACCTTTGTCATCAGTTCTTATATACTTTCCAGATTGACTCTCGAAAAGACTCCTTTATCTTATTATTATTGTCATTATTATTATTATTATTATTATTATTATTATCATTATTATCATTATTATTATTATTGGGTGTGTAGTGTATTTGTTATTGTTTTCGGTTGTTATTATTATCATTATTAAGTTTGCCTCTATTCACAAATAAAATAATTTTTATCTCTGACAGTGAGATGGTTCTTTGGATATTCTTAATGTGTGTATCATTATTCGTTTCAATCAATCCTAGTCTTCCTATTATTATAGGAACTGTGATTGCGTTATTTACTACATTCTTGGAGTTTCTATTTCCAGTCTCTTATGCTTTGAAACTTTTCAAATTCTTTGCAGGTATATTTCATATCAGAGTCAATGACCGTGTTTATGGAAAACCAATGCTATATCTTTAAGAGATACATGATTGTGTTTGGATTATTCCTATAGTGCGGTCGGTATTCAGGCTGAAGAGTCACAGAACACTAATATATTCAATATGCAGTAATAATGTTTATACGCATAGCATTATGTTGCATTGCGTCGGTTATAATTTTTGTATATTTACCAAAGCACTATCACGTCTCTATATAAATTCATTTAGGTCTATTATAGTGTATTCAAATATTAAATATTCTATAATTAATTCTGCTGTGTTTTCCAAAAGCAACAATTTGATTCCATTTTATAAAATAGGTGGCCGTGAAGATCTTGTTTAAAGCTGTTGATCACGCGCAGCTGAAATAAATTCCTCTATTTCTGGTTTCAGCCCCGAGATGTATCAACATCAGTGTCTTCAAATTACAGAGGGTATTGGACATGTAACGGAACTTCTCTGAATTTTGTCTTCAGGTTAGTTAAATTCTTATATTTTATATTTTCTTTTCTGTTTTTCGTCCTTTTTTACTTTTGCCAAATTACCTATTCCATCTTGTTTGTAGTTCTTGTTCGAATTTACTATTACTACTAATATTATTATTACTATTGATGTTGTTGCTGTGGATATTGTACATACAAAGTTTCTACATTAGTCATAATAATAATATGTCAGATAAATTCGTTCGTTTTACCATTATTTTGACGACCCAGATAGCTAACGTCAAAAATGGCATCATGATATTTTCCACTGAGCTATTAAAAAAAATTAACAACACATAAATATTTTACATAGATAAAGCCCTTCGTAAGGTGTAGACTGTACTCGTGAGAACGTTTATTGTTGTTTTTCTTTAAGGCAAGGGCTTCCAGAAATTCCTTCAATGAGTCTACTGGAATCATTCTAACCAATCCGAGGGCACCAACTACAACGGGGATTGTTAATGCCATATTTATACAACAAATGTGCCACACTTTTGAGATTTCGATTGCAAGGTCTTTGTATTTTAATAGCTTGTTGAAGATCTTCAAAGATTCATTGAAGTCTGCAGGACTGCCATATCAATAAGGAGGCACTTTTTTGGTTTGCGGACTCTAACAACAATGTCTGGGCGATTAGATTTGATTGTTCTGTCTGTGTGTATTGTGTAGTCCCATGATATTGTTACAGGCCCTATCTCCGTAACGGAGTCTGGGTGGTGTTCATAACAATTTCTTTCAGTTTCCTTCCCGTAGAAGTTGCAGAAATCCCCATGCAAATATGCCGGGTTTTATATTCAGTGGGGTCCAATAACTGGCAACCTTAGACAAGATGATCAACTCTTTATGGACATTTATCACAGAATTTGTATTTTGGGCTAACCCAATAATTTAGTATATGTGCATGATAATTTCTAGTTAAAAATCACTGGTCCTATGAAGCAAAGATATAACCTTCGATTTCAGCAGTCCTGATCTTCAAGTCTAGAACCCGTCAGGCTACGTACACAGAGTCTACACATCCTCATTCCCTTCCTGTTTCATTGGCAAAGATCTTCTTCCCTAGAACTAATACGTTGTGGTACAGACCTCCGAGAGGATTCTCCCCTGATCTCTAAAATCTAAACATCTACAACTGTTTATATATCATACATTATAAGTACGACTTACTCTCTCCTGAACGTTGACAACAGTTTTATTCAGTAACATTCTAACTTAATTCGGTCTTGATCTTTGCTTTTCGTGTAAAACAATATGAAAAAAATATTTCAAGGAACCTTTAAATGAATATTGAAAATAGCCGAATAAATATGAAACAAAAACCTTTTTTTGTAATTTCTAAAAAAATTGCTGGTGGTTTATTTTTTATTGATCTAGACTCTGTTCGTAATTCGAAAAATAATCACCCATTGAACCGGCTATGATACATTCCATTCTGTTCAATGCTTACACTAAACATATCTATTTGATAACGTCTGAGATGAGAATGTAAGAGATGCATTTTGAAAGCCATCCAACATCTCATTCTTTGGTATGCAGCTAGGATGTCGTTTATTAAATCAACATAGTTCATATCCGGATAAGTTTGGAAACAAACACGAGTGAATGCCATGTCGCCAGCTCAAGTGCATATTATTATTATTATTATTATTATTTATTTATTTATTTATTTATTTATTTCCTTTGATATCTGCCGTTTACACATTTCGTTCCGGCTCCCCGCCCAGGGACCTAAGGTTAGAAATGGTATCATGACACTTTCCACTGAAAAAAAAATATTACATAGATAAAGCCCTTCATAAAGTGTGGGCTGTACTTGTCAGAATAATTTTTTGTGTCTCTTTGAGGCATGGACTTCCAGGAATCCCTTCAATTAGTCTACTGGAATCTTTTCCAACCATTCCTAAGGCTCCAATTACAACAGGGATTGTTGATGTTCCCATATGTCACATTTTTGAGATTTCTATTTCAAGGTCCTTGTATTTTGACAGCTTTTCGAATATCTTCAAAGATACATTGCAGTCTGCAGGGACTGCCATATCAATAAGGAGGTATTTTGTTTGTTTGTGGTCTTTAATAACAATGTCTGGGCGGTTGGCTTTGATTGTTCTGTCAGTGAGAATTGTGTAGTCCCATAGAATTGTAACAGGTCCTATCTCCGTAACCGGGTCTGGGTGGTGTTCGTACCAGTTTCCTTCAGTTTCCTTCCCGTAGGAGTTGAAAATTTTCCAGTGCAGATTATTATTATTATTATTATTATTATTATTATTATTATTATTTACCTTGAATATAAACATTCCCTGCCCATATATCAAAAAGTTGATGTCATAGTAGAATTCTGAATAGAGATTCGGAATTTGTACATTTGATTTATTCAAAAAGACTTGCTACAAAATCCTTCCGTTCATTCTTTTCTTTTTCCCGCTTTGTAATTACTATTTAACGTAGAAAAACCATGTTTTTTTAAGATGAAGACATCCCTGTGTTTTCTGACTGGTATTGAATTTATGAAGGCCGTCGTGGATTAGTAAGAAACAAAGCTAAAAAGTAAGGTTTGTTGGGAAAAAAGTAACAAATTTACAAACGTTTAGGGAATATTGTCCTCGTTGACGATAATTAAAATTATGCATCTTAAGCCTCTTTAAAAGATGCCTAATTTAAGATAGCAACGAACATCTGAGTCCACATATAGTTGGATATATTTGTGTTATGTATTTGTTTGTATTAATAATACTTATGCAAGTCAGTGTTGATATCAGAGTGTGTGCGTGTATATATATATATATATATATATATATATATATATAAAAGTGAACATAGAAGTCAACACTTAGAGGCGACAGTCTGTTTCATGCTAGATGCAATCATCGGGGCCTGATGATTGCATCTAGCATGAAACAGACTGTCGCCTCTAAGTGTTGACTTCTATGTTCACTTTTATATTTACACACGCTCTATCTATGATATTGAGCACTTTATCCCATAAATATAGCACGCTTTAAGACTATATATCTTCATATATATATATATATATATATATATATATATATATATATATATATATATATATATATATATATATATATATATATATAAAACGAAAGAACAGTAAGACTTAAAATCCGGAGTTCTTTTACATTTATTTTTTTAAGAAAGTGCTCGCTACACAGTAGAGAATAATATTATAATATTTTTTAAATATATATTTATATTCATTTAGAGATTTTGTTTTCGTTTTATTTCCATAACTTTTGTAAGTAGATATCCCACACTGTGGTAATAGAAGATCTTCCAGGAAGGGTGAAATGTTGTAAGAGCCAGAGCGTAAATTTACTGTAGATGACCTTGAGATCAAGGCATCTGTAGATAGTTACGTCGTAATTAATTTCTTTCTCTTTTCAGCAGAGTATCATTTTTTTTATTTCAAAATTGTGGTCAGTCGCCTTGCTGTAGGCAACTGACGCATTTCACGTATTGTTTTGTAAAATGCCCTTTTGTATTCATATAATATTTTATTTAGATTCCTTGACGTTTCTCCTATATTTTGTTTGTGACAATTATTACAGGCGATGGAGTAAATTCATCCTTCAGGTTTTATTGTTTTGTATTGTATTGACTAATTTTTCATTGTGTTGGATGTATTAGTAACAATTTCTATATTGAGATTGGATAGATTTTTTTCGATTTCTAGTTGTGATAGAGTCAGTAAGTAGGATAATATGATTTTTGATGCATTGGTATTTTCGGGAGGGCCGTCTTTTGTTTTGGAATATTTCATGGCCCTTTTGTTTCGCATTGAATATAAAATAATTACGTTAGTGAAGAAGTTTGAAAGTTTTTTCAATACATTTCTCCTCTTCGTGTAAATAATGTGGGCTGCATATTCTGACAGCTCTTAAGTGGAATTCGATGATTGTGCCGGATTTTATTTTGTTGTGATATTGACTATTGAACTAAGTGTGTTGTAAAGGAAGAAAATTATACTCAAATTCATCATTTTCTATTTAAAATATTTTTCGCCACAGTTGTACAGATATTGATATATCTACATACGAGTGTGATAGAAATAAGATATTGACTTATATTTGTTTCGTTTCGTACAACATATAGAAATGTGTATTCAATTTATTTTTTTCTGTTGAAATATTGCTCAGAAATGTGCTTCAAACAACAAAACCGCGCGTGCTTCAGGAGCCAAGTCTTTCTTTAGCTGTCTGAAGTAACTTTGATGACAAACCACTAAGCCATCTTACTCCTACCTGTTATTTATGACAAGAAATCAGTGCGGAGATGTGTGTCAGTTTCGAGGCCTTCACGAATGAAGAGAAAACTTTACCTTTTCCAATCTGAAAGACAGAGCTCTTACTTTAAAAAAACCAAAGGCGACACCGATTACTGACTGAGAAATAAATTGTAAACGTATTAAATAAACAGTCACCCCAAATGTAATTCACACCAGCCACTTATCAGAACACTTCTGCTCACTCAACAGCAGATATAAATTCTAGTCTCTGAAAGACATCGAGGATCTTCATTTTTGTCTTCCGCTGATTACATTATTGGTTTAGCGATTTTCCAATTTCTTTCAGTGAAAGAAACACGAACATCACTTCATTGGATATTGACCATTCTTTTGCTTAATTATATGTTTAGTTCCTCTCTCTCTCTCTCTCTCTCTCTCTCTCTATCATTATTTGCCAGCAGTCGAAATACAATTGATAGTAACTGCTGACCATTTCACTCAAGTTAATATACACATCACACAAGCAATGTCTTTCCCTGCCCGTAAGTAGAGCTGCCATATTTGCACATAAAATAAATGAGTGGCTGCTATTGACCAACTTATGGCCAACACATTACATATGCTCATCAGCTTACACACGCGCACGAGCACACACACACACACACACACAGACATACATATATAATATAAAAGGCTCAAAAACTAATATTTCATGGTTATAATTTATTACATTGGTATCGTAATCACGACTCAATTAATCAGACCAACAAATTGAAAAATTAAATTAATTTAGCTTTTTGAATTTGTAGGTCTAACGAATTGGGTTGTGTTTACGATTCCAGTGTAATAAATTATAACTATGGAATATTAGTGGTTCAGCCTTTCATATTATATTCTTGCTCTGTCTTTGAGCTCTACCTGAATTTTATCCTCTTGGATATATATGTATATATATATATATATGTGTGTGTGTGTGTGTGTGTGTGTGTGTGTGTGTGTGAACCACTAATATTCTCAATATATATATATATATATATATATATATATATATATAGACAGATAGATAGATAGATAGATAGATAGATAGATAGATAGATAGATAGATAGATAGATTAGTTTTGGGTAGGATATGTGTGACGGTTTAGTTAAGGATTTGGTATAGTTATGTGATTAATATTTCAAAAGTAAAACACGGACTTAAACAATGCAATAAAGATACCAGCTCACCTCGGTATGGATTCCGGAAGTAAAAAAACCGGATGTAATAATAAGACACCATTATATAGAAGAGGTGTGTGAAAAGCCCTGTTTTCCTTGGCTGACGCTGACAGACTTATGTCAATAAGAACGGTCGAAGTCCGGCCTTGCTAGTATACGTCATTATTGTTTTTTGCAATGTCGCGGTGCGTAGCACGAAGCTTTCAAGGAGGCGTCCTGATTCACATAGAATCAGGATGGGGGTTGCTGTTATAGCCCAATATGATGCGAAAACCAAAATCGGCGATGAGAAAAGTGCATCACTGAAGACCACCCTTGACGCATCTAAAATGTATGATTTAACTAATAACTATATATATATATATATATATATATATATATATATATATATAATGGTTATTTTGATACCTATATTTGACTGGTATAAAAAAAAACAGATAGTACGATTTGCAAATAAAAATATATTTAAACAAGAAACGACTAGAAACATCCGAATAGGTCGAAAACATCGCTTAAGTCCGAAATGCGTTGACAAAAGGAATACCAAAATCGTATAAAATAAGAAAAAAAATTAAATTGCTCAATACACTAAGTAAAGCAGAGTATAAAAAGTCCTAGTCAGCCAGAAACTACCTTTACCCAGATTTCATCTAAAGGGATCTTCAGAGCGCACTGGCTGAAAAGGATACGATAAAGGAGCATATTTATTGGTAAAAAAAACACTAAATACTAAAATTAGCATAAAACCATACAACGTTATAAAAAAACAAATTAGAATAAGTATCATTATTTTTTTCTAGTAACCCTGCTTTTCTTCTTTTTACACCCGTTAAGGATTTCTCATCTCTGGTTAAGTAACATATCAGGCTTACTAAAAGCAGCTATGGCTAGTTTGTCCTCCATAAATAGTAGGTAATACATATAGCCGGCTTTATGTCTATAAGATTTCTTTTTTACCACCCATTTTAAAATCGGGTCGATTCCTTCATCTTTTTTATATTACATATGTGGTTAGACAAGCTGGTAGTACGTCTATAACTTTCGTCTTTGAAAGTGCTTATGTGATTATAGTATCTTCTTTAAAATTCCTTGAGTAGAAACAATATAAGCTTTTTGTTCCCACCACTAATGCTAGGTTTATTTCTGTATACTTCCACGTTGAATTAAGTGTAAAGAAAGCCTTATTTCTGTAGTTACAATTAGGGGGGTATTTCGTTTATTTTTAGTCATTTAAATATTATATTTGTTAATACAATTAGCCATATCGAGAATACAGTTGTAGCTCAATTTGACTGAATTCCACACACACACACACACACACACATGTGTATGTATGTATGTGTGTGCTTTTATATAGTTGCATCTTTATATATATTTCTTCACTTGCTTTATTTACTTTTCTGCGTCGACGTATGGGTCAATATATTTATATGTGCTTATCTATGTGTATGTTTATGTGCGTAGGTCTGTATATGCGTACCTATTATGCATATATGTGTGTATGCGGGTGCATGTATTGATATATATGCGGATGTGTGAGTGTACAATTATATGTGGAGGTGGTTATTTACTTTTGTCTGTAATGTGTCGAAAACTATATGTTTTTAAAAATGTATATATATATATATATATATATATATATATATATATATATATATTTGTTTAAATTTTATCTATGTATATTTGACCGGTTTAGCTATATTTCAAGTTAAAATTCGTTTAATAACATATTAAGCCACGAATAGCTTCGACATCTGACCGTCTAGATCATATTGAATGTAGATGTATGTGCCTGTGTGTATCGATGTGTATGTGTAAGTAAAGTGCATTTGCCTATGTGTGGTTTGATTTTTTGTATGTGTGTGTATATATCTAAATACGTCTGAGCGCTTAACATGCGTGTGTTCGAATGATTTCACGTGAGAGGCGACTAACATGTTGAAATGAAACTAAAGTGTATACATTTCTGTCTGGGATTCTGAACATCCCTTTCAACATAATTTCAATGAAAATACAAATTAAATAGCATATATATCTTTTATTTTTATTTTTATATTTTTTCTCCTTGGTAATTCTACAATTTAAAACTTAATAGAAATTTGATTTAGATTTCTAAATAGGTAATTTTAATTTTTTACTTTTAATTTTAATTTCAAATTTTATAAATCTTTTAATATCTATGATAACCTTGCTTAGTTGTCAAATTTTTCGAATCACCCTATACTTGTATCTTGATTGGCTACTCTAGCTTATGTAACAGCGTTTACTCCCAGCTAAGGATCGTTGATTAATTTGAAACTTTTAAAACCATTTATTCTATATTCTATATCATCACTTGACAAGACACAAGAAGTGTTGAAACAAAATGGCTACTTTTGTCGTGATTTTATAACATATTTATGTTGTAATATTCAAATAAATAATTATATATATATATATATATATATATATATATATATATATATATATATATATATATATACATTATGAATTCTCTCGTGGAGTTTGACATATGATGTTCCGACGACCACAAACTAATTATCTGCATAAATATGACGGGCATGACTTTTGAGACCGTCTCGAGTACTGCACAAACGACCACAAACAGTACAGTAGAATGTATTGTATCCAAGTGCAGCAGGAAATGCTCTTATATGTCTTATTTCGCTTTCTCGTTTCATGTAGCCAACTGATGCTTAATTTATCAGTGCAGCTATATCAATGTTGTACTTCTGTAGCTCCAATGCGACCAGAGTTGTTTTTCTTTCTGGTGCTGAGTTGTTGTCCTGGAGAGTTTGTACATTCCAAGTGCCAAGATGAAGTTGATGTTGTTTCGTAGAGATTTCCGCAGTCGCCGGATATGTGTGGAAATAATTAGATGTAGTTTTCAGAAAGCCTACACAGTGATTGTTTTCAAGTGGGGAAGGCTTGTGTCGGACGATCCACACATTTTGGATCTATCAACAAAGAATTAACGGTGCAAAACACTGGCCACGGAAACTCCGAACGACAGTCGTCATGTGTTATTATCGCCGAGTTTAACCTCTCCAGATCACAGTCAATACCAGCCAGTACACGTCTCTTCACATCTGAAGTCTATTTATTGTGAAACAACACTATTGCTATACTTTTAAAATAACAATAATAACGTATAAAATTATTAAAAATTATATGAGAATATTTTATTATTATTATTATTATTATTACAATTATAATTTTAAAAACATCAACAGCAATAATAATATATATAAATATACATGCATATATATATATATATATATATATATGTGTGTGTGTGTGTGTGTGTGTGTTTGTGTGTGTGTGATAAAATATGTTTTTAATATATCCCATATGAGCAAAAAACTATAAGAAAGAACTGAAAAGGAAATTAGAGCTTTTAAAAATATTTATTTAGAGTAACTTTGTCGGTTTCACAGTTCTATGATTTTCAAAATTTAAACTGAGATGGAGAAACATGTCATTATGACATGATCTGGTTCGCATTTGACTGGAGTTGGGCAATTATTTCAGTTTTATGCAGAGACAAAGTTGGCTCTGCTTACTATTTGTTTAAAATGTAACCTGATTGGTTGATTATAATCATGTGATTAGACGCGAAAAAATTGAAGATTCTAAAATTTTGTTGTCGAAAGTTGGCAGTGTGATAGTTCATTGAACTTGGTTAATGACAGCAAAGTGTTCAATGGGTCATTACGACAGTGTGTTAAGGATTACAACTGTCTAGTATTGATTTAATTGAACCTTAGTAGCAATCCCAAAAGGTTCAATGTACAAAGATTGAATATGTGTGTAAGTGAGTCTATGTAGAAATAGTTTCCTGCTTTGTCAGATTGCGGAGGATAATGTCACATGAAGAAAAGAATAGTAATAATAATGACGATGGTAAAATAAACAATAATTTTACGTGAGTGTCTCTGTGTATATAAATGTGTAACTCTTCAGTAAGTAGCCAGGTGCCTAAGAAATTTTTATTGGAAAGGATTGAACGGATAGCAGTTTATCGCCTTAATAATAATGATAAAAATAATAATTATAGTCATGATTTCATTAGTACAATTGACAATGAAGTTACGTATGCTTTTACGTGAATCTTTATTTTTATGTATCGGTAGTCCTTGGTAAAGATAACTTGTTAGAGTTTGTTCTGTTAATAAACTGACAAAGTTATTTCGCTTTTGACAGCGAAACCAAATGTTGTGTTTGAATTTTCTCTACGGAGAACGTGGAACATTTAGCAAATAATGAAATATGTGTAAAGTGAATTCATGTTGACTCCTTACAATATTATCAAAACAGGAGACAACTCCCGGCCCCATCCTTTTCTCTTATGTTTTCTGCGTTATCCAACGATTCTCTAGGTATGTTTCTTCTACTGAATTGATGGAATATTTTGCCAACGATACAGGCATTATGCGGATTCTCATAACTAGGTGATGAATGCCGAAGTTTTTATCAGTCGAAACACAACTATGGCGGATATATTAACACGGATAATATTAGAAACATATTTTATGTCAGCCCTCCAGAAATTATACTTACTTCTGTCACAAAATAAGTGTTCATTTTGCATATGCATTTCATGCTGCACTATTATAAGACAGTGTAATATTTATTTTCAACGTGTTTAGTCGTAGTAGTAGTCATCGTTATCCCATTATGGTTATGAATAGAAGAAGGCAATTTATGGTAAGCATCATCATCAAATAGACGGGAGTATATTACTGTCATCATCACCATGAAATAGAAGATGTTATTTTATGATGATGATGATGATGATGATGATGATGATGATGATGATGATAACATATTTGACGTCGTATTCTCTGAAGGAATCTCTGATTAATGTTGACAGAAATCAATTAAATGTCAACTTTTACATTCGCACTTTTCTTTTAACTGTCTTGACCTGTTTAACTGAAAATGTTTTTCACAAAAGAAAATTGCATTCCTCAATATAAAGTTTCTAAGTTAATTTGGATTGCACCCAATGAACTTTACAGCTAATTCTCTCATTTAATTAATGCTGAATATTTACCTTTAAAAATGTCTTCATCCCCCATCCCGCTCTCCTATTTTGAAACTTGTTTCTTTCTTTCTTTCTTTCTTTCTTTCTTTCTTTCTTACGTTCCTTCTTTCTTTCTTTCTTCCTTCCTTCCTTCCTTCCTTCATTCATTCCTTTCTTTCTTTCTTTCTTTCTTTCTTTCTTGCTTGCTTGTTTGCTTTCTTTCTTTCTTCCTTCCTTTCCTTTTTTCTTTCTTTCTTCGTTCCTTCATTCCTTCGTTCCTTCATTCCTTTTTTTCTTTCTTTCTTTCTTGCTTTCTTTCTTTCTTTCTTTCTTTCTTGCTTTCTTGCTTTATTTCTTTCTTTCTTTCTTTCTTTCTTTCTTGCTTGCTTTCTTTCTTTCTTACTTTCTTCCTTGTTTGCTTTCTTTCTTTCTTCAATCTTCTTTCCTACGTTCTTTCTTTCTTTCTTTCTTTCTTGCTTGCTTTCTTTCTTGCTTGCTTTCTTTCTTTCTTTCTTTCTTCCTTTCTTTCTTTCTTTCTTTCTTTCTTTCTTTCTTTCCCGATGCCTCCTACTGATTTTTCTTTCACATTTCCTCATTTAAATTTCTCTCATTCAAACGTGATCTCTTCAGGTAATTTCTTAAGAACCTCTGATATTAAAGTCTTTCTCTGATCCATCTTTTCTTTTCAATGACCCTCTCCTCTTTGTTTCACTCCATATAACCGTCTTCACTTCACCACAGTGATCATGGCATAACTTTCTCTACTTATCCTATTTAATTCACTAAAAATAAAGGTAACAATGTTAATAAAGTACATATCACTAGGTGTACTTAAATATTATCCTATTGATATGATACCAGTTACAGATAAGTCATTCACAAGCTGAGGGGAGTTCAAATTGTTTCTTATTTCTAGTAAAATCGGGGGGGGCATTGAAAAAAATAAAGAAAATAAGAGTTTATTGTTGTTCGTACATTAGGCACAAAAAAGCTCTGTCACAAATGCCTGTCGAGAAAATCGGGTTACTTTAGTTCATTCTTAGAAATTTAAACACCAACTGAGAGCCTCTTTCTCTTTGTTTCAGGTTCTTAAAATCTTTTTGCTAACCTCTCGTCTGCATTTGAGGACAATTGTCGATATCTCGTTTCTATGATATTTTTTCTTTCTTTCCTCTGAGCAAGTGCTTATTGGATTTCGTATGTTAAACTTACTTTTGTTAAACTTTACTTTCTTTAAAATTCTTTATTCTCAAATATCGATTCACTATATCTAATCGTTGTCTAAAACCTCTGTCAATCTTTGATTACAAAGTCCAGATATGAGGGGTTATATTTAGATTAGAATAAAACAACTGAAATCAGGTATAACCGTTATTTTCAATGTTTTATAGTAACCAAAATAAGCTAATGGTGATGAAATATAACGGAATTGATTTTAAGGAAAAAGAAATCAATTAAGTAATGTTAATGAAAATTCATTAAATTAAGTCAGCCACGTATGCAAAACAAATAATGTAACGAGGATTTTTTAATCGCTGTTGCATGATGTTTCTTTCTCTTTTAATGTCATCTCAACTTTTTCCCCATTTCTTTTTGCTTTTGTTCTTGAAATGTTTCAAACGAAAGACACTTTTTAACTCTGAGTGAGATATTGCAATCGTCATAAATGAATGCTGGCTTTCTTTCCATAAAAGTGACAACCTTTTCAATAGCTTTTTCAATTTTAGTCCCGGTTTCATAACAATAATGTTTTTTTTCTTGTTCATTGTGACAGTGTGAACAGTTTCTTTGGAAGATTTTATATCATACAATGTTGAATTTTCTATGTTGAACTCAGCCATTAGTTAGAATGAACTTTCACCAGCGTCTTGTCTGTATAAAATTTCGAATTTTCTGAAAACTCCAAAGTTGTTCTTTTCTTGTTATTCCCTTCATCTTTTGCACCAATATAAGCCGTCAGGTAGAAATAAGCATAAGCAAAGTAACTTGCCTGAAGAACAGAAATTTCAAATTCGTTATATATCACCCAAATAGTTTAAATATACACATCAAAATCATGTCCGGATATGCGGGAATCCTTATATAAAACAATCCGGATATGAGGGATTCCGGATATGAGGGATTCCGGATATGAGGGATTCTACTGTACTCTTATACATTCAGTATACGAGAAAACACTGAATATTCCATTGAATCACTTCCCAAAATCTCAGAATTTAAAAACATTTCCATTTCCTCCTATTTTAGAAAGTCTTTATTTCTTGTAAATCAATCTTCCATTTTGTATTACTATTTCTTTCTCTCATTTTAATATATTTTATTCGTTAATTCATTCGTCATAACGCCTTTCTTCGCTTAAGATGTAAACTACGTTCTGTTTTCATAGTGTATAAAGAATAATCAGATAGAAACAAATCTC
>OZ038490.1:116866046-116868546 GCA_964036315.1 Acanthosepion esculentum | reverse complement strand
GAGGCGTTATTCAATGGCAGCAAGACTGAAATTCATTATATGCATATATAATTATATCTGTCTATCTATCTATCTATCTATATATATATATATATATATATATATATATATATATGTGTGTGTGTCTGTGTGTGTGTGTGTGTGTGCGTGTGTGTGTATAATTATATATATATGCATATACATGTATATAACAGTTACTCTCTCTCTCTCTCTCTCTCTCTCTCTCTCTCTCTGGGGAAGACGATCTATTAAAAATAGCTTAGATGTGGTACAAGGCCGAGAGTATGCAACATCTAGTGTTAATCGAACTCACTATTCAGTGGAAAGTGATCTAGTAAGTGAGGTTTGTTAACCATTAAACCTCATTAAAGTGCACTCTATCTATCTATCTATCTATCTATCTCTTTCTTTGTTTCTTCGTGTCTGTCTAGCCATCTTCTTTCTTTATATCGATTTATATATCTTTGTTGCTTCATATCTATCTCTCTATACAACTTTGTTTCATCGTATCTATCTACCTATCTATCTATGTTTCTTCATATCTATCTATCTATCTATCTATCTATCTATCTTAATCTCTTTATAATCTATCTATCTATCTATCTATCTATCTATCTATGTTTCTTCACACTTATCTATCTATATATAATTTTCATCTTCAAATTTCCACACGACATATAATATATAAATACCTATATTAACGTCATAATCCATTCTGAAATTAATCCGTAAAATCCTCTTTCCGAAACTCCATCATCCGTCTCATCATGTTCTCCCTAATCTCGTTTACTGATTTTTACGTGAAATGTTAGCACTGATAAAAAGTGCAGAAAGTCAAATCCTGCTTTCAAAGGTCTTGCAATGGTGGGCGGAATTGTCAAGGTAGAATTTACTCACTCGCTATCGTGAATGCAGCGCTCACACTATTATAACCACTGACTGATCACATATTCACAAAATGGCTTTTCACTGATGATTGAATAAGCTCAGGGCTATGCGCTTGCTCACGCCTGCGCAATGACATCCAACAAAATTGGTTTTCAAAATATTCAATATTCTGGATAACCTCAGAACAGATGTACTTATGTTTATAAATGATCTTTAGTTTTAAATCAGCAATGAAAAGCGAATACATATGGTCTACTTTATAGTAATTGACTAGAGATATCTCTAAACATAATTATAATGTTTAGTTATTTTAAAAGAAATCTTTAATACATCTGTACTCAATCAGAAGGTCGGGATAGCATGTTCATTGGAAAATTATTTTTAAAAGTACAATGTACGACATACTTAGTTGTTGTTTGAAATGAGGTAAAATCCATTAGTAGCACCAAACTATTAGAAAAAAATGGGAGAATAACACCATTGAGAAAAGAAATAACAATCTTTGACGAACCTTTTACACAGACCCAAAAAGCGAACATTGTCATCACGGAAAGTCTGCTTTGTTAATATTTAATAAGAAGTGTCTGAAAGAAAATTAAAACCTAAATACACTTTTCTTACCACCGAACTTACTTAACTCAGGCATAAATAAGTAAAGAGTAGAACTGTGAAAACGATAGAAATATGTGTGAAAGTGTGATCATAATCTTACACACTTGACTCTCTCTGCTTTCATTTTTCAGAGGGTAGGGACGACAGGAAACGGACTATTGCATTTGTTTTCTTTATAGCTATTTTTTTATGTTATTTCTATATCCCTGACCTTTAGTCTGTTGAACATATTATTTTTTTATTTTATTTATTATTTTCATACTATTTTGTTAATATGTTTCCTATTATGTTACCTGATTAAGAAATTACGATTTAAGGGAGGGAACGACAAACAACGCAAAATTTACGCAAAATGAAAGAATTTTGAACCAAAAAAAAATTTTTTAAATACGAATTCATGAAAAAATTGAAAAATAAATATTAATAGAAAAAGAAAAAAATGCGATAATTTATAAAAGTGGGTAATTGTTGTGTAGGATCCACCTAATCTGCATAGGTGACTACAACTATATAAATAGTGGTTGGTACCGGAAGACGAAGAAGAGGAATCACGAGATCCAACTAGAGACTCTGATCGACTGCGACTAGTCAACACATTCTCCAGGAACGTCTTCCCAGAAATATACAGAAATACTATATGTACTTATTGTGTACACTTTCTTGTTATAATACATTCTTGTTCTAAGTACATTTTGTGTTGCATTATTATTCCATGCATTAGGCGAGATTCAACAATGAGTCAAGACTCAACAGTAATATAAGCTAAAGAATAATAAATAGCTAAAAATATTTGTCCTAAATAGAAGAACCGAGAAGGAAATATTTCTCACCTCGCCGACGTCTACAATGGCGTATACAGATATCTCGAGCAGAGAATATTGACACGTGGTCTGGAGATCGTTAAACACATGAAACATATAATACTGATGACTGGGACCAAAATCTTCCTCAGCCTGTCTGTCTACCGTTCTCCTTATATCTCACTCTCTCTCCATATATA
>OZ038490.1:116828546-116863546 GCA_964036315.1 Acanthosepion esculentum | reverse complement strand
ATATATATGTCTCTGTGTGTGTGTGATTTAGCATCTAGAGTTAAATATTTACTACACATTTCTTATTCTTATAAGGTCACAAAAGGGAGTTAATTGGTACGAGCAAAACTATTAGCCTAGAAAAGAAATTAAGTCTACGTTAATATCAATGAACAATGAGATACCCATTAACATTTACAAAACTTCCGATATGAGTTGAATCCAGAATATTGTTCATTCTAGTGCAAAGTATCCTCCTATTTAAGAGGTTTGCTTTTGTGTAAACACCAGTGAGCTGTAATTAAGCCTTGGATAAATACATTTCGAGTGTATATTCTCATGGTTTGCAGACAGGTTGACATCACTTAAAGCATTGTCGCAATGCAGTCTTCTTCCTAATTTGGCCATGCGCCTTAGTAAGCGAAACTTTGCAGTGGCTTCAAGCATTTCTGATAGAGCTGAAAACCGCATGAGAATCGAGAACTTGGATTGCTATTCTGATATGCAGAATCATTCTTATTAATGACAAAGAATACTTGCTCATAAAGCAAGTTGGTAATTGCATTTGCTGACACTAAAATAGCTGAAAATGCTATTAAAGCGAATCATTCTTGTAGAAAAATTAAAAATAGCGAGAAGAGAATTCGGTGAATTCAACTAAAAGATAAAAAAAAAGAGGGAAAGCCAAAATGGAGGAGGACGATGTGAATTGTTGTGAAAACAGAAATGGAGTAGAAAATGGTGGCGATGATGATGATGAACCGCAAAATGAAAAACGATTTTAAAAAAATAAAAGGAAAATGGAGAAAGTACAGTGGAAGGAAACGTTACGAAACATCCCGGTCAAAAAATGAAAAAAAAAAAAAAGTAAAAACTTAAGCTATTAAAACAAAAAGTTGAAAAATGTAAAAAAAAAAAAAACAAAAAAAAAACAAGAATGATAATTCGAAGAAGAAAAATTCCTTGTGTATTTTTGTCTTGATAATAACTATTGTAGCAATGCAAGTGATTCTGTCGGTAGCCATTTTAATGATAATATTATCAAAATTAACAAGCAGAAAGCAAAGTAAATTTAAAGACCAAGATGTACACGCAACAGAAGTTTGACAAGACAGAATGGAAAATGTAATTGTGTAGAATGCTAAAACAGTTATAATATTGTTAAATTCCCAATTCCCGGCAACACAATAGAAATCAAAGTAATTATATTGTTATAACAACTTCTTCAATACATGATGAACTGTGGGTAGAGGGAGAGATTAAAGCAAAGAAAACAATTATAAACAGTAATTATGCCTGGAATAATACAATTAATTTTAATACTAAAGAAATTCGTGCACATTAAATATTATATTGCTGAAATAATTACTCGCTCGACTACCACTAGCAGTTGTAGTAGTCGTAATAATAATAGCAATACATACATAACAAATTAAAATCTCTACTAATAATAACAATAAGAACTAACTAGTTAGACTAGATTTCACGTAGATCAGGTGAAATTGGTGAATATACACACGTTCCATTAAAATATATTCAAGTCCCTTTAAGAAGCCAGTATGAAAAAACAAGATTAAATTTGTAGAATCAAAAAAAACAAACGAAGTCATCGCTGGTTAAGATCGGCGAAATGAAAGAAAAAGAAATTACATATGGAAAGCTCGACGGCGTGATATTTCGACATTTCTATGTTCAAATCACGAGGCCTTAATTAAAAGCAAACCTTCTATCGCTTCAATTGCTTAACCTTAGAATACTAACCATGGGTATATAGTATCCAGTGCGAATTTTCCTATTTTTATTTACAATTTTCAGTACCTTATTTTCTTACTTAAATAATATGTTTTTCAGTTCCTATTAATGTTAACTCAAAGTACAAAGTTTCAAGTGTCTGCATGTAAAATATTTCAAATAAAGATTTATATTTAATTTTTTTTTTTGATATTTTCAAAATCGGGTATGATATTTTCAAAATCGGGTATGATATACCCATGCTTAGTAGTGGGGTAACTTTAATTGATGGTTAGTGTTCTAGGGTTATATAAAAGAGAATACTTAGTGATTTTGTCTATATTGAAAACATAGATAGTAAACAGCACTTCCTCTCTCTCTCTCTCTATATATATATATATAGAGAGAGAGAGAGAGAGTGATAGAGAGAGAAAGAGAGAGATACATACACATATATATATATATATATATATATATATATATATATATATATATATATATATATATATATATATATATATATATATGTGTATGTATGTATGTATCTCCGCGTACATACCAGTACAAGAAATTTCTAGGATGGTCCAGGAATTCGTTAAAAACAATGCGTTGACTGCAAGACAAATGAGTTTTGCTACACTTTCTACAGCAGGACTTCACTTACCATTGTTTCATTAATTTTAGTTTCTCTTTATGGTGAGAAACAAAGTTTGCAAAAATAAAAATTCGTAAAATAATCACTACTGATTTAAGCCCGATAACAAACATGATACTGCCCAAAATTGTTCAATGAGTGCAGCTGCAAGTGCCACATACAATGTATGTTTTTGAATTGAGTGATATCAGGATGTGAACCTTACACTTTTCGCTTATCATTGTTGCAATGGCAGATGAATATCCGGAATCTGTTAGCAATGCAACAGAATAAAAACATAACATTAGAAACTAAATTAGTCGTCCTTCAAGGATGAAAATAGCAAACTGTAGATATTGAAAAAGCGTTTGATCTGGAACTAAAAATTGTACGGACAGGGCGAATCGTCGGGAAGTAATTGTCGGCATATACTCCGGTATTTCAAAACTTAAGTTATATAATGTTGAATTTGGTAAAAAAAAAAAAATCCCAGCGATGTTCAAACATATTACTCTCGCTGAATCAGAGTGATCTCATTAACCATTTGCTGAAGCGGTCTTTATCTAGAGACAATATTCAGGTTGATGTTCAATGTGGAATTTAACAATCACATAGCAGACTGAAAGCAAGTGAAACCAGGAAAACCAGAGAGTAAATTACTTTCCAAGTTTGAGAGTTTCAATGACAGAATAATGACAAAAGTGGTCGTTTAGCAGGGTAAGAGTTACTTTGAGAAACAAGAGATAGGAAGTTGTGGCTCGTTTTGAAATGATGTGAAACATGAAAGATGTGGCCTTCTTACATGGTACAAATGATCTTTAATATTCTGACGGGCATCAATCGTTAGTTTCACCAGTGCATATCCTTAGATCTACGACCGGCTATGCCACGTACGCACCTTGGAATTATTCATATACTCTTTCCATTATATTGGAATAAAGGAATTTCTGTTGGAAGATCATCTTACCAGGGTGTGCTATTTTGTGGAATAAACTCCCAATGGGATGCTTTCCTCGTCGCTACATTATTATCCAACTTCACGTCTAGGGTCTACTGATATCTTTTTTCAACAATCTCATTCAGTAACCATATACCTTGATCTGCTGGTGGGCCTTGTAGGCGGATGAACAACAGTAAAAAAAAAAAAAGGCTTAACTTACAAGAGAAGCAACGTAATGGAAACTTTGTGGATACGCTTGAACTGGCTGTAGAGTATGAATTATCATAATTCTACATGTAGTCAATCTGCAATAAAAATGAAAGCTTCATTTGTAGAAAAACAACAGCAATCACGTGTTCGTGGCTTTGAGCGTTTCCACAATTGCTCACCATATTACCCAGGGGGTCGAACCGTAGCAAGTTGAATCTTGCTGTTATAATTGAGCCTATTGTAGGATTGGTATCACACTTACTAATAACCCATTTATAGCTTGAAGCGAAGACCTACTGAACAGGGATATCTTACAACCGAACGCAGATTTTATGATACATTTCAACCTTTTGTCTGATGTTACTGACAGGAAATAAATGATTGATTGGTCTTGTAAATTTTTAACAAGTATGGGCATCATTTCCTGTCTTGGTCCGACTTAGAAAACAATTTAATTGCAATTTACAATCAGGTAAAATGACACATTATACTACCATATTTACTAACATTACCTATATTCAACAAATTTCGCATTTAGGATTTTATCTGCATGCTTAGTATTATTAATCGTATATTCAGTATATATAATGTTGCCAGCGACTCTTTTTGAAAACAATTTTGATTACAGATTTCATATATTTTTTAATGGAATATTTGTCACACCTAATAAGCATTTACTTGCATTATGTTTGGTCATTATCGACGAGGATACATGATCAACACTTCAAAATACAATATAACATGGTGCTGACAAAGAAATTAAAGAAATCAAATTAAGAATAGATTAAAGAATATATTTACTGATGTTGTGTTTTTTAGAAAACAATCAGAATACTCCCTTAGGAGAACAACAATAACAATACTGCTACTACTACTACTACTACTACTACTACTGCTAATAATAATAATAATAATAATAATAATGATAATAATAATCTATTCCATAATATGAAGCGTAATTTCAATTTATATATTTATTATTTTCACAGTCTGATCCACTCTTCACTTAATGAGATATTCTCATTACCGGCTACCAGTAAACAAATATATCTACGATAGCATTAGTAATTAGGGCATATGTGGTTCCCAATATGTTTTTGTTTATTGTCAGTATTCATTGGCTATATTTAATATTGAGGATCTACAAAGGACAAGTATTTCTGATATAAAACAAGTGGGATAATTTTGTAGAACAAAAGCTCGTTTGCACGTGCGGAAAATTTAGCGAAAACAGTTATTGAAATTATGTCGTTATTTTTCGTCAATAAGAAGAAAGAACTAAAAATGGAAAAACTGATGAGTGCCTTGATATTGCCAAAAGCCCCCAGAAAGAAAGTGCCTGTTGTACCAACTATTTTCGGAGCACAGGGAATACTGACAACTGCATAGAAAATCAGCTGAAAATCAAGGAAACAGCAAGGACGCTGAGAGATTGTGGGAATACTGATCAGACATGATGTAACTCTATGTCCAGAATATGTTACCAGTTACTACCATCTTGATACTTAGTGAAATAATAATAATAAAATTAATAATAATAATAATAATAATAATAATAATAATAATGATGATGATAATAATAATAATAATAATAATAATAATAATAATAATAATAATAATAATAATAATAATAATATATGAAAATGAACAAGAAAGTATTTAATGAATTATTCTATATGGATGACCTTAAACTTTTTGCCAAAGACGTCAATGGGTTGAAAGGTTTCCTTGATAGGGCAAAATGTTTCAGTGATGATATCGGTATCGATTTCGAATCAGATAAATGGGGATAAGTATCATTTAAGGAAGGGAGAATTCCAGAAACATACTCAATAAATCTCAGTTTTGTCACAAAGATTAGGGAATTAATTGATTAGGCAAGAAGAAGACACCTATAAATACCTAGAAGTCAGCATAGACAGATAAAGAAAGTAAGAAATGAATATTGCAGGCGAGTGTGTCTAGTGTTAAATGTCGAATTGAATACACGAAAAAGAATATCAGTGATAAGAAAATACATTGGCCATTCCTGTGGTGAAAAACAGTTTCAACATGCTGAATGGGACAATAGCTGACATTAAGCGAAAACGAGAAAGCTTCTCATTTTACTACTGCATGCATCATCCTAAGGATGATGTTGATCGTGTATATGTGTGCAGATCAGAAGGAGACTGATAATTATTTTAAGTAGAACTGTCTTACAAAACTTCCATCGCTCTTTAATGATACCTGGAAACGACAGAAGACTGGATTATGATCTTGTGTCAAATAATATGAAAGAAATAAGAAACTCTATTCAGTAATAAAGGAAGCCAGCAAATTCTAAACGGATTTTCAAGTGGATGAAGAACTGCAAGTATACCATATTATACTTACTTCAACGGCAAAGAGACTAAAACTGAAAGAAAAAGCAAATGCAATAGACTAAATTCAGAAAGGAGGGCAAGATAAGCCTCTTCATGGTCAATACTGTGCACGTACCAAATATGCTGATACAGACTAACCCCATACCCATCAGGGGTTACGTATTGCAAGATTAAAAGCTGAAAACGAAGGTTATATTCTTGCGGCACAGGACCAATACTTGGTAACTAAAACTTACCAAGAACTGAAAAATTGTTTTAACCCGAAATACAGATTCTGTGAACAATATCCAGAAACAATTGTCCATCTCTTATCAGTTTACACGGTATTATCATCCACCGAATACAAACGGCTGTATGACAGACTGGGCCGATATCTGCACTTAAAGATCTGCAACTTTTACGAGAAGGAATCTGCAAGAAGTTGCTATGAAGAAAACCTCAACCCGATTACCAACATAAGGCCTCTAGCAATTTTATTTAATACGCAGAGACAGAACAATCACATCTAATCGCCCAGCCATAGTGATCAAAGACCACAAAATCAGAAGTTTCTTTCTTATTGACATGGCTGTCCCTGCAGACAGTAATTCATCTTTATAGATTTTCAAAAATACAACGAATTTGAAGCACAAGTCTGAAAAGTTGTGGCACATGAAGGCATCAATAATTCCAGTTGTAGCTGGAACCCAGGTTATGACTGGAAAAGGTTCCAACAGACCCATTGAAAGGATTCATGTTAACCGATGCATTAAAGGAGTACAAAAATCTGTACTCCCAATTACAACTTACTCATTACGAAGGGAATTATATATTTAAAATATGTCTAAGTTCATGTGGTTCATTTATTCCATTTTATCTACAAGTACGTTCAGTAGAAAATGTCATGATCCCATTTCTGATATTAGGTCGCTGGTTGGGACCCGGAAGAAAATAAGTATACAATATAAAGCGAAGGAAATAATAATAATAATAATAATAATAATAATAATAATAATAATAATGTGGCACATGGGAACATCAAAAATCCCTGTTGTAGTTGGAGCCCTAGGATTGGTTGTAAAAGATTCCAGTAGACTAATTGAAGGGATTCCTGGAAGCCCATGCCGCATGGAAATACAAAAAATTGTTCTTACAAGTACAGCCTACACTTTACGAAGAGCTTTATCTATGTAATTTTTCTTTCAGTGGGAAGTGTCATGATGCCATTTCTAACCTTAGGTCCGGAAAGAAATGTGTATACGCCAGAAATAAAAAAAATAAAAAACCAATAATAATAATGATAAAAAACACAAACAAAAAAATTAAAGCTAATCCCTGCAGACTGGTTTGGTATGGCTGATCTGCTTTTGTAGATTCTCGAGTGCAGTGAAAAGAGATGTCATAGCATGATGATACTCTTCGCGGGTCCATTTCGTCCACATTCTTTTATTAATGTTATAGGTTATTTATATAGACACAGATATTTAAGTAAATGCTCTGTTTATAATAAGCAGTATTTACAAAATTGTAACTAATAATAACAAAACAAAAGTCATTGAAACAAAGCAAGTTCAGTCGACCAATGATGACAATTCCAGAACAACGTAACTATAAACAATTTTTCTATCATCTGCCAGCCGCTATGGTGAAGAAAGCATTACCACGAACCGTCGCCAGTGAGACACGCCGCAAGAGCCACTCCCTTTCGCGAGGCTCGTTCCTTAATTAATTTGGCATCGCGTCACGTGATCCAAGGTTGGAAATAATCCGGGTAGTGTGACCAAGTGTTTCATCATTGATAGAAGTGTTTGTTCCAGTGAGAGAATTTTCGTCCCCACACTGATTACTCTCTGAGGGACTCCGCCCTTCTTGATCCGGACGAAGGCTCATCTGGTATCAGTAGTTGTTTGTAAACAATGAGATTGTTGATTTTTGTCTTTGTTTTTGCGTTTTATCCTTGAACGCCATAGATTAATTTTGGTCAAGACACCGGATCTAGTAATGGAATAGGGTGAGTATATTCAAATATTAAGAGTTCGAGAGTTCATTATATAGTACCTGCATTCACGGTCGTAACATAGGGATATGGAAATAGTATTGATTATAAGTTTTAAACTAGTATAAGTCGCAATGACCACTACCAAATTAAAAATCACAGACTGCAATGTATATTTGATGATCTTCAAAAACTGTCAAATACGAGGACATTGAAATCAAAATCTCAAAAATGTGACACACGGGAACATAAAAACTTTCAGTTGTATTTGGCGCCCTAGGATTGATTGGAAAATACTCATTGATGGGATTCCTGGCAGCCCATAACTTAAAGAAATACAAAACAATTTCTCTCACGAGTACAGTCCATACTTTACGAAGGGCTTTATCTATGAAAATTATACGTGATTTTTTTTTAATTTGTTCAGTGAAAAATATCCTGATGTCATTTCTGACCTTAGTTTTCTGGTCGGAACCTGGAAAGAAATGAGTACACACCAGAAATCAAACAAAAACCTGCATTGAGAAAATTGGAAAAAATACTTGAATGCTCTCCAGTTGAAGCGAAACGTCCTGCGAAATACGAGAAGATAATAATAATAATAATAATAATAATAATAATAATAATAATAATAATAATAATAATAAGATATTCAAAAAACTGTCAAAATACAAGGACCTTGAAATAGAAATCTCAAAAATGTAGCACATGGGAACATCAACAATTCCTGTTGTAGTTGGAGCCCTTGGACTGGTTGGAAAAGATTCCAGTAGACTGATTGAAGGGATCCCTGGAAGTCCATACCACAAAGAGATACAAAAAATTGTTCTGACAAGTACAGCCCACATTTTACGAAGGGCTTTATCTATGTAATTATTTTTTTATTTTATTTTTATTTTTATTTTTTTTGCAGTGGAAAGTGTCATGATGCCATTTCTAACCTTAGGTCCTTGGGCGGGACCCGGAAAGAAAAGTGTAAACGCCAGATATCAAAGGAAATAAAAATAATAATAATAATAATAATAATAATAATAATAATAATAATACTTTCTGAGTGCAGTTTGTCTCCTTAAAATCCTGGAGAAAACGGCGATGATTTCGGTCAAGACTACTTTGGAAAGGCATAAAACTATTTCTCCCCTATAAGGATAAGTAACAAAGAAAATTATCTAGTCTCGTTTGCCTACCCATCTAGGAAACGGAAAATTTTAAATAAAATCCAGTAATAGAATTTCTAATGCAGTTCTGTGATACATCTTGCAAACAATATGGAAAAATGACTTAAAAAAAGTGGAAAAGTGAATTAAATCGCGCCTGTCAAACGACATTCGCCAGTGAAAGAAACCAACACATATGTCGTGGAAATATTTTTGTTGCACCACTACAGACATAATTGGAACTACAGATAATAAAGGTTAATATTAATTGTATTTATACAAAAGGAAACAAGTGGAACGAATCTGACCAAAATTAGAAGTTACATCTGCTTACTGAGATTCTATAGGTCTTTTTACATTAAGAAGTAAACGGCGAAATGTTTACATGTCAACTAGAAAAAAACAAGTGAGGTGAGAGAATTAAACCAAAAACAATAAAGGAATTTTTTGGTTACTTCAACATTTGACTTATGCAATCCAAAGTCTTCGCAGTTGTCTTCTTTTAGTGATCGCTTCGAGGAACACTATATCGATAGGAAGTATTTATCCATGTAGCGTTTTGCAAAGAAGAAATAGAAATGAAATTTTTAACGTTAAAAATATTATTCATCTCAAACATTTTAAAACACAATGGAAATTCTAATATATCGATCAAACCAGTTTCTCTGAGTGTTTGACAGCGGGTGTTGAGACACGGCGTCATGTTTATCAGCATGGGAAATGGCGTCGACAAACCAAAATCAAATATTGTTGATGTTGTTTATGCTTACTTTACTATAAAAATGAAAGGCATGAGTCCACATCTCTCTGTTTTTCTCCAACCGGAAATAATCTAAACAAATATGAATCGTAATCTTCTGTCTTCTGAATTATTATACTTTTATTATTCTCTCAACTTAATAAAATTTTCGTTTTTATCATGTTCAGTCACATTCATTAACCATAACTAGTATGAATCGTTATCTTCTGTCTTCTGAATTAGTATTCTTTTATTATTCTCTCAACTTAATAAAAGTTTCGTTTTTATCATGTTCAGTCACATTCATTAACCTTTTGAGTCTTAGTGGATTTGTTGTCTTTCTAGGAGTGAAACGGTTAAAACAAAAGATATGGAAGTAAGTTAGAATGGTAACTGCTAAATGAATACGATCATTCGCTTTGAATTAATATTTTTTGAAAATGTCGCTAATGAGAAGACAAAGAGAATTTAAAACAAAATATACAGTAAACTATGGGCATACTTGCATCTATGTTAATGACCACAATGCTTGTAATTATGGTAATGTCCCTTATGCCTGTAACTTTGATAATATTTTCTATGTCTGTAAATCTGCTAATGAAGAATGAATGAAAATGGAGATTATTATTTATTTGGGCAACCTTTGAAAAATCGAAAAATAATAATTCTATATATCATAAAATATTTGAAAATCATTAAACCTTCACGTTGAACTAGTGGATTAAATAAAGCGTTCGGTCGAAATGCACTTGAGGAAGGACGGAACGTACAACGTCCGAAATTTTGTGACCATGACAATGAAGACAAGGATAATAGTCCTAATAATATAATTAATGTAAATATTGAATTTTCAGTTTGAAATCTTAGAATATCTTTTTTTATTAACAGGTAAAAGAATTCATTACATTTTAACGAGAATTGAACTAGAGATTGCCAATCTTAAATCTTTCCAACCTCAATACCTTGAGTCGATTATGAAATTCTATAAATGACAGCCGACGTCTTATTAGTTATCGTAGATAGCACGAAGATATTTGCGAAGAATGAGTTGTAGTTTATACATCAATAAAACGAAACATTTTTACAAAATGTCTAAATTTCATATGAAAATCTTTACATGCACTGCCTTCCTGCAACAATAAGCTCATATTCCACCTTTTCAAAAACTTCTCTTTTTTGAAACACCTAATGAGTACCTGATTTCCCTTGTTCTTCTATGTGTCGTGTACATTCAGGACGTTGGAAATCATGGCTCTTCAAAATTTATTGTCCTTGGTAGCTCTCCTCTTAAACCCAGTTCTACTAACCACTTACACAAACTTGTCTTGGTAGGTTGTCCGTTAATTTAATCTGTACCTCTTGTCTTCAACCTATCCTGTAAGTATCAAATTTTACAAACCTTCTTTCCCCATTATGTACCCTAGAACCTCAAACTGTCTGTTCCTGATTTTAGTGTTCTTTTTTTTTTTCTATGTTCGCCGTTGTTCTCATGTTCGGTCCATCGTATTCTCCCTGTCCTTCTGTAGCATCAGATTTCTGTTGATTGAAGTTATGCGTGAGGAGAGTGTACATCACATACAGCAGAACTGTTACAACCTAACAGTTCAGTATTCCTTTCTTTATTTCTAACGCAACTTTTCTGTTTATAAATACTTAATTCTTAATGCTTAGCTTTTGGAAGGCATCTTTCCATTTCCTTATCGGAATGTGTTTTCGGATTTCATTATTGCTCTTTCCGTGCTATGTTAAAACACTTCCAAAATATTTAAATTGTGGTACTTGTTCAATTGTGTGATCTCAAAATATTGTAATTTGTATATTAGGCTGTTCCTTTTGCTAACAACCAACCTTCTGTCTTCTTGCAACTAATGCTTAGTCCTTTCTTTGCGCTTTCCTTCACTAACTTCTGTAGGATTTTTTGTAGTTTCTAGTCTAACTAAATTTGAAATTTCTATTTCCGTGCTATGTTAAAACACTTCCAAAATATTTAAATTGTGGTACTTGTTCAATTGTGTGATCTCAAAATATTGTAATTTGTATATTAGGCTGTTCCTTTTGCTAACAACCAACCTTCTGTCTTCTTGCAACTAATGCTTAGTCCTTTCTTTGCGCTTTCCTTCACTAACTTCTGTAGGATTTTTTGTAGTTTCTAGTCTAACTAAATTTGAAATTTCTCTTAAATTCTAGTGAAATCGACGATCAAAAACTTTTGTTTTTCAGCCAACCGTTTGTATGGTTGAACAGAAAGCAAATATTTCCAGCATGTTAAAGTGAAGACATGGGTTTTACTTGAAAGTGTTATACATAGTAGCACCTCCGCGTGTAGTTAATGTTTACGAACTAGTTAAATTAGCCATTATAATTTAATAGTGATCCCGATCCTGCCTGAATAAATGTGGCCTTGTGTCAAACTTAGGGAAATGACGACAATAAAGCACTAAGGTTTAAGACAGCTTGCAGAATCTGTTCACTGTATGATATAAAGATCAGCAAGATCTAACAGTAAAATCAACTGTTAGATTTCATGCCTTCCATATAAACTAATCGATTTTGTGACGGAGAGACGCTGAAGAACGCTATACTAGAAGAACGCTCAAAAGTTTGCATATATAAAATAACAATAATTACTTTTTCATTTTGAACTATTTAGGTCGGTAAATGCTTTCAAAGCAACCTATGGATGTTAATACATTTCTCACCTAATACATTCCTGAAGGTGTTTGTACGTTTGTTTTGAGGGCATATTCATGTTTTATACGGACAAATCATTTTTTTGATTGCGTATGTCGGTGCGTACGTAAGATTGCAGTCTAAACTTAGTATATATTTATCACGTGATTCTGTGTGAGAACATGAGTACTTCCTGTCTGATAAAGTTAATCGATATTACTTTTTGTATTGATCGAAATCTGACACCGATATTCGTCCGAGATCAATTGAGTTGCCGTTGATAGCTTTTTAAGTGCTTCGTCATTTCATCTGAATATTTCCTTTACAAGGGAAAAATTAAGAAAAAAAAAATTATATTCTCAAAAATGAAACTATTCAAATAATGGTTATGGCGAAGATAATGTCTAGATCTGAAGTGGAAAATGGGGAATAAGACGAAGAAGGCAACAAAAGAGAAAGAAAGAAAAAGTAAAACAATTGAAAGAAAGAAACCAAAGGAGAAGCAGAATGAATATACGAGGTTGAAAAGAAAGAAGAGAAAAACGAAAAGAGGACAAGAATGGAAATGGGAATAATAGTAAAAAAGAAAGAAGGAATTATACGAAGAGGACAGAAAAAATAAAAAGATAAAGTGAAGAAAATAGAAATCGGAAACAAAGAAGAAAGGTGAAAATACATAAATAAAGAAAGTGAAAAAAGAACGAAAACGAATAAGACAAAAATAAAAAAGAAGAATTATGACCTAGAAAGAAAACGAGTAAAATAAAAAGGAAAAAAAGAAAAAAGAAAATCAATGAAAAAAGAGAGGAGGATAAAAAGAAAATACAGAAAAAAAGAAAAAGGAATGAAGAGAAAGAAAGAAGAGAAAGCGCAAAACAAAAAGAATAGAATGTGTAAAGGAAGAAGGATTTAAAAAATGCATCGGCAGAATGTGGAAAAGAGAGAAAAAAGAAATAAAGGAAACACGAAAGAGAGATTTAAAGAGAGAAAGCAGAAAAAGAAAAAAGGAACATAAAAAGAAAAGAAAGAAGGAAAGAAAGAAGTAAAGAAGGCGTTGAAAAAAGAAAAGAATAAAAAGAAAGAAAAAAATGTGAGGCGGAAGAAAAACAGTAAAATAAGAAAAGGAAAATGGAACGAAGGAAAGAAAAAATCAAATATTGGAAGAAAGAAAGAAGGTAAGACTGAAAAGAAAGAAAGAAAGAAAGAAAGAAAGAAAGAAAGAAAGAAAGAAAGAAAGAAAGGAATAAAGAAAAAGAAAGAAAGAAATGGGAGTTGAATATTGAAATGGCTACAAGAATAAGTGCCGGGGTTATATAGTAATATAAGAAAGAACGAAAGAAAGATATGAATGAATGAATGAATGAATAAAATGGCTAGAAGGAAATGTGAACAAGGACAAAAAGCATGAAAGGGTGTGTAAAAATAACAATATAAATAAGGCGAACATAAAAAATCAAAATGAATGAAGGAAAATAAACATTAAAAAGTAATATAAAAGAAAAAAACGATTGAAATGAGAAAATGAATGAAAAAAATAATTATGACGTTAAAGAAAAAGGATTATAAGAAAAATAAAAATTAAAAAGAATAAAATAAAAAAATAGAAATAATGAAGGTGAGAATGAAAAGAAAGAAAAAGAGAATGGAGAGAAGGAAGTAGAACGAGTAAGGAAATATGGACGAAAAAATGAAAAGAATGACTAAAAATTAATTAAAAATGTGGAGAAAGAAAGAACAAATGAAATAAGGAAAGCATGAAAGAAAAACAGAGAAGAAGAATAAATAAATAAAAATGAACATAAAATGAAGAAAGAAAAAAATGGGAATGAAAAGAAAGAAGGAGGTACGAGCAAAGGAAAAATAAGTAAATGAATGAACAAAGATGAAATTAGATGAAAAAGTTAAACATTATATATATATATATATATATATATATATATATATATATATATATATATATGTGTGTGTGTGTGTGTGTGTGTGTGTGTGTGTGTGTGTACATAAAAAGACTCTGAACATGGCAAATGAATGTCTTCAGTAAAGAGTAAATTTATTCAATAAAATCGCCATTGGCAAGACTTGCATATAACTTGCAAGTAATCTCCTGCAACTCTTCTGGACTACCTCCTTATTTAAGTTTGTGAATGCTGCCATAATAAAACACACACACGCACACACACACACGCACACACACACAAACACACACACACACACATATATATATATATATATATATATATATATATATATATATATATATATATATATATAGGCTAAGAAGAATTTGGTAATCCATATAGGTAGTCCCAAAGAGGATGAATTCCTGAGAGCTCAATGTAAATCCAGAGCTAATAATTTAAAGGAAAAACAGACCACTTTAAGGCTCCATGTAATAATTTATTTTGCCAAGCCCTTTATTAAAGGACACTGGCTCATCAGACTCCACTTCCAAACGGTGAAACGAAAAATGATAAATGAAAATTGAAATGAACCTATACACTTTTGACGGGTAGTATGAAGTTTATGTAATTTAACAGAGAGGGTAATGAGGTGTAGTGTGAGAGACATGATCGAATTTAGAGAGGGTTTACTTTAATATTTCTATCAATCATACGTAGTATTAAGGTAGGGGGGCAGACATTGACCTATTTAATCGGTTAACTTAACGGAAGTGATATATTGAAAGGGAAGGGGGAGAAGAGAGAAAAAAGAAAAAGAAAAAAGAAAGAAAGTAGGGGAAGTAAAGAGAAAGAAGCTGTAATTAGGCTTTACGAAGAGAGAGGAGGAGTAGTAATTTTTAGCAATCTATGTAAAAAAAACAGATTTTAATGTTTGATAGTAATTTAATTTTTAAAATCATCGAATAAATTAAATTGATATTTGTTAGCAACCTAAAATTTTAACTCTTTTAACAAATAATTTAGGGATTTAATATTATTTAAATAGTATATTTATAAAATACATTCATAGAAAGTACATTAAAACTAATTATTTAAATTATATCAGTTTACTGATATTAATCTTTCAATATTGTAAATGATTGTTAAGGCAACATATTTATCAGTTTGAGTCTAATTCATTTAATTTAAGACTATTTTAGATGGGTAATCTATTTACTTAAGGTTTAGGTCTTCAATTAAGATGGAGTAATGATTGAAGGCGATTATTAAATATTTTGTTTTATCATATACATATATATATATCACACATACACTTATGTAAATCACATATATGCATACGTTCATTTGCATGTGCAATTACACACATAGTCACATACACATGTATCTACATACACAGGTACTCGTGTACTTTCATATATCAGTACTTACATATATGTTTTCAATTTTTCGTTTCACTGTAAAAGTGAACATTGAATTCAACACGCACAGGCGACAGGCAATCGATTGCGTCCAGTATGAAACAGCCTGTCACCTCTGAGAGTTGACTTCAATGTTCACTTTTATATTTATATTTACATACGCTCTATCTATGATATTGAACACTTTATCCCATTAATAAAGCACACCTTAAAACTATTACTTCATATATATATATATATATATATATATATATATATATATATATATGAAGTAATATAGTTATAATATATATATATATATATATTTATGTATATATATATATATATATATATATATATATATATATCTTGTATGGCTGCATTTTTTTATATATTTTCTGAAATGATCTTATTAATGATATATTATACAAAAACAATATATTGACTGTGATTTGAAAATAAACCATTCTATAATGCTAAATACATACATACAACAATTCACTTCCAGTAACAGTAAATAGAATTACTCCTTGATAATGGCTAAATGAATAGCCGAAAGCGCTTTGAAAAATAAAACATTTGGACAGTTTTTTTATAATTTATTTACAGAAAGGAAAAGAATTATAACATAATTTAACTTATATAGAAAAGCACCTTGTCTGTCATATTTAATGAATCTATATATATATATATATATATATATATATATATATATATATATATATATATATATATGCATTATCAATAGCAATTTTTAAATCTAAAGGTATTTTCACAATAAGTTTCGCACAGCTAGGAACCAGACAGAGATCGAATTTTTACTAGCAATTCCATCTACAAACAGGATTCTCCCCAGAGAGACGGTTGAGACTCACCAACAGTAGTTCTTGAGTCTCAACCGTCTCTCTGTTTATTTCTCACATGCGCTGATGAAGGACGCAGGCGTGTCCGAAAATTCCAATCTTGGAACCTTAATCTCCGTGATTCATTTCTGTCATGTGGCTAAAAATTAATAAATGTTTTTCTTACTGATCACATCAGTACCTTTGGTTTGCCTTTTTATTAACCACCTTATCTACTCTATTGTATAAACCATATAAAGGACACATAGAATCTTTCTGATATATATATATATATATATATATATATATATATATATATATATATATATATATATATGATGTTATTTATAATAGGAAGATAAATGAATTTGCCTGTTTGAAAAGCGTGAAACTAAAGTCGTGTTGTCATTCCTACCCAAAGCCAACAGAATTGCGCTATACGCCACAGATCTCGTGATTGTGTTGTGAAGGTAGTCAAAGAGTTTCTATCGTTGGAATTGTCTTAATTATTGATGAAGTTTCCTGATGAAAACGTGGAATTGAATTTATATTGATTTTTGTAGCATTTGTCTTATTTTTCTTTCACAGTGTAAAGTTCAAAGAAAGAAATAGTTTGACAACTTTAATAAATTAATTGCATCAATTAAATTAAAATATCTATTTTTGTATTGAATTAATGCAGAGAGGTGAGGTGAACATAGTAATAATAATAATGATAATAATAATAATATATGTGTATATAAAAATATTGTACAAGGGAAAATCGTTAATAAACGAAAAAGTAATTAAAAACATTATGCAATAATAATGCAATATAAAAAAAATGTATTTTGCTTTTAATCAATTTTGTTCATTCATTTCATAGTGCGACCACTTCAACGTGGGGTTATGGTTAGCAAGCTTGTCTCGTTCGATCCTCAGTGAGTATTTCATAATTTCGCCGTTGTACCTCATCTAAACTAGGCTGAGAAAATCGTTTTGGATACTTCGCAAGCTTGTCCCGCAAGATCAATTACGGATGATTCAAGTGTTCGATCCTTTTGCCCCATTGTGTTGGCCTTGTGCCACATTTAAGGTACACTGAGAAAATTACCATCCATTGCATAGTACTTCTTCAACCCCATCATTTTTCTTTAGCGACCTTTTCTATTCATGAACAGGACGCAACATTATTTAATCACTTTTAAATGGAGGGACGATGGATAAACCCAGCAACGATACCATTTTATCTCTAAAAAATGCAAATTTCATTATCTTTGTAACATTTCGAATCCACTTTCCGGCATTATCTTCATGAATATGCCAAGCAATGGCATAACTTTTGTACAGGAAATGCCAAATAAATGGTTTTTCAGTGGTTCATTGTATAATTGATATTTGTTATCGTCACGATTGTGTCCCCCATGCCATGTGATTTTAGGACATAGGAGAAGATATTTACGCAGAGCATGTTATTCGCATTATGTGTGGGAATTGCCGTATCGCCAGCAGAAAGAATAGGCGCATTGGAATAGCGAAAGGAGCCTTCCAAAAGCTAAGCAAATTATTAAGAAACATGAAAATTAAAAACATGAAACGTTAGCAAGAAAGAAAAGAATACATAAATCTTATGTACTGGTCCTCCAGTTTGCGAGTAAATGCTGGACAATCGCAGTACACATGAAGATGATACTTGAGGCAACTGAAACATGTTTCTACAGAAGGATGCTAATAATACGATGAGCTGAGCATGGGAGCAACGAAGTTTTAGATAAAATAGAAAACGGAACACTTATACTTATCAGAAAGAGATTTTTAGGTCGCATAGTAAAGGAAGAAATTAGAAAACATGAAACTACCAGGACATTTGGAAAACAACGCATTAGCTACTGAAGATATTTGTGTATGTGGTTAACAGAACAGGGATTATGAGGGAATTCAAAAAAACAAATTTAGTAAGAGCTACATAAAGCAGGAAATTGTGAAGTATCGTGATCGCCTATCTTTTAAACGGGCACGGCACATAGGAGCAGAAGTAGTGGGGTCGTCTCCTGTTTTCTTCGCCGGGGTTTGAAATTCAGAGTAGACATTGTTCTACTTTGGCTATCACCCAATACCAAAGTACCCATATTTCTAGCTAAATATTGCTAGATGCTCGTGAAAGAAAAGATAAAGCCACTAGTGCGAAGTGGACACAACTGACCCGGCTGGAATTTATTAATTGCTTATCGAAGCAAATTTCGGCGCTAATAACCGTTGCACTACAACCACGTCCCTGATATAAAAAAATAATCTTGAGGAATATTAAATATGACTCTTTGCGAGGAATCAACTCACCGAAAGTCTGTTATCTTTCCGATATGGAATATTTTAAATTGTTGGTAATGAACAAAGAGTCAATAATAACATTGATTAAAACAGTTAATCATTATTTTAAAGACATGTTTTTTTGGTGAAGGAAAATGCTTCGGGTGTTCGATACATATCTGTTCAGAACATTCAATCGTCAATAAAACAAGCAATATAGCAAAATATTGCCGTTTATTTTGTGTTAATAATAAACACAATTGTAATTTTTTTTAAAAAAAGCAAAAAAAAGACACACACAGAAAAATAAGTCTATTGTCAGAAAGTATTATCTCTTGCTTTCCGAACGTTTCAGCAAATTTAAAATTTATTTTATAAGCAACATCCTTCAGAATGTGGGCGAACATGGGTATCCTTAATTTTATATCATTATTCATCAAAATAATGCTTATGTCCTTAATATATCTTTTTGTTCTTGTTGTCCATTTAATAATTCGTAGGAGTTTTCCATTCTCCAAGCCTTCACTCCTCAGTATATGTCCTTAAACTTACATCTATCACTTTCTAACTGCTATAAGCATTTTCTTTGTGATTACTATTTCCCTTTAAAACAACCTCTTTACTCACATGTTTCGTCCATGATATTCCCAGAAATCCGCTGCGGGACCATATTTCACGAATTCAGGCGTCTTTATCTGCGAGAAAATTGTCTAAAACTCGTCTCTCTATACGGAAAATTTGATAGTATTTTTGTTAACTAACCCCCCCACCGTTTCTTTGTTTCTGAAGATATTTTCGTCTTTCTTATTATTTTTAATTTCAGAAAGGTATGTTTTAGCTAGTCTCATTCACCTTTGAATTTCTGTGTTACCTTCGTCTCTTATAGAAATCCCTTGAATGTCTACCCTTAATCCAGTTTAATATGACCGATATGTAACTACCGATTTGTGCTATCACCTTTGCTGATAATAATTAATTCTGTCATCCTAGAACTAATAGGCAGTTGTCTTGTATTTTTCTTTGAATAAATATTCCGAATTTCGCGCTAGAAAATTCTGAAAGTCATAATTTCAAACTTTCTAAAACTATCTTCAGCCTCCAATTCTGTGTCATATATATATTCACTTTATAATCTCTAAAACTGACAAGGATTTATAAAATGACATATTTATCATTCATGCTGCGAATAGAATGTCTGTCTGACATTGGTTTCATCTATGCATGCGGCTGTTGTAGACAACATACCATTCCAGAGTATTGTGTTCTCATCGATCTGAATGTAGCAGCAATATATTTGAAGATAGGAGCTTATCTTGTATCCATCGCATATATAACAACTTTTTCAAAATGACCTTTTATCCGTATCTGCCGCTACAGCTTTAAACTCTGCCAGAAAGAAAATTAAAATATATTGACGACTCGGCGTTCCTCTGTTTTCTCCTCAGTGTTATCCACTTTCTGCTGTATATTAATGACCTTCCGAAGAGCCTACTTCAATCATTAATGAGTACCTATAATACAACAGCTTTAGGTACACCTCCAAAAAATATGGAAGACCAGAATCTATCAGTTTATCTCTTCTTAATAATTTAAGTTACTAAAATAAAACTGGTAACTTTCCACCACCAACGAGCAAACCCCGAACTTTCACCTATCACGATGGATGGGTCTTCTCTCAAGTAGGCTCGATACTCAGAACGTCTATTCGGACTGGAGCTATCCTCAGACCTCATATACATGCACTGTTGCTAGTTGCTAAAAAAGGGTCGGTTCATTGTATGACTCCTGTAGATATCTGACTTCCTCTATCGTTACAAGATCAGGCAAGACTAAAAATGGAGTATTGATCGTCTATAACTGCCTACTCGACACTTGCCTGTCTTGATAGAGTTAAAAAGTGTTTATGCGAACTTTTGGATGCTGAATTATTTTCACTTCTACAAATCCTTTCCCATTTAAGAGTTCTCAAGCCTTTCACTGCTCTATCGTTAGTTCCATGGCATGTGTTCTGACAAGATACAAACTTTAATCCCGCCACACCTGTCTTTTATAAGGGGGAATTACTATCATTCCCTTCATATTCTATTAGTAAGAATTAACTTCCACTGGGACAGTGCTTCTTCCCAAAAACTGATGCTTTGTGAAACAGACTCCTGTTAGGATGTTTTCCCAATCACTACTATCTTGATCAAGTCTAGGGTTAACCGTTATCTTTCCTGCCTAACCTCATGAACTTCACTGATTGTTTTTCCTTACGCTCATGAAACACCGCACAATAACCCACTACATTGACTGATCCTTGCATTATATATTGAAAGAACATTAACAAAAGAAAGAGGAAGAACAAGCATTTTGATATACTTGTATCTTTATATATATATATAATAGAAATTGTATGGAGGATTTGATAATTATAATTAAGTAATTTATTGAGTCTGAAAGAAACCTCAACAGAATGCAGAAAGCACTAGAAGGCCGTTTCGTGCTATATTTGGGACTCATCATCAGTACGCATCCACTACCGAGAATTGAAACCCTGATAGATAAATTATCAAGCAAACGTCATACCAACTGTTGCAACGGGCCTCGGTGACGAAGAGGTAGCAAATCAGACTCAATATAGCGCTGCTCGCTCACATATTCCGTGGTGGAACTCAACTGAAGTTCTCTGTAACCATAGGACTGTGCCCCCAGGAGCCACGATTACTATCACCATGTCGCTCAAACTGAAGCATTAGAACCCGGATCAAGCAATGATATATATATATATGATAGAAATTGTAAAGAGGATTTGATAATTATAATTAAGTAATTCATTGAGTCTGAAAGAGAATGCAGAAATTACTGGACGTCCGTTTCGTCCTATATTTGGGATTCATCAGCATATATATATATATATATATATATATATATATATATATATATATATATATATATATATATATTATTTGATATATATTATTGGTCCTGATCTGGCTGTTTAGCTTTTTTCCACAACCGTAATGTTGTCTTCCTGTGTCTTTTCTATAAATATTTTCATGGCAATTGTTCGGATGAGCCCATCAGTATGCTACCAAGACTTTTAAAAAATTTAATCGCAGTACTAGACTGGAGTCTAAATCTCATCAATTTACAGTGGCTAAATGTAACCGTAAATTATATGCTAACAGTTTCTTTTTTCACAGTTTACGCTAGTGAAACACACTTCCGGTTCCCTCATTATCATCCAACTTTAATCTTCAAAGATTTAAATGCAACTTTAATTTACTGCAGATAATCTTTTTGTTCTCGCACATTAGTAATATTTCGGATTTCTAATCTATTCCACACTCAGTAATCCTTTGTGCATTAGTGACTTTATTACCTTGCGTCGGGTTAACTCGCTTAAAAAAAAGGTATCGCATCTTTTTGTCGCTTTTCTTTTTTAATGTCTATGAATTGCCATGAGTAATTACGATACATAGGGGAGTCATTTCACGTAGTCTTTTTCTAAGTTTGGGTTTAAGAGTTTTCTTAAACATTCTGCCACGCAAAAGTAGTCTGCCTTGCTATTTAAAACATAGCAGGGTAGGGGTGAGATGGTTTCATTCTTTTTCCAAAGTAATTCATGCGAAAGTGTAAGTCACAGACTAGTACAAGACATGAACTCTGCCCGCCAGTTCCATTTTCTGATAACCGTTACACTAACCTCATATACCTTTTGTTGGAGTCGCTATTAATAATGCTGTAAGAGAATATCTATAATTCACTCAGTCACTTAAGTGTCATACGCGAGTGTCACCGATTTTCCCGCAGTAATTTGCCGTTTGACTCTTTATACACCAGCTCCTGCTATTCAACCCATAGCTGGGGCGAGAAGAGATGGATTATTGGCGAGAAGAGATGGATTATTGGCGAGAAGTGGTGGATTATTGGCGAGAAGAGATGGATTATTGGCGAGAAGAGATGGATTGTTGGCTATTTACTCGTAAGTGAACTTAACGATCACGACTGGAATTCGATTTCTCGATTCGTGCAAATATCCATTAGGCCATAATGCACATTTTATTTATAGATAATTCAAGCAAATAATTTTTTTGTCTGAATTTATCATTAATTCGGGGAAATAAATTCAATTTATTAAACTGTATAGAATGACACTAGTAAAGGGTGTTCCAATAACTTGGACCGATTTTAATGTGAATTAAGTTTAAGCGTCTAATGATTTTTTTCTTTTTCTCTCAGATTTGGCGGACATTTGGGCGATATTGTTTTTCACACATAATTGCTATGATTTAAATAATATGATGCAATTAAGAAATAGATAAATTTTCACCAATAATATTGATTTATTTACTGCTTACTTTGATACGACTTAATGCAACGCCCTTATATATAATCTGTCTTAATGAAACATCGGCATTTTGCTTCATTTGGCTATAAGGTTTATTTGCGAGATGATTTTTTTAACGAAACCTTTTTTTGCAAATGAAAATTATTATTGTTGTTGCTGCTATTATTATTATGATTATTATTAGTAGCAGTAGTAATATTAAGTATAATGATATAAATAATTCAAACATTCAATATTAAGAGTAATAATAAAAACAATACAGTAAAAATTTTATGGAAAACAGATTTATTTTTACTAATTATTCAAACAATGAAAAGCCAAGAAACCATTGAATGTAAAGTTTTAATGTCTAAGATTTTTTTTCTATGAGCGTAAGAGAAAGTGAGTAATGCAGATTATGAGGATATGCAGGAAGGATTTTACCTGTAGACTTGGAGAGGCTTGTCGCAAACAGGGAATCATCCTCTTGGAAGTTTGCAGTTCTTGTGGAAAGTTTATCCAATTGGAACATCCTTCCTACTACGAATGGAATATGTGTATGATGGAGCGTCCTGTACATGGCATAACAGGTCTTAGTTGTGAAGGTCAGAACTGGTGGAACTATTGAACGGAGTTCGGATAACATTAGCCATGGAAGTAGTGATAATATAACGAGAGGATAACGAAGTATCTTCTGCGCGAGAGGAATTGTAGGTTGGAACTGTAGGTTCATCAACAGCAAAGAAGGCCGCGTTGATGCTTTTGAACTCTTTCAAGGCTGGAAAGTGAAGATTGGGCAGCTCCAACCAAAATATGGAAGTACTGATGTGACCTGTAAAGTAGAACATGACAGGAGTCAGATAATTTCTGGATAGGTACATGGAACCAACGGTTTTAAGCTCATCTTTAGCAATGTATCGTATATATAAGTAGCACTTGAGGTTCTAATAGACGTTCAGAGCATGGAGCCTCTTTCAGAGTGCAAACTTTCATCATTATAGGCGAAAATTCTTTTTCTTTTCGATGATCAAACATTACTAGTTTAGTTTTGGATCTAATGAATATTGAAATACAGTTTGTTCCCCATTGCTCTGTTGGAGCTAATTTAGAAAAGCGTGCGGCTGCCAGGTCTTGTCATCTCGATATTTTTGGTCAACTGATAAACTGTTACACTGATGTGATTACTATTTTGTAATCCCATATAGTAATCAACTTCAATCAATGTTTTGGGCATACTAGCCTTGTTAAGTTATCGATCACACAAGATTATACACACTCTTTCAGAAACTTTGTGCAAATTATTTTTTTTTTAAGCTTTTCACCCCAGGCAAGGCTAGAAGCCACTAGCACGTAAGGGGTTACAGAGGATTTGGAGCGAGAACAAATAGGAGTGTTAGGGGAAAGGATGTGGAGGAGGATAGAGGATAGATCAAGGCAACTGGAGATGTCGATTGACGTTACACTTGAATAGTTGGAGATCATAGTCATCAGGGAAACAGGAATGAGGAAGGGAGTTCCATGAGGTGCGAGATATGAAGCTATTGGGGTAGAAGAGACGTCTACATTTAACAGTTTCAACAGTGAAAGTGTAGGAACGGGATGACAGCCTCGTACGGCGTTTGAATTCATGGATCCTGGGAACCAGCGATAGCAGCTCATCGGAGCAATTACCATGGAAGTATTTATAAAAGAGACAGAGAGAGGCGACGGCGCGTCTGTGAGAGAGGGACTGCAGACGAGAAGCCAGATCAGGGCCAATTACATTGCATACCCATCTATGGATCTTATCAAGAACCCTGAGGCAAACAGAAGGGGCTCCAGATGAATAATTCCGTTATTACTTACTTATTTTTCGTATTCTTCCTATGAAACATTACCAAGTGTACATGTTAGTATTTCGTATGTACATTCCACGAACTCGTTTCTTGCAGATTGACCACAGATAGTCAATTGGAGGTTCCGGGCCAGTCTATAGTACTTTGATTTGCTTACTGGTAAGGCTTGCCAATGTATTCACGCAGCGTTACAATTAACGCTCATTGCAGACAATGGCTGTAGGATAACTAATCGACAGTCGAGACAATAATGTCTGGGTGTGATGAAAATCGGATGCAATCATGGATGACACAATATTTTCAAGGCCAAACAAATTTCATCATACACCTCGAAAATAGATTCATATTACTGTGCACCACTGCAAATGACCTAGTCTGAGGAAAAATAGAATTCGATTATATCCTGTCACTACAGTGGATCTAAAACTGACCGTATGGTGAATGAAAGGAAACTAAAGCGGTTGTTTCAATTAATTTGCATAAGAGTGTATATCTAAGATCCGTTCCTCATAGTTGGAGTATAAAGAACAGGTTCGCTTCTTGAGTGTTGCACAACGATAAATGAACAGGTGTCTGTGATTGGAATTAAACAGACAGGTGTCATTTGAAAGGAGTTGCAAGGCATTTATGTCTTTCAAGTTATATATTCTTGAAGTTTGGCTGAGCTGACATTTGAGATTCTTCGTCATAATATTTTCAAATGTGTATAATAAACAAAGGCTTTTCAGCACTAAAAACAGTTATTGACTTATCTATTTGACCTTTTCCAACCATCGATCACTTTGCAGTTTGAGAATCTTTATATATACTGAGAGACAAGTATATTGCTGTCAAGGTAAATCCTTTCATGAATTGTTATTTTCTTTAAGAGATATGCAGGGCAAATGATGTGTTACCTGAAATATCTGATTCATTATGATAACTAATTTATACTGATGAAAGAAATGTTAGCTATGATATGCACTATGATGATGTTGATGTTAATTCTAATTTCATCGCAACCACAAGACAATCAGTCTCAAGTGTATTTGCAATGAAACGCGGTGGAATTAAAATGGCAAAGAATTACTGGTTAAGAATTGATAATAGTTGACATTGCTTAATCTGTAAAAAAAATTAAGATAATTCCAATTTTGTTTCTAAAAAAAATTGTTCCCTAGAACCATGCATCTTTTTACATGCCATCTTCCATTTTTATTAAAATCATTTAATTATTCGTTGGATTTCATAAGAAGGACAAAGAGAAAATAATTAAAAGGAAAAACGGCGAATGGAAGAATAAGATTCAAATGTTAGGAATAACAATTTTAAATGAATAAGAATAACATAGTACTTTATATGGAATTGAAATCTGAGCAGAAAAAAAAGAATAAAAACCGGAATAATAGAATTAGGGTCTAGAAGAACAGGATTAGAATAGTTTCAAGCCGAGAATGTCTGAAAACGAGAAACAAAAAGAGAAAAGATAAGAAAGTAGAAAAAGAACGTAAAATATGAAAGGAAAATAGGCATAAAATTATTAGAAAAGAAATTAGTTGAAAACAATGAAAAATAATAGATTTACAGAACTAAGAATTAGAGAGAGAGAGAGAGAGAGAGAGAAAGAACAGCCGTAAAGAAAGAGGGAAAATGGCACAGAGAGAAATAAAAGAGAAGGGACAAAAACAAAAATGGATGGAAAGGAAATGAAAGAAAGAGGAGAAAGAAAGAAGATGGAGAAGGAGGAGATGAAAAGAGGAATGGTTATTTTAATTATGTAAGTGAAGATAATGAAATGAAGAAGAGGGAGATAAAGAAAGGAGAGAGAAAATTGGGAGAGAGAAATGTATAGAGAGAAAACGGAAGAAAAGCGGGAATTGAAACAGAAATGAGAGCAAATCGATAAAGAAGAAAAAACAGAGAAAGGAAGAGATGAAATGTGAAGCGAAGAGGCGGTCTGAAGAGAAGAAGATTCAAAGAGAAATGTGGAAAAGGAAAAAAGTAAAGAGAAAAAATTAGAGAGGAAGGGGGACAGAGGAAGGAAGCCTGAAAAAAGAAGAGAAAGGATCAGAAGAAAAATGAACAGGGAATAAGGAGAAGAAAAGGGGAAAGCTAAAAAGGTAAAATTAAAGAGAAATACAGAAGAAAAAAAGGAGAAAGAAAAAAGGAGAAAGAAAAAAAGAGTACAGAAAAGAGAATGATAGAATGTAAGCGAGAGAGAGAGAGAGAGAGCAAAAGAGATAAAGATCAGAGAACACTAATATAAACACATTAGAACTACGATTCCTCTAACCGCCTTAAGGTCGTAGTGGCAGTATATCTACTGCACGCATATGAGAAGCGGTTTGTCTTGGGCATAACGAAGGTCAAGGCTCTTCAGGCAGGTTTCAGTTTAGATTTTCCCGTTTTCCTAGGTTAGTCGCCAACCAAAGCTAGTGATACTAGTCTATCCTATTATTTATCCCATAAGTGAGGAGTAAAGAGATGTTTTCACACATTTCCCAAGAGTATTAGCACGTAAATCAATATAATGAACTCAAATGAAACTCAAACTTGCCTATCCCATTCTTCAATCCGGGGCGTTATCCATATAGTTACCGTTCCTCCTAAATCGAGCCGGTCGACGGCTTAGCCTAAATAGATTGAAGTGTGGTAGCTGCTCTCCTAAAGCCTGAAGTCAAGTTGTCTACGAGCGATCCAATGTAATGCAGGAGTATTTACGTAGAGATTGGTACGTCTGTTTAGGATCACAACATTTCTGTTTTCAAAATGAAGAAAAATCATTTCCGTTAGATATTTAATCCGTGTGCAACTTGTTACACACACGCACACACGCACAGATAGAGAGTATATCCTTTAATAACATATCAATTCGTTTCCATACAAGAAAGTAAGCAACATAAGAGAAAGGGTGGAGGGAAGAAGTCGTGGATTCGGAAAGTTATAGGTTAAGTAAAATAGCTCGAGGAAAATGAACAGACAAGCGGCTGGAGACAAAGGGAAAGTGACGGAAAACCTGCAAAATTTTGTTATCATAAGGTTTTTTGAACAACATTTTAACTTTGATCTTTTCAAGCATTTCCAAGTGTTAAATTTATTTTTAAGTTATAACGTGATTCACGTCATACTTAACCAGGGAAGTAGATATAGAGATTTTTTGATTCCCTCGAATTTGGTTGTCGAAAACATGGACGCCAGTTGACGGTGAGCTCAAATTTAATTCATGAAAAATTCAAATTACATATCCAACACATATCAGGATAATTTGCCATGACACACGATATTAAGAATTAACAATCTAAGAGAAAAGTAAAGCACACACACACACACACATATACATACATATACATACATACATATATATATATATATATATATATATAGAGAGAGAGAGAGAGAGAGAGAGAGAGAGAGAGAGAGAGTGAGAGAGATAGATAGATTTTTTTTTTAGCGTATTACCCCAAGCAAGGCTGGAGGCCACTCTCACGCATGGGGTTATAGAAGGGTTGGAGGAAGAGCAGATAGGAGTGGTAAAGGAGAGGATGTGGAGAAAGACAAAGACAGTGGGTCGATCAAGGCAAGGGGGTTACAGAAGGTTTGGAGCGAGAGCAGATAGGAATGAAAGATGAAAGGATGTGGAGAAGGGAAGTGCATAGATCAAGGCAACTGGAGATGTCGATTGACAATACACTTAAACAGTTGGAGATTGTAATTGTCAGGGAAACAGTAATAGGGAAGGGAGTTCCATAGGCGAGATGTGCGAGACATGAAGCTATTGGAGTAAAAGAGACGCCTACATCTAACAGTTTCAACGGTGAAGAGGTGGGAACGGGATGCCAGCCTCGTAGGAATTCACGAGGCCTAGGGACAAGCGAAAGCATCTCCTCGGAGCAATTACCGTGAAAGTACTTGTAAAAAAGGCAGAGCGAGGCAACATCGCGTCTGTGAGAGAGCGACTGCAGACGAGATAGATAGATAGATAGACATATAGATTATAAAGAGATACAGATAGATAGATAGATAGATAGATAGATAGATAGATAGATAGATAGATAGATAGATAGATAGATAGATATTGGCAGAGATAGATCGATAGAAAGGTATGAATTCTTAGAGCTAGACAGAATATTAGATGATAGATACGAATGGATTTAACGAAATTTAATAAACAGTCAAATTGAAGCGCTAGAGATATAGCCAGTCTGAGCCAAAAATATATAAATAACTGGATAATAGCTGGATAGATATGAAGAGGGAAACAAATCTAAATAAATAAATCTGACTAGACAATGGCTGATAGGAACAGATTAAGAAATATTAGAAGGGAGATTAGATTTTCTCATAAATTTCTATTTCTGTGTGTTTTTCTCCTTCTCTGCTGAGAACTTCAGTTATAGCCTAACATCGAATAAAAAATATCGACTGAAATATATACATATTCATTAGCAAGTCCCCTACTCTCTCTCTCTCTCTCTCTACATATATATTTATTGCACTCACGTGCATACATATATACATGCATATACATATATATATATATATATATATATATATATATATATATATATATATATATATATATATATATATATATATATGGAGAGAGAGAGAGAGAGAGAGAGAGAGACGTAACCTAGAGACTGTAGGTGTTTTTATTTGAGTATGGGATAATAGCATGGACGACTTGGAATCCCGTGAGATGTGTGTCGAATCGATGTTAGATTTGATTAGCTGAATGTCCAAACCTCAAATACGCATGTCTTTTTTTCCGGCACAGCGAACAGAACAGACAATTGTCCGAGGCTTTTTCCGGAAATTTAATTTTACCGAATGGATACATGACATTTTGTATCTGAAAAATAACACAATCAAACTACTACTATTACTAACTCCGTCACCACTAACACCACCACCACCACCACCACCACCACTACTACTACTACTACTCATAATAATAATAATGAGAAGAAGAAGAAGAAGAAGAGGAAGAAGAAGAAGAAGAAGAAGAAAATGTCATTGAAACGATGGTACCAGAGGACCAAATTGAATCAGACAACAACAAAATTAGTTATTTACAATTAGTATCACGTTGCCTTTTGCAGGAATCTCCACTTAACCCTTCTCTGAATAATACCAATAATATTAATAATAATCCCTTATCGAGATCAATATGAGAATAAATGATTTCGAAGCATTACCATTCAATGATATCGCTTCATTGCATATTTCATAATTGTAATGGAGATAAAAAAAGATAACATATCAGGTCAATCCATAACTTCTGTCCAAATTTTGAATAAAGAAAACAAGTGACCAAATGTTACATTTAATTACAGATTCAATCAACAATGTATTTTCCCTGATTATCTATGACTTCCTTCCATCTATTAACAAGCTTACTAATTCCATTACTGTAAAGTTCTTTTGGCTTTGATTCGAAGAACTCACAAATGTCAGTTTTAAACTCTTCCTCTGTTACAAAAGCTGTTTCTTTCAAATGATTCTGTAAGCTACGAAACAAATGGTAGTCTGAAAGAGCAAGGCCGGGAGAATAAAGTGGATGAGGAATTTTCTCCCAACCAAGTTATTCGATCTTTCTGACGTGATTCTTGCTGTGTGTGGTCGCGCATTGTCCTGATGAAATATCACCCGTTTTCGATTCACTAGAGCAGGTCTTTTTTTCCTCAAAGCTTGGTTCAAACGCTCTAATTGCTGACAGTATATTTGAGCATTAATTGTTGCATTAGGTGGTAAGAATTCAAAGTTGATTATTCCTTGGCAGTCCGACCAGATTGAACCTATGGCTGGGGTCCTTCCCCTTTACCAAGCCACTGTCTACGATGCTTAACATTTCGATAAAAGATCCATTTTTCGTCGCCAGTCACAAGTCTATCCAAAAAATGTGAAACCAGTTGGCGAGAATGGAGAGAAGAGCAGATGTCAACTCGGGATTTGAGGTTGTTTTCTAACAAATCCATGAGGCACCCATTTTCCAAGTTTAGGAACTTTTCCAAGTTGTTGAAGATGACGATGAACGGTTGTATGGTTTGAACTGAGAACCACTGCCAATTTCTCAAATGATAAAGCAAGATTTTCTTCAAGGGCTGCTTCAAAAAGCTTTTCATCAAACTCAACTGGACGTCCGGTTCGATCTTCATCTTCAAGGGTGAAATCCCCACCTCTGAATTTTGCAAACCATCTTCTGCAAGTTCTTTTATTCACACATTCCTCTCCATAAACTGAGTGAATGTTTCTATCAGCTTCGGCTGCTGAGTTTCCTTTCTTGAACTCATAAAGCATTATGTGCCTCAAATGATTCTTGGGTACTTCCATGTTAGCAGGGTTTTAATCAAACAAAATTTAATTTTATTGTTCTCTGAAATAAAATCTGATCAGTTTAAATGCATCTAAACATAAGAATAATGTTCAGCTCCATTAGACATTATAAAATAATTTTTAAATTTCGTTCATTTTAACAAAAGTTAAAATTCGGACAGAACTTATGGAATGACCTAATAGTTACAGAAACATTCCTAGAAACAGTCGATTGGCAAACATTTAACAAAATCTTTTCTTGGAAACTTTCAGTTAGAATCCGAAGGTTGGATAATGGAATGCCTGTTAGAACCAAAAAATCTGAACGCTTAGTAGGTAAGTAGGAAGCAATAGATGGGAATCAAAAACACTAAATAGCGTGAAAATCAGGAATATTTAAAATATGAGTATAAAAAGAAAGGGAAAAAGGAAACACATAAAAATTTGTAGTTAAACTGTTTAGTTCCTTTCTTATCGAGAATAATAAATTAAATATTACTTCACAATTGAAAAGGAAAGGAAATACACGCGTTAGTAATATAGCAACAATTATATGCAGGGTGTCCATAAAGTTCGTGTGCTTTAAAAAATGTTTAACTTTATTTGTATTTGCAATAGAAATAATCTGTAAAAAATGTTATAAAGTATAATGTACCTAGTTTTAAGTCTAGCTAAATTTACTAATGCGATTTCAGGCATTACTATAAATCAGTTGGCAAATGTTTTCCGTGAACTGCAAAATCGTATTTTAAACACACACACACACAAACACAGACACAAACACACACACACACACATATATATATATATATATACTCTTGTTCTGATATTGAGCACTTTTAGCAGTGTATATAGCATACCTTAAAACCATGTTTATCACCTTATATATATATATATATATATATATATATATATATATATATATATATATATATATATATATATATATGTATATAAAAGTTTCGTTGAAAACAACAACAAGATGTGGTGATTGAGTTGTTTTATGTAATTTCTCATGTGATTGTATAATTCTTTTCTTTTCAGGCCATAAATTATATAAAAATTGTCCAAATGTTTGTCATTTGTTTTCTACAAAACTTGCATAAAAGAGGGATTGTTGTCCAAATACACACTCTCTCTCTCTCTTTTATTTACATATCTATATATATATATATATCTATATCTATATCTATATCTATATATATATATATATATATATATATATATATATATATATATACACACACACACACTTTTAAAAAATTATAACTTTATTTGTATTTGCAATAGAAATAATTTGTAAAATTGATTAGAAAGAAGTAAATCTATATTTTCTAAGGTTTTATTGAAATTTTATTTAAGTTTCCGCATGTCCTCCATCATTAGCAATACAAAGGGTAATACGATTTTGCAGTTCACGGAAAACATTTGCCAACTGATTTACAGTAATGCCTGAAATCACATTAGTTATTTTAGCTATACTTAAAACTAGGTACATTAAACTTTATTACATTTTTTACAGATTATTTCTATCGCAAATACAAATGAAGTTATAAATTTTTAAATGTGCACACGAACTTTATGGACACCCGGTATTTAAATGCCGATCGCATTATGAATGGAATGGCTTCGCAAACTGGTGTTAGATGCTCGTAAAAATGTTTCTGCTTGAATATCTTAAGATTCACAGAGTTAGAAAAAGGGAGGTAAAAGTAACTTGATGAAAAGATAGCTGACATAACTAAATTGACGAAATTAAACAAAGGTAAGCATGAACAAGTCTCTTTCAAATTATTTCCCTTAATCCTATTTCGTATAGCTATGATAATAGCGAATTTAATCTCTAAAGATCCCTGTTCGAATAGAATAGAAAACGTTAATCGTCTAATAAATGATCTTTAATTTTTCGGGAATGAAAAATGAATTAACATTAGAACGAAAGCAATTACATCAGATCACAGTCGAGAAATGGTGCATAGATAAAGATACAGAAATTAGTCACTTAGTCAAAATGCATCAGTTATTAGGTGGGAAGTTTCAATTCTAGGATATATAAATATTTCAAATATATAATACGTAGTAAATAATGAAAAGAAAAGCAGCATTGAAGCACTCGTTATGAGATTAATTATTTACTTTCAATCAATCCTATTCATGGTTTAACTGTGAATGGGAACATCGATCAAGTCGAGTTGTAGAGGAACGCTTTCACAGTCCAAAAGCGCGACCAATAAAATGTCTGGATTATTCGATTTGAAGTGGCCAGAAAAACCATATCACTTGATCTATAAGCAGGGAAAGAAGCATTTCAGCTGTGAAGTATCAGTACATATTTAAAACGTACTGAAAGAAGATATCTTTTAGAAAGAGTAAGAGGAAGATAGAACAATAGTTTCATGTGTTATAAATGTATTTTGTAATATACGGTCTGAGACGAGGTACTTTTAGTAACTATTAAGTATTTGCTCATAAATGGGACCATAACTGGTACTACCAACCTGGGTCAGGGTAGATCTGGGTACATCATCAGTTCAGCGGTGGTTCCACGCTCTGGAAAACCTCCTGACCATAGGTACTGCTGCCGATGTAGTTTATCGTTATACACGGAATTAGTGCTCAAGGCTAGAGAGTTACTCGAGGTAGAGTGTTACAGACTACAAGGCAAAGTTTGTGTCGATATGTGTGAAAGATGACGGTTAACCGTACAGGTTAAGATTGCAGTGATCGAGGAAGCATCCTCTTGGGTGTCGGTCCCACAAAGCACCGGTTCGTGGGAAGAAGCTGCTCGCGTGTTACTTACATCTCACCAAGGGAATACGAAGCGCATGAGGTTGGTTCGCTGCAATATGTGTGGCATGACGGGTCTTATGAATATAGTTTGTCGGAACACACTGCATGGAATTAGCGAGAGAGCAGAGAGATATTTACGGCGTTTCGTCAGTGAGAAAAGGGTTGTGGGTTGGGAAATAATTTGTTATTCACAACGATGCAGAGACACTTTTCGACTATATCGATACTGTACAAGGACCGAGAGCCACTCGAGTTAGAGGTTTTTATTTTGAGAGTCACACTTTATAGTTATATTTGTAGAAAATAAGGGTTAACTCTAGACTTGAACTGGTGAAGATTTAAGATATAAAGTATTAAACATTAATACTAGGTATATCGCATATTGTACTAATCAAATCCTTGTTTCTAACGACCATATCTTGTAGTTTATTAAAAAATAAACTTCAAAATAATAAATATATGCATACACAGACAATCATATATATATATATATATATATATATATATATATATATATATATATATAAAAGTGACATTGAAGTCAACACTTAGAGGCGACAGGCTGTTTCATGCATGACTTTTTGTGCGATAATCTTAAGTGACACTAAGGAACCGCTTGTGATTAACAAAGGAGGCCGCATATAGAGTAAGAGTGAGGATTATGGGATGAAATCACTGTTAGATTGGCTGTCCTTTTAGATCTTGCTCTCGCTTCCTGAAGACGATTAAGACCAGCAGATTGAAAACTGCTGAGTGCACTAAAACACGTGATATATATATACAAATAAATAATATATATATATATATATATATATATATATATATATATATATATATATATATATATATATATGTATATATATATATATATAATCAATTACTGTAACCTATTAATAACTGCTGAAATGTCAATCATTTTCTACTAATCCACTTCTCCCATCA
>OZ038490.1:116788546-116823546 GCA_964036315.1 Acanthosepion esculentum | reverse complement strand
CTGTCTGTCTGTTTGTGTCATACCTTTTCACTCGAGATTCATCCAACTGATTTTGACTAAACTTGGCGCATACACCGTACAATGTAAGAGATAGGTTCTTAGTGTAAAATATCGGTAATATTTAAAAATCAATAATCGATGAAGCCGATCAAATATTCAATTTTTTTCCTCTGATTTCGTTCAAATTGAGTACGTAGGTTACTTACATCATGGACAGCTCAACGATACCTCATTTTTATTAAGACACTGCATTTAGCGAAAAAACTCAAAAAAACGAAATAAAGATTTCAACACAAATCTGAAATTAAAACTCCCTTTTCAAGCAATCTAATATAAACTTCATTCAATTTTAGCCAACAATAAATTCATTGTTTAACAGTCATTTAACTTGATAATTGAGTCCACCCATATTGTGAAAACCCGCGGAAATAGAGAAAAATGGCGATTTTTACGAGTTTCTTTCTTATTTTTTGTTGATCATCCAACCAATTTTCATCAAACTTAACAAATGCTTTCTAATTTTATCCTCTTTTACATCCCTAGTAGCAGACTGAAAAAATGAATTTCAAAAATTAATTGTGGGTCTTCATGTTGCCTGTTTTACACCTTCACGTCCTCGGCTAACTTCGATTAAATAAATAAAGACTACTTCTGTTATATCAGTATTGCGTTATTTCAAAATGTTTTTTAATGTAAGTACTTTAAAGATAAACTCTGTTACATTTAAACATGATACTGTTTTTGCTCCATTCTAATTGAACGCTTTTTCTGATCGACCAGCTGTGTATGGCTGCTGAACCAGTATAAGAAATATTATTTTTATAAATATAAATATATTTTCTTTTAATTATTTCCCGAAGCAAGAGAATACTGAGTGTGACAGTCTGAGAAAAAAACGGAGAGAAGACAATAAAAGAACAAGTTACAAGGAGACAGAGAAATACAGTTGACATTACATCTCAGTTTTTGAACCCTTAATTGAATAGAAAGCAAGAAGTCGAATTGAGTGTTCCATAACTGAGAAGTGAAATAGAAGAAACAGTTGGTATATAACGTAGTGTCACATCTAGCTGATTAAACTATCCATTGGATGAGACCTTGCAGCCAATCTAGTACTGCGCTTAATTTCAGGTCAAGGAACAAAAGAGGAACGCTTATTAGAAAGTATGAGATGAAAATATTTTTAGAAAAGGCAGAGCGAATCCACCTTATGGCGGTGGGAAGAACTGAAATTTTTAAAAATTCTACCTATCTATCTATCTATCTATCTATATATCTATCTATCTATCTATCTATCTATGCCTGTCTGTTCCTATCTATCTATCTATCTATCTATGTCTGTCTGTACCTATCCATCTATCTATCTATCTATCTATCTATCTATCTATCTATCTATGCCTGCCCGTTCCTATCTATCTATCTATCTATCTATCTATCTATCTATGCCTGTGTGTTTCTGTCTATCTATCTATCTATCTATCTATGCCTGTCTGTATCTATCTATCTATCTATCTATCTATCTATCTATCTATCTATCTATCTATCTATCTATCTCAGTTTGTACCTATCTATCTATCTACTCCGAAGTAGGAACTGAAATGAGTAATTTATGTTTATTTCCCCTGCAACAAAATCAGATAATGTAGAGCCCAACAAACAGTTGTGCATAGCAGATTATGTCTAAACAGTCACAAGCTTTGGCTATGCATTTTCGCTAGCAATGAAATATAGTCTCAACAACATTCAGCGTAACATCGGTGTTGAGTTAAAAGTGAACACCAAAATCGTCATAACTAGTGTCCATGATGATCTACGCCTTAAAAATAAACCACTCACCCACTTGACTAAGCAGTACGGATCCAGAAAAGACTGACTGGAAAGCTGCAAAAAACGCTCAGGTATTTCATGGTTATAGGACTACTATTAAAATATTCTGTGACGTAAAAATATTCAAAGTGGAGCTTATTTTGAAACACCAACGGGAAGGATGATTTACGCCAACACTGAGATCAAGCGCACCTTCAACCATCTATCCGATAAAACGGCTTTCAGTCTCGTGGGATTTAACAGAACAAATGCTCTCGACTCTCAGAGAACATATGACTGTCCGTTTCTCTTAAAGGATCCTGTGATACTGGGTTTGCCACCGCGGCTGGCCATCTAGCTAATGTAACAATGCATTTGCCTAGTACAGTGTTTTCAGTTAGAAGAAAAGAAGCAACAGAAGTTCTACAAATGTAAATTTGCTGATTTTTGAACTGGGAGAATTTTCTTCATCACCACACCATATCTAAAATCATGAGATTACGCAACCGTGAATATATTGGAGCAGGAAACCAACAAAACCTCACAATCCATCATCAATACCGTCTAAACTATATTAAGAGGTTGTCCAAGAAGTTCAATAGCTTTGCCGCTCAATTGTGGTTAAACTTTGCGCGGCTATTTTGAAGCAATTAATGGAAAACGAAATAAATAAATAATTAATATCGATATTAATTACATATTTTTATTAATACCTCTTTGTATTAACAGACCTGTCTAGGCAGTGTCACTGAGTATCGAAAGGGGCATTATTTTTTAAGACTTTCTTAACCTATATATCTTAAAACATTTGCGAACATCGGCTGGCTAATCTCTCTCTCTCTCTCTCTCTCTCTCACTTTCTCTGTCTATCTATCTATCTATCTATCTATCTACCTATAGACAGACAGAGAGACTGGCATATATATATATATATATATATATATATATATATATATATATATATATATATATATATATAAAAGTGAACATAGAAGTCAGCACTTAGAGGCGACAGTCTGTTTCATACTAGATGCAAACGTCAAGCCAGGAGTGCTGTTATTTTTCTCGGTTATTTATATATACGGGTTAGTGGTGCATTGTGGGTAGTCTATTTTGGCGGTTATTTTACCGGAAGTCGTTTATTTGTTTATTTATTTATTTGTGTCAAATTATTTTGCTTGTTTTTAATTACTTTTATATTATATATATATATATATAGAGAGAGAGAGAGAAAGAGAGAGAGAGAGGGAGAGTAGGTAGATTATATTCCGTATATACCCTGGATTATAATGGAATTTCTTTAATATTTAATCATGTTTATACAAATCTTCTACATAAGGAACTTACAAATGTTTATAAAATAAATCATCCTCGGATAACTATATATTACCTTTATTTCGTAAATAAACAGAATTAGCATCACACGTAATATTATATAAAAAAAATTAAAATTATAAAATTGTTGTGGTAGGATCCACCTAATCTGCATAGGTGACTACTAACTATATAAATAATGGTTGGTACCGGAAGACGAGAGGGAGGAATCACGAGATCCAACTAGAGACTCTGATCGATTGCGACTAGTCAACACATTCTCCAGGAACGTCTTCCCAGAAATATACAGAAATACTATATGTACTTATTGTGTAAACTTTCTTGTTATAATACATTCTTGTTCTAAGTACATTTTGTGTTGCATTATTATTCCATGCATTAGGCGAGATTCAACAATGAGTCAAGACTCAACAAAAATGGATAAAAATTCTTCGGCAAAACAGATGCGTATATCCATAAGAATTGTACAAACATGGTAATGTGTATAAATCTAGCAATTAATTGATTAAATGGTATTCGTAATTTTGAAAATTTATTGGCATTAAAATTACCTGTACGTATTTATACCAGGTGTCTGGTGATTATCGCTGGGGACTTAATCATATCTTCTCACAGCTCCAGCAACTACCACGATATTCTGGTCTAGCGTAGTGTGTTTATGTATTAAGTCATTTTCAAATAATTCTAATTCTATTACTATATGCATTGCTATTCTAACAAGTATGCTCGTCTTGACTGTTATTTTCACAATATTTTAAACATTTTAGTTTCCTTCGATAAAATACGCGCTTACGGGTCGTGTAATTCGTAGCGGTTCGGGATGAGAACTCAGCGACCCGAGTTCGAATTTCAGTCGTGCTTATTACATTCACTTATATGCATATGCACTGTTTCCTTCCCTCCAGATATGGTTCAAATAGTAGGACTTGTACCTGGAATAATCTTTGATATTCTGAAATCTAATGCAATATTCACTCGCAAAATCAATAGAAATCCAAATTTTGTCTTTCATTAAACCACATTGTCTGCAAAATAACCAAAGATGATGTAGCTCCGGCTAGCAAAGTATATAATAAAAATTAACCTGCATTTATACTTGTAAAACCTACCAGATCAATTATTCCGTGCACTCATTTTGCTTGTAAACATTCTTGCCTTCGTGATTGTGCATTTAAGCATAAAAAGAACAAAATTATACCAAGAAGTGAATACCTCTTGATGTTTCTTTTTTGCATTTATCACATTTGATACGCTTGCCTGATTCGCTTCATTCATCCGGGTATTTTCAAATACGAAATGTTTCGTCAACCAACCGATAAATAAGCCATAATAACGTTAAAGTTACACGAGATTCGACCACTTCTTTCATCATACTAGCATTTACACTTCCAGACACGGGCGGCCATTTTCAGACAATGGTTCCTATACGCATACAGCTATGTAAGTAGATCCCCGGTTGTTGAGACAGTCGCAGCTTTTACACTAATCACAATTGCTAGCTTAACGGAAAGATATAGAACACTAATATTCTTCGCAGCGAATATATCTTCCATTGAAGAATTGAAGCAACCGAATCATTATATTAAAATTCCACCCGGTTTATTTTATACGGGACAGAAACCAACTTTATGAAGATTTTTATAAAATTTTCGGATGATGTTTTCAAATATTTTTCTTACAGCTGCTTTCTATAAATCATCATACAAAATCAATATGAAGGTTTTCCATATTAAAAAAAAAAATACATGAAATATTCTTTTAACCAGTATGGGTGGGATGATGAGTGGAAATCCGGTATCTTCCACGGCAAGAGGTCGTAAAAGCAATCCTTCCAATGGAATATTCATGCAGAACAATACATGCAGACTGCAGAATAAACCCAACCAATTTACATTATTCAGAAAGTTATCCTCATATTCATTGCCATGTTCACAACGTTTCGGCCGTTATACGCTCCTGCCTTCTTCAGGTGAGTATTTTAAAACGAACCCTTTACTTTGTTTACTGGGGTACACTGTTCTAGTTCCAGGTGCCATGCCTCTTCCGGATATCCCAGTTATTTCTTTTTAACTCAACTGTCAATTTTTTTCGTTCACCACTGCTGTAGTCTGGTATTAAATTCACAACTTTTGGGTCTAGTCACTGTATCTAACCAACATCTTTATCCACTGAGCTATGTGTCCTCGATGATAAAGACGTTGTGAATAAAGCAATGAAGATGAGGATAACAGTCCGAATAATGTAAATAATCTAAATAAACATAATAGCTCATCTCAGAGATATAGACGGATAGAAACCCCCAATGTTTACCGACTAACACAAACATAAAAGAGAACCAATGTTAACTTATAGACACAAGTATCAATAAAACAGATGTTTGCGTATACACTCAAGTATAAAACTAGTCAATGTTTATTTATTTTCTCGAATCTAAATAGGAACACTGTTCGTGTATACACTCAATTATAATAAAATTAAATATCGACTTACATAAATATAGACTAGTCAGCTGACTCAGCGTTAGGCCAAACTGCCACATACGTATTCCTAAAGTTTGTATTCCATGGAGATCTATAGTCAGCTGCATCGGTTCGGTATGAGACCCGCTATGTAAAATCCTAGTGGATATAATCAACCCACTATCCGGAAAGTTCTCGTCGTGTATTAGGAACTGACAACACTGTAGTATTGATCTGTGGACCATACAACACCAGGACAATACTCAGAAGCAGCTCTACTCTATAGAGAAGTCCTCATTTTTACGACGTTTCGGCCGTTGTACGCTCCGGCATTTTTCAAGTGATATACATTGGAACTTCGAAACGAACCCTTTATTTAGTCTACGTCTACGTGTTAGGTTGTTCTAGGTTCACGTACCATGCCTTTTCGGGATATCTTAGTTTCGGTTAATACCCTTCAGTAACTCAACTCCCCAGTATTTTTGCAGCTATGCTGTTGTCAGGTATTGAACTCACTAGATTACTTCAACCAACGTTTTATTCCGCTGGGCCATGTGTCCGCGAGCAATCCATTAACATGACCTAAGGAGCTCTGAGTTCAACACAGCAGAGGTGAACAAAAACTTGGACATTTGAGTTACTAAAAGGAATTCATTAAAATTGAGATAGCCAAGAATGGCACGTGGAACTAGAAGAATCTACCCTCAGTGGACTAAATAATGGGCTCGGTTAGAAATCCCGAAATATATCAGCTAAAGAAGGCCGGAGACTATAACGGCTGAAACGTCATGAATATGACAACGATTAGGTAAATAGTCCGAACAATTTATATAGTGTAAATAAACATGTATTACTTTTATATGCGTAACAATATTACGTAATGCACATTTCTAGTGCATATTCCCTTATTTTGCTCAGACACTACATCAAAAAACAAAAACAAATAAACTTTAATATATCGCAGTTTTTATATAGTTCCATCTTTACCTGATTCTCAATAGATTGTTCTTTTTCTCCTGATATTTAACTGGGAAGCCTGAGTCTCGATGTTATTTTTGTCCCCCCCCCTTATTCTTTTCCATATCTACATATATATGTTTATTTTTTCCTTTATCCCTTTCTTTTTATTTCCCCCCAGTTGTGCTAACATTTGCTCTTTCACCTCTTTTCTATTTTTCACTTTTCCATCATTTTTGTTATTTCTGTTGAACTTAAAATTATTCATTTATCTTTTAAACCGATCCCAACGCAAAAGAGCCGGTGATTGGTCAGATATTTAACACTTAAGAAATTAGTAACAATAGCATAGATATTTAGAATGTCTGTTATTGGTCGAACACACTGCAGTAATAATTATAGTATAAGCCCGCCTTGGTAACTACTATTCCATCGAGAGAGGACAATTATTTACTTGGCGACTTTTTATCAGGATGTAAGTATTCAAGCAATAGAACAGAGACATGTTTATTCTCGTTAGAAAAACTGATTATATTTTATAACGCTTCATTGGACAACGAATGATTTAATACTTGATTCTAGCTGAAAAAGAAATATATTTCTACCAAACAATTGATACTTCGTAATATACATGGGAATGATATTTGATTAACAGTTATTCGCTTGTTGCACGTTCATACACAGGACATATACAAACAGAATCGAATATATTAGGAAACGGCACAGAAAATTGGAACTTCATATTAAACGTTAATCGTCTTTTCTTGGAACAGTTATAGTAGACCCCACCCGTAAGTTATTGTATGACAATTCTGACAAAAGACTTTATATTCCATTTCAAAACGTTAAAGTCGTCATGAATCCCGCGATCCTTATAAGGACCAGTGCTCTTTTTCCAGGATGGACCTTACTTTAAAGATTGTGAAAATAAAAATAAAAATAAATTGATTTTGTTACAAAAATGTTGATATCATTCAGTTATGGTATTATGTAAAAAATGTTTGCATTTTAGATGCAATTCAAAACAATTTAATAATTATGACAGCCTTTTCACTGAGACCTTATGTAGGAGAGAACCAGAGATTACGCTCAAGATTGAGCAAACAGAATACAGATAAGGCAACCCTGAAAACACAATAAGAATAATCAACTTTTCGAAGAAATATAAAAAATATACTTTAATTGCATTAATAATGAAATGGAATTTCAGGATGCGGCAAAATGTTATCAGTTACCAAGTTAAAAAATAATTCTTCGATATGCGCATGAAAAAAACCGAGAGACAAAGGAAAAAATGAAATAAACAGGGATAACATTTTAAATTAGAAATAAGAATGAAGAAGAAATATACATTAACCAGAGCGTCACATTTTCGTTGGAAACCTTGTGACTGAACAATTATTTATACAGTTAATTCTATCACCTTAATTTCAGCTTCATTTTATTACACTGTATATAAGTCTCTCTGTCAGTCTACTAATCCTCTGACGAGTAATACATAACGTTCCTTTTGCTCTCTCTCTTACTTAAGAGTCTCAATCTGTTTACTGCGTTGCACGTTGTCCTCTTCATGCAGCAGTTCTTGATGGAGAGGTTTATTTATATAATGGACATATCCTTTCATTTCTCCAAATTGGAAAACTTTCGTGTCGTTCTTCATTAGCAAAATCTAATATTTCTGCTTTCATTTTGTCGGTTGGCTATTCGATTAACTGTATACTTCGACAAGAAGGCAACATGAAGGAAAAAAAACCCACTTAAGACACACACACACACACACACACACACACACACACACACACATACATATATATATATATATATATTGTCTATTAAGGCAGCAATCCTTTATTTTTGCATGTTTCATTAAAAACGACACGCAAGGTACTACGATTATTTTTTTTTTATTTAATTTTTCTTGTGTTAGAACAAGGTTTTCTTTATTTAACATAGAGTGTGTAGAAACTGTCGAAATGTTCTATAATTCCGAGTGCTTTCGGCTATACTTTTAGTCATTATCAAGGATGATTTTATTTATTTAGTTTAATTGCGTGTGTGTATTGCGTGTATGTCTTTAATGTTATAGAGATGTTTTATTTTCTGAGCACAGCACATTGTTGTTCGTAGTTAATACATACACAAGAAAAAGCCAACACAATACACAAGTGTTGGCTTTTTCTTTTATTATCATTAAAGCTTCCATTATTTTTAATCTTTTTTATAGGTGGATGAGGTCATTATGATTGTATTTTCCACCAGTATGTTTCGGATGGAGTCTGGTGAGTTCGTGTGTGTTGTCATTTTGAGGATAAGTTTAGCAGTTTTAAAATTTTGTAGTAGATAATTACTTTGATTATTTTATTCGGGTCAGTTGGGGTGATGTATTTCTTTATATTCCATTTTTTATACTTTATTTATTTTTTTAAGTGAAGATACATCTTGTTTGTAGTTAATGTATATTTGATTTTGTTAGAAGATATTTATGTAATTTTTGACCGTATGTCGTTGTTATTTACTTTGGGGAGAAATAGTCTAATTTGGTTGTCTATAAGGTGGTTAGGGAAACAATTTTTAATTAGTGTTTGTTTGAAATTATTGAGTTATTTAAGGAAGAGTAGTCGAGGGGAAGAATTCGGGTGTGCACTTTTTAGGGAGTTTTATTACTGCTATTTGTGTATCCGATTATAGCGAAAGCACTCGGAATTATAGAACGGTTGGACAGTTCCTACACACGCTGTATCCAAAAAAGAAACTTCTTCGAATCGAACACAAGTAAATTGAAGCAAAAAGCTTAATCGTAGACCCTTTCTCTCGTTTCTAATGAAAAATGAATATATATATATATATATATATATATATATATATATATATATATATATATATATATATTCTCATACTGGAAATGGTAAAAGTCCCAGCTCCAGTTAAAACAATGAACAATATGTTTTATCAATAATATTAGTCTGCTTCGTAATCGAAAATATATTGTCTTTTACAATCTCTCTCTCTCTCTCTCTCTCTCTCTATATATATATATATATATATATATATATATATATCATGAGAGCCGGCATTGCTGATGGCGTCAAGTCAAGATCTTACATGAAGCATCACAAAAATATGCAGAACTGAAGAGAGGGGTTCGGAAGGGATCCTTGCATTGCCATGAGGTGCCAGACCGGCCATATGCCCAGTGCAATCGGATATGTCTGTCAAGCGCAGGTCTGCTCATTCACCACAAATCGCACCAAAACTAACAGTCTACTGCATATGATGATTTCGTGATGGCATGCTTTGAATGCCCGACCTGTACTACAGTGTGCAAGTCCAGGTCGGGTCTGGCAAGGCATATTAAAAGAAACATTGGAAGTGATGATGTTCAAAGTCAACTTCCACCACCTGATGATTTGACATGTCATATATGTAACAAGAAATGCAGATCGATGGCTGGCCTTATGAGCCACTGTTGTTCACACAACAAATGAGTGCTGTATTGTGGGGGAGTTTAAGTGATGGACTGGATATGTCAGTGATGGTCATACTCGCTTTCTGAGTCGAGAGACAGCCACTATATATATATATATATATATATATATATATGTGTGTGTGTGTGTGTGTGTGTGTGTGTGTGTGTGTGTGCAATTATTATAGTGAAAATGAGTACTTAAAAGACCATGGTGATATTTATTTCGTTAGAATCGAAGATTCGATCTCAACTCTTCAGACCGAATCTTACACACTAAATGAATAAGAATTTAACCACGCTAACAAATTCAATCCGAAATTAAATTAAGTTAAATATGCAGATTCAGATTTGGTGGAGTGGAGGGAAAGAAAGGTTATGGAGAAGGTAAATAAGAGAACGGTGAAAGTATTCAAAACTTGGAAAGGAAAGAAAGAGGGATTTTTTTAATTTGTTCGGGGTTCGTGCCCTAGATATGATCCTCCATTCCAATTCCAGGGTGAAGTCATTGTCAACGTGATCCCAATAGTGTCTACACAATATTTGTTTTTTCAAGCATTTATTGCTGAAGGAATGCCGGCGGTTATAAAGGCGTTGTTTCCAATATCCTGCAGAGATTTGAATGTGAAACTTTTTCAGGTTTACATTTTTCTTGGGGAAGATAGTAACCTCATATACCAGTTTTTCGGACATACATTTTCCTCCCACAGTAAATTCCCTTTTAATCCTGTAATTACAAGTAGAGTTACTCACTTGTGCATCATTACTATGACATTTTTAAGAAGTCTTTTATTGTGGGAATTAATAATTTCCTCCATATTATTGATGCAAGAGTAACTGATATTTAATGTATTTTACTGAACATTTTCTTCAATGGATTCCTATTATCAAAAGTTTTATATATTAATTACGAGGGTCATTCAATAAATAAGGTGACTTTTTCGGTATAAGGACTTCTAATACAGATAAAAGCTTACTCTTTTTCGTTCTTTTTTGTTTTACTTCTTTTTCACATGGATTTAATTTCTTTTGCAGATTAAAAAAAACTTTGAGAGTTTGGGCGATTAACAAAGATGGCCGACCAAGAAGCCTGCTCCAGGATTGAACAGCGGTCAGTTATCAAGTATTTGGTTGATGAAGGGTGCAAACCAGTTGAAATTCATAGGAGAATGTCAACTGTGTATGGTGCCACATGTTTCAGCAAAAAAAATGTCTACACGTGGGCTAAATTGTTTAAAGAATGACGGAGGAGTGTTGAGGATGAAGACAGGCCTGGGAGGCCTACAGAAGTGAGGTCTCCTGAGGCGATCGAATCAGTCAATGACCTCATTCAGTCTGACAGATGACATTGCAAGGACTTTGAGCTTATCTGTTGGGACAAACGCAGGTGTTATCAGTCAGAAGGAGTCATCTTGCATCAGGACAACGCAAGGCCTCACACAGCAGCCCAAACGGTGCAGATCATCAAAGAGCTGGGCTGGGAACTGCTCCCTCATCCCCCTAACATCCCAGACTTTGCCCCTTCAGACTTTCACCTGTTTGGTCCCTTGAAGGCGTTCACTAGAGGCACGAAGTTTAAAAGTAACGATGAAGTCAAAAGTGTTGTGAGCGACAGGCTGTGACATCAGTCCAAAGATTTTTACGCTGAGGGAATACAGAAGCTTGTGCACAGATGGGAAAAGTGTGTGACAGTGCTGGGAGACTATGTTGAAAAATATAAAAAGAGTAAGCTTCTATCTGTATTAGAAGTCCTTATACCGACAAATTCACCTTATTTATTGAATGACCCTCGTAATATGAAAACCTGTCAATATTGGAAAAACTGCAGGAGGGTGGGTTGAGCCATATGATTTTCCTTTTCTTGTTCTTAGATTTACTGGGTGTATTGTTTTTAAAGTCCACTTATAATAGAATCCTTGGTTAAAATTTATATTCATTAAAAATTTGGTTGCTTGATGATAACCTATGAATGCTAATGTTGACAGTGTTGGGAATTTTGGTTTATTACCGATTTCGAGTGGTTCGATGATTTTCTTTTTGGAAAGGTTTAAAAGTTTAAGTCGAAAGACTGGGGGTAATATCTAGAAAGTTAAATATGTTTAGTTTAGAAAATATATCTATCTTTAATCCCAGAAACTTGAAAACTTTAATAATCTTTTGATGCAATTTAGAAGTTAGAGGACCATTACGATTAGGAACAATGATGGGATCATCATTCTTGTAAAGATCTACTTTGTCGAGGTTAATACATCTACTTTTGAGCACTACGGATTTATAACCTTTTTGAAATTATCCATTCGAATTACCAAATATTATATATATATATATATATATATATATATATATATATATATATATATATATATATATATATATATATATATCAAGTATGTGGTGCAGTTCAATTTACATTACATGAAACATTCATACAAAAAACAGATATTGAAGTTAATGATATAAATGGCGAGAATCCATCTTCGCAAACAAATTTAATAAATTGCATTAACCCCGAACCTGTAGATGAATGTTATGATCCCTGTTTATAAATTCCAGTTGCATAAGGTCTAGTTTTATTTTTTTACAAGCTTTCATCTCTTCATACAGACATCATCAGGTATGAAAATATATTTGTTTTTTACATTCAAGTACTAAAAGAACAACGAAAGAATAGGTGTAATCCGAAAGATGTTTTAAGAAATGTGTTATTGTTAATTGTAAGAAATTTTGGAACGTGCGGTCGCAACGCTGAGGTTGATTTTTTAAATTTTAAGATTGTGCGTTTTTGTACTGATATGTTAATAGGAGAATTCTTTTGTACTGGTAGGTTTTTCAGTCAATGTGGCATGAACTAAATTGTTCAATAAATAGAGGAATGTCACAGTTATTATCCGAAAGTTGCACGCAGGATCAGTTAATTTAATATCAAGTATGCGGTGCAGTTCAATTTACATTACATGAATCATTCATACAATTAACAATAACACATTTCTAAAAATCACATTTCGGATTACATCTAATTTTTCGTTGTCCTGTTATTACCTGGATGTGAAAAACAAATCTATTTCCATACCTGAGGATGTCTGTATGCACAGATGAAAGCTTGTAAAAAAATAAAAATTAATAAGTGTTAATTTTACTATTAATGATCAAAAAGATTTGTGATATGAATGAAGTTAGAGGTGGTCTGATCTATCTATCTATCTATCTATCTATCTATCTATCTATCTATCAGCCCGTTAGTGTGTATGTTTGTATCTAGCTGGCTAGCTAGTTAATGATATATTGAATCTTTTCTCATGTACACACTAAAGCTTATTTGGTCCCATCACAATTTCAGGAGTAACTTGATCATAAGGCAATTGAACATCAAGTGGTACAGACATGTTCCTTATTCGTAACCAAATTGAATGGGCACCACCCCTGAAAAGAATGGTAGGTGCCGGATTGATTAAGAAGCCAATTGTTTAAATCTTAAAATTCTTTGCATGTTGACAGAAAATAAATTTTTATGGAGCAAAATGGTAACCAATGGTGGTACATCCTTTGATGTCACAAAAAAAACAAAGATTATGAAGGCATGACTGGAACTTAGAAAGCAAGGCGCAAATTTAATAATCTTTAACTTGATTACATATATGAAATCTTTAGTAGGGCCGCTTCAACGAAAGCGGAATTGTTAGTTATCTAATATCTCTTGACGATAAGCTCTCCCAAGCAGACTACGTTGGCAGTAATCCAGAATGACTACAGGCAATTATGTCAGTTTTGTTATAAATTATGTAAATCAGTAGCAGACCTGCAAAGTCACATAACAGAGCTTAAGTAACAGATAAACTTGATGGCCACACACAAATCTTTCGTTCGGGATATATGCAGAAAAGGCTGCAAATGGGTTTTTGAGTCATTTACTTATTCGCAGCCGCTCAATGCAAAACTGAAAATATTAATTTCTTCTATCTATCTATCTATCTATCTAACTATCTAACTATCTATCTAAGATTGTTCTTTATCTATCTATCTAAGATTGTTCTTTATCAATCTATCTATCTATCTATCTATTAATCTCAGTCAGTTTATTATCTATCTATCTATGTATCTATCTATCTATCTATCTATGTATCTATCTATCTATCTATGTATCTATCTATCTAAGATTGTTCTTTATCTATCTATCTATCTATCTCAGTCAGTTTATTATCTATCTATCTATCTATCTATCTAAGATTGTTCATTATCTATCTATCTATCTATCTATCTATCTATTTATCTCAGTCAGTTTATTATCTATCTATCTATCTCAGCCAGTTTATTATCTATCTATCTATCTAAGATTGTTCTTTATCTGTCTATCTATCTATCTCAGTCAGTTTATTATCTATCTATCTAAAATTGTTCTTTATCTATCTATCTATCTATCTCAGTCAATTTATTATCTATCTATCTATCTATCTATCTATCTATCTATCTATCTATCTATCTACCTATCTAAGATTGTTCTTTATCTATCTATCTATCTCAGTCAGTTTCTTATGTATCTATCTAATATTGTTCATTATCTATCTATCTATCTATTTCAGTCAGTTAATTATCTATCTATCGATCTATCTATCTAAGATTGTTCATTATCTATCTATCTATCTATCTATCTATCTATCTATCTCAGCCAGTTTATTATCTCTCTATCTCTCTATCTATCTATCTATCTATCTCAGTTAGTTTCTTGTCTCTCTATCTGTCTATCTATCTAATATTGTTCATTATCTATCCATCTATCTATCTATCTATCACTGTCAGTACTTCTATTTCTATATGTCCATGTTCCTTTCATTTCTTATTTATCTGTAATTCTAATAAAACTTTTTTCTCTTCTACTGAGCCTATCATTACAGAATGATACCACAGTCCCACACAGAGAGAACAACAGAAATATGCAGACTATAAGACATATATAAAATATATCTTTCTACACACGCCCATAAGCACGTATGGAGGCGTACCAGCAATATGGAGATTTTCTTAATGAATTTCAGCGAATAGCGTTGATTACCAAGCAAAAACATAAACAGAAATTCAAGAAAAATAAATGAGAAATGAAGAGGAATTCTTTAAAAAAGGGAATTCATTCACTTTCTGCCCGCCTCACAGCTAATCAGTTCTTTAGCTTTCAATTATTCGAAATCGAATTAATATACTTTTTTTTAATGAGGTCTTGCTTCATTTGGATGACGTATTAACGATGATTCTGTTGTCCGTGATTAGTGCTAAGCTTATGAGGCTGTTACAGATTTATTGTAAGAATGTGGATGATAATGAAGCCAATGTCATGATGACGCATAGAGGCCGATAATATAGAACGCCATACAATAAAACACAGCTAAAACTATTTTCAAAACATCATTTTAAAAATGTTTCTGTGGGAATTTTTTTGTTTTTAAACTTGAAACCTAGTTAAATTGTTTAAATTTTGTAAATTGTTTCCAGGTCGATGCAAAATATTTGCAACAGACCCAAGTTATTTTAGTGAGGTTTGATTGACCAAAGCAAGTTAAATAAATAAATGTATAGCGATATGTTTTGTTTTATATCGGGCTAAATACCGACAAGCAATGCACTGAAAGAAGAAAACACAATCGTAGTTGTATATCTTGTTTTTAATGATTTCAAGCAAAAAACGGCAACATAGTAACGAATACGCAAGGGGTTACTGAGTGTTAGGAAATATGAAAAAACTATTAAGGAAAGAAATAAAAGAAGAGGAATTAAGAAAATAGAAGATTACAAATGACATGGCGTTTAAATGTTTTAAGATCAAATTTAATTTGTAAGCAAGAAGTCAAAAGAGAGTTCAACAAGCGAGAAGTCCAATAAAAGAAACTATGAGCTTACAACGATTTTAACTGGCCATTTCACTCATAAAATGATAAGATATTGCTGCCAATCTAATACTGTTGTAAAATTCGTAAAGTCTACATACCATAGCAAAAATGTCATCAGAACAATTACCACGAAATTATTTATAGAAAAGGCAGAACGAAGCTACGTTACGGCGGTGGGAAAGAGACTGAAGACGAGATGACAGGTCAGAAACGATAATATTGCAAAAACTTCTTTGAATTTTATCAAGGATCTCTAAATCAATAGCAGGACTACCGTAACAGATATGGTATAAATATTCAAAGCAAGGACGTTTAATATATGTGTTGTGGTAGGATCCACCTAATCTGCATAGGTGACTACCGACTATATAAATAATGGTTGGTACCGGAAGACGAGGGAGCGAATACAGAGATCCAGCTAGAGACTCTGCCCGACTGCGACTTAGTCAACACATTCTCCAGGAACGTCTTCCCAGAAATATACAGAAATACTATATGTAAATATTGTGTACATTTTCTTGTGATAATACATTCTTGTTCTAAGTACATTTTGTGTTGCATTATTATTCCATGCATTAGTCGAGATTCAACAATGAGTCAAGACTCAACAATATGTAAAATATATTCTGATGAGAAAAGTTCCCTAGCACGTAAACCAACTTTCCGCGCAACAGACCTAGTAATTGATTCAATATTATTCTTCCATTTCATATCAGGCGTCACAATGCGTCAGTAACCTGGAGGTTAGCATCAGCCTTGCCAAAAGGGGAAAAAAGACGATTAAAAGTTATCAATTTCGTCATGGAGGCGTCAGAATTAGCAAGCCATTCCTTGTAATATATGAAATCATACCTACCTTGAAACTTCTCACAACATCCCACTGAATCATAAATTTATTTATGAATACCATGTTCTATAGTAATTTATCTTCTTTTATTTCTCTCCTTAACATTTTTCTCATATTTTCTAACACTCAATAAGTTCTATATAGTTTTTCGATCTCTGAAAACGTCTCGTTGAGTCATTCCTCTTCTGCTTGATTGTATTATTTCTCATATTTCTATTAAACATATCACATATTCGGCTTCATTTTTTTGGTGTTTTTCTACTGTCTCTCTCTTTCGTTAGCTTGAGAATTTGTGTTATCATCCATTTCTTTATTCTGTATTTCTCCTTACAAATACAAATCCAGGATATTCTTATTCCTGTTGTAAGAACCTAAACATGACTGACCATGTCTTCACAAATTCCGCGTTGTTGAGGTCATTTAACCCACAATTGGGGGTTTTGTATTCAATATTGCTTTTCTCCTATGTTAACAACCAAGGCTATAGGAGGCAGTCTGCTCTGATATCCACCCATAGCTGCGGAGAAAATAACCTTTCCTAAAGGACGTAAGTTAATGTCACGAACTAGACTGGACGTAAGTTAATGTCACGAACTAGACTGGAATTCGAACTCGGCCCTCCAATTCCTCGAGTCTAAACGCAATAAGGACCTCCGTATTTCTTCTTACTTGTGTTGGTTTCTCCGTACGTTTTTCACTAATGTTTCTCTTAATATGTTAAGCTATAAAAATACTAATTGAAATTTTATATTTGCTCTTAACTGCGACCACAAACTGAGTCCTTCCGGACATTGTGGTATTGTCGCTTAAACCTCGTTTTTTGTTTCAATAAATTTATAATATTAAGATTAAATTTCACTTGTCTGATATTTTATAACTTCTTAGCGCATGGGTGTGTTTCCCGTGGAGTAATGCTTTTCTAAGGCGTTTGTTGATTATTAGGTAAACGGTTTATTTCCTTGTCTCATATCGAATTTTCTATATCCAGATTACTACTTTGTCATTTTGTAACATACAAAGAACTAATGTTTCTGCAAATCTCTACTTCCTATGATTTTACAGTCTTGTTCTTTTCATATTTAGGAACGAAACGATAGTATAATGTTTTTTTATTTGCATTGTTACTTTGCGTTATCTGATGCATTGTACACAGATATATGTTATTTTCTAAATAACAACACAAAACACATTGCCAGTTGTATTTAACTTATACTCTAACCCGCCTGCATATCATTCGGAGGTTCTCGACTTTAGAATACCAATTTTTAAATGTCTAGTTTTACATATATCTAGAATATTAAACTTTTCTATCACCTGTTTAGCATTTTCGAACTTTCTGCATTATATGACACACTGCTTTAATTTCTAGATTTAGAAAATAATTTTGACCTTCTTTTCCTATTTAGAAAGCTACAGAAATGTAAATTTTGCAGATTAGGAGAAAAAATGTAAAAGCTATTTTGACAACGTAACAGAGGCTCTAATTAACTCGGAATTGGTTAAGCATCACACATCGCATGTCCTTCTTTCAGGAAACAAGGGCAAGGCTGTACTCAATTTTCCGGGTCCTAACCAGAATCCCCAGGTCAGAAAAGGCATCATGACTTTTTCCACAGTACATTTTCCCTCTCGTATATTAGTGTAAACAAATACGAAGAAAGGCATATACATTTTAGATAGATAAAGGCCATCATAGGGTGTAAGCTGTGCATTTTCATAAGATGTGGTCTGCCAGGGTCGCCTTCAATGATTATATTTCCAATCAAATCCAGAGTTCCAACCAGAAATGGAAATATTGATATTTTCATGCGTCATGTTTTTTTTGCACTCCAATATCTTTGTATTTTGATAGTTTTTTTTTTTAATCTTAAAAGTTACATTACCCTCTGTAGGAATTGGCATATTAATGAGACAATAGAATTTTGTTTTTTCTGTGGTCATTTATTCCGTATGTCAAGACATTGAAATTATGTCTATGTCTATTGTAAAGTGTAAAAAGATTGTTACTGGTCCTGTAGCCTGGTCTGGATGATGTGCATACCAATTTTCTACTGTTTTTCTATCCATAAAAGTTACACGTTTTCAAATTCCGATATGAACCTAATGTGTCATTTCCGAATTTTATGTTCGGGGGATTCGAATACCGTTCAACCTGATTAAAAATGGTCAATTGTTTGAGGAAATTCTTGACAGAATGTGTATTTAGGATCAACACAACATTTCTTTGATAGTTAGAGAGTAAGGTTTCAGATGCACTACGCAATCCTGACGTGTATTTGATTTCTGTTGTATACACATTTGCATCTGAGTCACAACCTGATGTCAGAAATGGCTTCATGACATTTTACACTGATCATCTTTGTAAAGAAAATACAAAAAAATCTATGATCACATACTTCACATAGATAAAGATAATCGTGATGTGTGACCTGTACTTTTGAGTAAATTTTTTGCATTCCTTTAAGGCATTGGATTCTCGGGAATCTCTTCAGTGAGTATAGCAGACCGTTTTCCAATCAATATGAGGGCTCCAACTAAAACTGGAATTACTGATATACTCATATGCCACATATCTGAGATTTCAATTTCAAGATCCTTGAATTTTGATAGTTTTTAGAAAATCTTCAAAGATACATTACAATCTGCGGGGAATTTCACGTACCACATATTTTTTTTTGTTTAGATTTCCACTACAAGATACTTGTATTTTTATAGATTTTTGAATATCTTCAAAGATAGATTACCATCTGCAGGAACTACAATGTCAAAAAGAAAGCACATTCTGTTCTTTTAGACGTTGATCCCGATGTTTGATCGATTTGCTATTATTATTATTATTATTATTATTATAATTATTATTATTACTTATTTTGAAACCTTATCTAACCTGTTTTCATTTCTGTGGATATTACTTAAAAAAGGAAACAATTTTTTAAAAATAATTCTCGTTAGAATTATACTATTCACTGATCATTTTTATAGACTAATCGATTAATATATATTAAGCAAAGCATAGTATTAGTAACGCTAGCCAGACCGCGCCAATGTATGTTACTTCCATTGCAATGATTACTTGTCTTAAGAAAACATTCGAGTCTGAGAAAAGTTTACACTTGTAATCACTTTATTCTTTTTTGCTTGTCTGTTGTCATTTCTTTTCTTTTAAGAAATGTTTTCTTGGTTGATTAAAAAGAGAAGAACGGTAATTAAATTTTTATGCATCTCAGAATAAATTTCATGACTCTACGTATATGCATAGATAGATAGATAGATAGACATTCGGATTACTAACACAAAAAAGAGAATGTCTCATATCGAGAATATTTAACATCGAAAAACATAAAAGAGAAACATATTAATTATTTTTAATAATATGTGAAATCTCTACCCTTGGCCTGATGACGGTGGCGAGACCAGAAACACGTGTAGCAAAATTATGGAAAATAAAGCATAATATTTATTAAAAAAATCCACATTACAACCAAAAACGTTTGCGGTATCTCTCTTTTTTTAATATACAGACTTTAACCTTTTCCGTATATATATAGAGAGAGATTGATTGAGGGCGTTTATGTATGTTTGTATATAACCAATCTAATGGTTAGATCGAATTCTTAGTATCGACATAAGAGACACTAGTGAATGGCCAACAGTTTAGTTTTGAAGAAATTCCTACAAGGTAGAAAGCAAAGCATTACTTCAGACATGCGCATTATTCACAGATTTCAAAGAAGAAATAAATTCCCAAGTGATATGAATAAAAAGACTAGTACAGAGAGTATGTATAATATTTTGCTGAGAGTGGCACTCTTCGGTTTTTCAATCATTGGGTTTGGTAATAAAATGTTTATTCTTCTTACTCAAAGGTTTAAAAAGATCAGTCTTCAGGTCAGAATCCGTTAGGCGACAGCTTACTGAGTATGTCTTTAAAGTGAGTAAATAATTTAGAAACTTCCTTATAATTTGTTGTTCAACTATTGTAGATTAAAGATGACCTATCGTTAGTTATAAAGTGCATTAAAACATTAGGTCGTCAACTTAATTATGATTATATGCATTCTATCTATTTATTTATCTCGCTAACTGTTTAGGTAGCCGACTTTATATCTGTCTACGATGGACTTTCTAGAATTAATGTCTCAATATCGACAGAAAGAGCTCAATGTATTTAATTTTTATGTGGTCAAATTTTTATGGCAACTATCGAGACCAAAACTTTACTAATATGAGTTTTAAATACTGCCCATGCCAAAAATCCTATTCCTGGGTAAGACGATAGACTACATCCGGCAGCAAAACCAGTGATCAGGCAATTTTGAGGTATGTGGAACCACTTCTTAATTGCTCCTGTTCCATGGTCCACACTTACCCGGGGTAGTAGCACCTGCTAGGCTCCCAGGTATTAGCAAATTGTTAACCTGCAAACTGGGGTTAAAACACTATGAAAATGTAAAAATAGTTTTTTATAGTAAAAATACAAGCAATACGTATTTGAAAAAAAATACTACCGGCAAGACATTTTTGAAAAAACAAATTTATTTCCAGGCATGCATTTTTGGAAAACGAGAATTATTACCAGCAATAGATTTATGAAAAAGCGAAAGAATTATTACTAGTAGGACATTTTAGAAAATATATATTATTGCCAGAAATACATTTTTGAAAAAAAGGAACATTATTAACATCAATACATGAAAAAAAAAGGAAAATTATTACAAACAATACATTTTTGAAAAGTAAATTATTAGTAGTAATATATGTTTGGTAAAAATATTACCAACAATACGTTTTTGAAAAAAATATTACCAGTAATAAAAATCTTATCGGCATTAAAAAAAAACGAAAATAACCCATTCAGGTTGATATGCCTTAAAAAAACTATATATATATATATATATATATATATATATATATATATATATATATATGTGTGTGTGTGTGTGTGTGTGTGTGTGTGTGTGTGTGTGTGTGTATGTGTGTGTGTATAAGAAAATGTATATATATATATATATATGTATAAGAAAATGTATATATATATAAGAAAATGTATATAAATATATATATATATATATATATATATATATATATATATATATATATATATATATATGTATGTATATATGCGTGTTTGTGAGTGTGTGCAAGTGTGTGCGTTATTAAAGACAACATATTTTTTGTGTCGATGAATTTTATTGATGGATTTTTCCAAATTACGTCAGAGATTCTGTCAGAAATTTTCCAATGTTCATATTGGAAGAAATATGAACTAAGATATGGACTTCCTCATGTCATTTTCAGGGAAGTTACAGACAAATGGTGAGTTTCCTAGAACTGGTTAGTTTAGGTAAGAGTGTCGTGACGTTGGCGAAATGTCACGTGACTGTTTACTTTATTCATTCACTTTTATTTACTTATTTTTATAGATGGTGGTTTTTATTTTATGCTTACTGCATTGGGGGATATCATAAAACTGTTTATAATACTCCGTGTTGCCATTATTTTGCTATTGTTTCTGTGTAGCCCTCATTCGTATTATGATACTTTTGCTAAATCTTAATGTGTTGTCTGATAACACTCTGTTACTTACATAGAATACACCATAACCACACTCTTAAGGAGACTCAGCTGCAACCTATCGAACTACACCCCCGATACATATATATACATATATATATATATATATATATATATATATATATATATATATATATATATATATATATATATATATATATATACGCTCAAATGTACGGAAAACTGGATATTATGTGAAACAATCAGAACGTCTGTTAACAAGTGAGATGTGACAATGTAATTTTTTAATTTCTTCAAAAGGAATACTCGAAATAACACATAATTTCTACATTTACAGATTTCTCCTTAGCCTAAATCAATGCATTCGATTCTAGAAGTAATTCAATAAAAGCCTTAGTAGAAGTTCGCATTCCTCATACCCTTTAAATAAAGCATTGCTCACCATAAAAACTGTGTATATAATATGTATTATAAATACACACACATAGAATGGCCCGTGTATATTTTTAATCAATACACCACCAATCAAGGAAATAATGCCACTAATACTTTAGAAAATACCGGAAATCTACTCCTAAACAGGAAACAATGAATTGAAACATTACTTCTGTTCGAAAGACCGGGGTGGAATGACCTCAAGGACACATGGAACAGTGGATAAAGGCGTCAGATAGATCCAGTGACAGGACCTAAAGTGTGTGTTCAATACCCGATTAAGGAAGTGGAGAACTTGGAGAGGGGAATTAACAGGATAACTCATAACTGACATCCATTAAACATGGTACGTGGAACTAGAACAATGTACCCCAGTGAGTGAAATAAAGGTTCAGTTCGACATACCAAATACCTGAAGAAGACTGGAGCGTAGAACAACCGAAACGTTGTAATAAATATGGCGACAAAGATGAGGAAAATAGTCGAATAATGTAAATAGTGTACTTAATACCTCATCTCAGAAATATAAACAGATACTAGGAATTTGTTATATTTTTTAAATTGAGTTCACCCCAAGCAAGGTAGTAAAGCCACTGCGATGCAAAGGAAGAATTAGAAACTGGCTCAGGAGCAAGAACAAAAGAGTAATAAGAGAACAGCAGGTTAAGTTTACATCTAGCTAGTTCAACTGTAAATTGGTGTAACCACGTCGAAAGTCTAGTACTACGCTTGACTGCGAAGAGCCTCGGCACCATATCGGAGAGCTCACCCGAAAAATTACCATGAAAATATTTATAGAAAAGGCAAAGGGTGGCACCGATAAGACGGTGAGAAAGTTAGTGAAGCCGAGAGACCTGATCGGGTTAAATAATATTGCTGACTCATTGGATTTTATCAAGGATCTCTCGATAGATAGCAGGAGCACCAGACTATATGTGGTGGCAATATTCTAAGCATATATTTTATTACTATATTACTACTCTCCCAAGGCAACGTACACAACTATATCAAGAAATCAAAGAAAATGTTTGAATCCTCAACAATAAAAACAATATTTCTACACGTGAAAATACTTGACGTAATTTTCACTTGACAATATGAATACAGTAGCGTTCTCTAAATTATTCTACTTGAAAAGGACATTTTGTTTGTGGTTAATAGTTATTTTGTTTTCAATAAAATGATTTCGTTTTCGCCTTGAAAAATCCACATTGGACGAAACGCTTCGGCTAATAATGACATTTTTTCTATTGTCTTTTACCTTTATATAAATTGACTTTTTCTACAGGTTAACTCTGTAAAATTTTTCATATATATATATATATATATATATATATATATATATATATATATATATATATATAATGAGAAGCCACGTATTCTTTCTTGATATGTATATAATATGGATAAAAAAAATGAAAAGTTGCAAATTAAAAGAAAAAAATTAGGTGCTTTTTTTGTGAAAGTATTTATTTATATGTTTTTATATATTTGATATTTCAGACCACCTCGGTCCTTCAGAAATTAATTGAATAACTGTATTTGAGAGTTTGTTTACAAGTAGCGTTCGTCGCGGGACCCGGACGTTACGTGATGTGGAATGCAACTGTGTTTGAATTTTTTAACGTAAATCTAACGATAGTATTTTAGATGTTGTTTAAAAAGGTTTTTTAACTATATCTAAAAAAATTTTTCAGTTGTTTTATCCATATTATATATATATATATATACATATATATATATATATATATATATATATATATATATATATATATATATATATATGTTCATGTGTGTATATTATACACATATTTACGCACCAAATATTTGATACTGTGATACATATACAAACATCTGAATTTCTTATGCATATAAAATCACACACAAACATATGTAACTATGTATGTTATTTATGCCATTCCAATAGTTTTATAAGAATCCCATCACACACACACACAACAAACACACACAACACACACATGTACATATACATAGATACATATATATATATATATATATATATATATATATATATATATATATATATATATATATATATATATATATATATATACATACAAAATATATACATATGTATATTCAGATATTTCTAGTACATATGTACATATAAGAAAGCCAGTATACCTAGGTTTTGAATATTTATTTCGTTCTTCTGACCACAGGCGCGAAAAAGCCTTTCACACGGGCGAACGACACGGTGCTAGGAGTGACAATAAATGCATTTGGGAATTTTCTGAAGGCCTGCTGGTCTCCGATGACTGACACAATCGATTACCTTACGCAAACAAATAAATGCAACAGAAATAAACGTATCAATAAAATAAGACACATAGATATATAACAGGGATATAAAGAAAGAAGTTAGAAATTGTTGAATTGCGGGAAATAATATATAAAATGAAGCAATTGAATCACACCTATGAAAGCATAAGTAAATGTATATAGAAAGTAAGTATACGCAGATAATTTTTCTTTTTTAAATTAATATGGATTGTAAAATAAACCTATATGGAATGTAAAAATTGAGGGAAAATTCATATGCGTTGATATGAAAAGATTCATTTTGATACGACGTAAAGATCTTTACTTGATTGATAAATAGTTAGATTGGTAGATAAAGAGAAAGCAAGAAAGCTGATGTAAAGGCACTCAATCCTAACATTGGATTATTTAAACTTATAAGTTTCCGTGGCTTAAAAAATCTCGGCCGAACCATGAAGCAATCTTTCAAAAATATCTATTTTATTATTTGGTAAGACTTTCGAAAGTTGCATCGATAAATTTCCAATACCTCTGCAGAGATAGATATAAATAGACTGATATCTCTATTTCTCTCTATATATATTTCTTTCTATTTCTCTTTTTATGTTCAAGTAACTTATCTGTTTACACGAATCGAGGGTTTCACATTGAAATTATCATCAGAGCCAGGTTTATGATAAACTTGACCCAGATGAGTGTTTCGATGCCAGTCTTTTGAGTCGGATAACTAATTAAGTCACTTTAAATTTTCTTCTTCTGTTAAACATGATAGCTCTATTTATCTAGTGAACAATTCCTGACAGAAGTTTTGCTCACCTTTAAAAATAAATAAAATTCGAGTAACTTCGACGTATGGTCTCATCTGTAGTATTATTATTATTATTATTATTATTATTATTTATTTATTTCCTTTTATATCTGCCGTTTACAAATTTCTTTCTGGGTCCCGCCCAGTGACCTAAGGTTAGAAATGGTATCATAACATTTTCCACTGAAAAAATATATATATATATATTACATAGATAAAGATCTTCGTAAAGTGTGGGCTGTATTTGTCAGAATAATTTTTTGTATCTCTTTGAGGCATGGACTTCCAGGGATCCCTTCAATTAGTCTACTGGAATCTTTTCCAACCAATCCTAAGGCTCCAACTACAACAGGGATTGTTGATGTTCCCATGTGCCACATTTTTTGAGATTTATATTTCAAGGTCCTTGTATTTTGACAGCTTTTCGAATATCTTTGAAGATATATTGCAGTCTGCAGGGACTGCCATATAAATAAGGAGGCATTTTTTTTGTTTGTGATCTTTAATAACAATGTCTGGGCAGTTGGCTTTGATTGTTCTGTCAGTGTGTATTGTGTGGTCCCATAGAATTGTAACAGGTCCTATCTCCGTAATCGGGTCTGGGTGGTCTTCGTACCAGTTTCTTTCAGTTTCCTTCCTGTAGAAGTTGCAAACTTTCCAGTGCAGACATTGGCCCACTCTGTCATGCCGGTTTTTATATTCAGTGGGTTCCAATAACGTGCAACCTGATACAAGATGATCAATGGTTTCTGAATATTTATCGCAGATTATTATTATTATTATTATTATTATTATTATTATTATTATTATTATTATTATTGTTGTTGTTATTTTATATGGAATTAATGGATTATATTTTGAAGCTGACATTATTACTTATTAATGCAAACATTATTTTCGCGGATTACCATATATGAGCAGACGTCTCGTTTTTTTTTTAACAAAGAAAATACATTTGTCGGCATTTAATATATTTAATTTATGAAAGTTCTCGAATACGCAGACCGGCAGATGTAATTCACTTTGTCAAAAAAAAAAGAAACAAACAAAATCAATAAATAAAGTAATAATAAACAAATTAGCAAACTATTATGACCAAAATATTAGTTAGACTATAAAAATCAAAACAAAAAATCGGACGAAAAATATAGCTATAACTGTTATATAACGATAAAAAAAGGAATAAAAAATAAAAAAATGATATACTACGTTACTTAAAAATCGAAAACCAAAAAGAAAAAATATACTGTGTAAGAAATAAATAAAAACAAGTAAAATAAATTGATCAAATACATCCAAATATATAAATAAACTAACAACAGATACCGATAAACTAGCCGTTAGAAAAAAACAAATAAAGATAAACAATCTAAATAAATGCATGAAGTTGCCACCAAAATAATAGTAAGAACAAACCACAACAACCAACCCCAAAATTGAACAAATAGCTTTAACAATCTTCCCAAACAAAAACAAAACTATTAAATAAGATATATAAACAAATTTTTACTACGTTAATAAAAACACCGATCAAAATAAAAATAAAATAATAATAAAAAGATAAATAAATTATAAGATAAGAAATAAAAATAAAAATAAATGAATACAAGCAAAAACATTTAACCCAAATAAATAAATAAACAATTAAATGACTTCCCTTACAATAGCCGCCAAAATAAACTACCCACAATGCACCACTGACCCGTATAAATAAATAGCCGAGAAAAATATCAACACTCGTGGCCTGAAGATTGCATCTAGCATGAAACAGACTGTCGCCTCTAAGTGTTGACTTCTATGTTCATTTTATATATATATATTTATATATATATATATATATATATATATATATATATATATATGAAGTATATATATAGAGAGACAGAGACAAAGAGTGAGTGGTAGAGAGAGAGGAGGAGAGAATCTCTTTGAGAGAGAGAGGGGGTAGAATTTAGTCTATACCAATCTAAAGGTATCAATCTCTCTCTCTCGTTATATATATATATATATATATATATATATATATATATATATATATACATATATATATATGTGTATAGGGATGGATGGATGGATGGATAGATAGATAGATAGATAGATAGATAGATAGATAGATAGATACGTGTGTGTATGTGTGTGTTTGTGTGTGTGCGTGTCTAAAAGAGATAGATATATGGGTGCAAAGACTGAGTTGAATGCAGATGAAGAAATATTCATAAAATGCTTCTGATAGCGAAAAACCAGATGAAACAAAAAAATGTGTCATCTTATGTTTAAATATTTTCACGTAGCTAGTTTTCCCTATCGGCCATCAGTAACTGCATGCGCAGAAACCTGTGAGAAAAAGAATAGAAATAAGGAAGCTTATTGACATTCATACATTTACAACCGGCTCAGCGGGAATGAAAAAAAATAATCCCGCGCTAGTTTTTATTGGCGCTTATATGGAAGAATTTGGTCAGTGGAAGTCATTTGCAGGCTCAGGAGTGTGTCTTCTCATACCAACTTACAGGGGAAATGAGAGAGTGTCTTTGACAAGCGACAAAAGTAATGTCGTTGCAAAAACTGAAATAGCATAATCGTAACAACCAGGGTTTTAAATTATGGAGGTTTTCTTCTTTTACGTGCCGTGTCCACACAAGACGCGTGCTGCTATGGATCTCCACAAGTCCCTAATTCTTGCGACGTTTCATGCCTTTCTATCCATTATGTTTCATGTTCTTCCATATATTTCACTAGCTGGAAGATGTTCATTATATTTTTTAAATTGTACCTAACGTACAAGGAAATACATATTGAGATACATACATCCTTCTGCAAATTTATTGAAACAAAACGAATTATTCCGTTATTATTTACTTTCTTTCGTATTTTTCCCATGAAACAGGCGCAGTGCACAGGTTAGTATTTCGTATGTTCATTCCATCTTTCCTTGAAGATTGGCAATAGATTCACGATTGGAGTTAAATCAGGAGAGTTTCCGAGCCAGTCGATAGTACTTTGATTTGCTCACTAGTAAAGCTTGCGATTATATCCGTGGAGTGTTACAATTTTTCTACACTTCCTTGGTGCAACGTCCATCGCAGACAATAGCCGTAGGACAACTAATCGACAGTCGAGACAATAGTGTCTAAGAGGATCAGTAAATACGTAACGTGATATCTTATGAACTGATATTGTACCTGCACACTGTTCCATCTATGAGGGTAAGGATTTGAAACTGGACGACTTGATGTTGGAAAGTAAATATATGTACTAAATGGCATTTCAATAACATGGGCCTATTTTAAATGTGAATTAATTTTAAGCATCTAATGATTTATTTTTCTTTCGGATTTGGCGAACATTTGGGCGATATTTTCACGCATAATTCCCATATTATATTCATTTCTATGATTGGTCGGCTCAGGAGACTCGTAAACTTAAGGAATCAGCACATATGCTAAGCCTCAAAGATCTCCTGAGCCGACTAAGCATAGAAATTAATGCAATATGGGAACCAGTAATAAGGAGTGCCAGAGAATATCGCTAACCAGCTGAAGAAGGCAGCAGCGTACAACGGCCGAAACGTTGTGATAAACTTGGCAACAAAAATGAGGACAATAGTCCGAACAATGTGAATAGTGTAACCTGAAAATCGTTTGTTGTATTTTTACTTTCTTTTTTGCTTACCTAAATTTTTTTATCAGATTTGCATTTTTTTCTTTCGTACATTTTTTTTATCGATTTAGATTTTATGCGTTAGTATTCTGCAAAATATAGTGTAAATTATTTCATTCTAAGATAAATATGGAATTCATAACTTCCGGCGTCCTGAGTAAGACGATAAACTACATCTGCGTCCTTGGTAAGACGATAAACTATACCCAACAGCAAGGCCTCTGATCAGGGGGTTTTGACCAGCTCTTAATTTCTGGTGTTCCCAGGTCCAACTTTACCCGGGGTGGTAGCATCTGTTAGGGTTCCAGCTATCGGCAAATATTTACCCCTATCTGTGGTCAAAACACTATGAAAGTGTAAAACAAATTTTAGTACGAGCAATACATTTTACCAACAATGCATATCTGAAAAATAAGATATTACCGGCAATACATTTTTGAACAAAAATATTACCAGCAATAAAAATATTGTTGGCATTAAATAACCAATTGAGGTTGATATTCCGTAAAACAAAACAAATTAAACAAACCCGAATCACCCAGGTTTTAAAGCTTAAATCCATTTTATATTTTCATTTTTGTTTCTGCTATTTCTTTCTGAAATTTACAATCTTTTCGAAATTTTTGTTTTTTTATTTATATACTAATTCGTATTTTGTCATGTTTTCTAGTGTTCTTATTTACGTAACTATTAGGTTGGTGCAAAAATAATTTCGTTTTTTGACGTTCAACTTCATGTGAGAAAACGACATTATTTTTGCACCAACCTAATATTTTTATATTAAAAAACTGCTAATTTTTGGATCGTCTAAAATACGTAATGTATATAATGTTTATATACGTACATGTTCCGAGTATTGTCATAGCCAGGGGTGATACTGGGGACAAGTTCCCATTGTCTATATTTTATAGGCATTGGGAGCTTGTTCACACTATATCTACCATGCTTCTAGGGGATGCGTCTCAAATACCCCCTGACAATTAAGTCCATAGAAAATGTGCGATGGCGGAAATCTGACTCCTCGTAAGCAACTGATTCAGGTAGATGTGGCCCTACATCCAAGGAAGGCAATGCATCTAGGGGTAAGGATTTTTAACCTTCGCCGCCTTGCAGACATAACCAAAGTACGGAAAAGTTACGGAAGTATATCCAATCGGAAACCAGGAGTGGAGCCCCGTAGGCGATTGGCTGTCAACAATTTCAATCAGTTCCTGCAGCCAAGCCTGCCTCAAATGTAATGCCCTGTATTCCTTTTGATCTTGTCGGTACCCCCACCCCGATGTGGTGACGTGTAGTCTGAGCAGCGCACATATAACCCCGCTCCATGTAACATCGTCCAGGCCCGCGTCTAGTAAAGTCCCCTCCAGTTTCACCACCAAGGGGATGGATTTTGACCAAACAGGACACTGCGATACTCTTGCGATATAACGGATGCCGAAGGTATGGGTCAGAAATTTAACAGTCCAGATAAGTGGAGGTGCTTTGAAAACTGGCTGTATAATCTTTACCATGCCTTTCCTGAAGTTTTAATATAAAACCGAAAACCTTCAACAACTTTTAGTAGACAAATGAAGATGTTTTATAATCTCAGACTCCTTGGCGTACCGTAGTTTCAACAATGTGAGACAAAACACCACGGGAAATTGTTGGTGACTGGTAATTTCTAAGTAGAAGTTCCAATTCCTAAGTAGGGGTTCCAACGCTGCATCAGCTGTGGAACTGGAAACCCTATTTAGGAATTGCCAATAGAAGACCACAATACAAAGAGGGTATGCAACGCAATTATAGATAGATAGATAGATAGATAGATAGATAGATAGATAGATAGATAGATAGATAGATAATAAACTGACTGAGATAGATAGATAGATAGATAGATAGATAGATAGATAGATAGATAGATAGATAGATAGATAGATAATAAACTGACTGAGATAGATAGATAGATAGATAGATAGATAGATAGATAGATAATAAACTGACTGAGATAGATTGATAGATAGATAGATAGATAGATAGATAGATAGATAGATAGATAGATAGATAATAAACTGACTGAGGTAGATAGATAGATAGATAGATAGATAGATAGATAGATAGATAGTAAACTGACTGAGATAGATAGATAGATAGATAGATAGATAGATAGATAGATAGATAGATAGATAGATAGATAGATAATAAACTGACTGAGATAGATAGATAGATAGATAGATAGATAGATAGATAGATAGATAGATAGATAATAAACTGACTGAGATAGATAGATAGATAGATAGATAGATAGATAGATAGATAGATAGATAGATAGATAGATAGATAGATAGATATGGACGGAAACAGATAGGGAAACAAGACATTTATAACCCTAGTAGGATGAACTGAGCTACACAGATTGAAATAGACATTTAATGTCCATTAAATATATTAATCTTTTTTTTTCTTCAAATAAGCGAACGTCGTAGATGTCCAAAGATTGGCGAAATGTGTATTTGATCCAATCTATCCAGTCACATGGTTGATGACATTGGTCTGATAAGTTTACTCTGACGTCACTAAACGCTGCCGGTACACGTTGCTGACATCACTTAATACGTTCGACTGTACTGGATTTAATTTTTGAACAATATATAACGACGCTTTTAAAACAAAGCACTGCTTAAAATATATTTGATTCTCTTTCTTGTTTTTAATTCTTTGCACTCTGACTGGTCGAAATGTTTGATCTGTGGGCGACCTCGAAGACTTGCGTCCATAAGTGAGTTTAAATTCACTTTACCCTAATGCCATCCAAAGGGTGCTCTCTCTATCCCCCCTCTCTCTCTTCTCTCTCTCTCTTCTCTCTCTCTCTCTCTCTCTCTCTCTCTCTCTCTCTGTGTATATGAAAAGATATGCTCTCTGTAATTTTTTTTCTTATGTATGTATTTTTTTCTTTATTTCTTTAACCCATGTTATGTTCGACTATTCTAACATATTTATTTTTATTCTAACCTAACTTGTAACTCTGTATTTCGTTTCGTTTAGTTTATGCCTCATTGAACTCCCCCCACCAAAAAAACTCTTTAAGAGCAAGTAATGGGTCGCCATCACTTTTTCAAGCTAGTTCGACGAAATTCATCTTGCTAGATAAAATTATCTCGACGTGGAATTGTTTTACCGTTTCTTTGCCCTTGTTGATTTTAATTGCTATCAAATGGAAGTACCCCAAGGCCACTGTTGGGTGTGGGGTGGGTAAGGAAAGAATGGCCGTTGCCACCAAGCTCTGCGTTCATTGAAACATGAAGCTTGGCGTTAAATGTAACCAAACTTTCGCTAGTAACCACGAGAATGTGGGCGACCTCGAAGACTTGCTGCCATAAGTGGATGTCCGTATTTCTTAATTCCTTTGTTAGTATAGGACAATGGGACTTATACTAAGTTAAAATTTGGTGTTTCGAGAGGGCAAGATGCAAACCAAGTGCCATTCTTACTCCCACCCCCCATTACATACATCCAGTGAGACTTTGCGAACTAATTCCCTCTCTAATTGTTTTTGTTGTTTTTGTCATTGATGTATCTGTTATATGTAATAGGAGTAGGTACCGCCCGGTCAACACTCCTCCCCCTTCTCTTGGACATGGGTAGAGGCTCACACCTTGTTTCTTGTTTAGGAAGGGGTTCCCGGAATTCTCTCTGGCCTCTGTACTAATGCTGCTATGTTTCTCCCGTGATGTGCGCAGTCTGTGGCATAACCTTCATTCTGAGGGTATGCGGTTGAGAGTTCCCTGGTTGCTGTTTCCGACTGGTAGTTAGGAGCCCTAACTCTTGCTTAGCGTCTTGATCGGCTGCTCTAATCAACAGTTGTATAATATCGGGGTGTCTGTAGTACCATGTCATGGAAAGGTGTCCCTGTAGTCACCCCCGGTGGGCAACCCTGAGGCCACATTATGATGCAGGCTGTGCCCAATTCCCTCTGCCCACGTCACGGCCGATAACCGTCGGCTTCTTTTACCTCAGGCCTTCTCATCTTCCAACCATAATTCCACATGATGACTTACAAAGATCGAAAAAGTAAACCTAAACCAGCCCTTCAAAAATCACATAAACCCCTCAACATCTCGTTCTCCAACATCCGTGGCATTAGAACCAATTTTTACAGTGTGGAATCTTTCCTCACTGCAATCGGCCCGGACATACTGGCTCTGTGTGAGACCAATCTTGACTCATCTACCCCCTCCTCTGAACTCTCGATCCCCAGTTACCTTCCTCTTCTCAGAAAAGACTCTCTAACCCACATGCATGGCCTTGGTGTCTACGTCAAGGACCATCACCCTCTGGCTAGTGAGTTCTCTCTCGAATCGCCGGACCATTCCTATATGTGTCTCCGGCTCTCTTCTCAATGCTGTAAGCTATCTCTTCTTCCTGTATCGCTCTCCATCCCCTCAGAACCTTGGAATACTTGATGTCATTTCTGACAGCATAGACAAGGCTCTCTCTCTCTCTCCACACGTACGATCACAAGTGGCTTCAGAATGCTACTACTGACCCCGCAGGCATACACACAATTAACTTTTCAGTTTCACAATCCCTCACTCAGATAGTTGACTTCCCCACGCGTTTTTCCTACAACCTGGACGGTAAGGCCTCTCTTCTCGATCTATGTTTTACCTCCATCCCTGAGTCTTGTAGTGCCACGCAGCTCTTCCCTCTTGGCAACTCTGATCAGGTGGTAGAGTCTATTAACATCTCCTTCAGCCCCACCCCCTGCAAAGAGCCTGCTACCACCCGAGCTAACTGGGACTCGTTCCCTGATTTCCTCCGCGATGTCCGTCGGGATGTTGTATTTAAGCTCCCCGTTCAAGAATGTGCTTCAGAGGTCTCATTCTTGGTTAAAGTTGGAATTGTCGCTTTCATTCCCTCAAGGAAATTCAAGGTCAAATCACGCTCCTCCCCGTGGTTCTCCTCTGCTTGCTCAGTCGCCATTGCCCATAGGAACCACTTCTTCCACCTATTTCTTAGTGATATGTCCGACTGCAATAGACGCCTCAGCCCGCAACGAGTGTAAGCGTGTCCTCAACGAAGCTAAGTTACTATTTGCTGCTCGGATGAAGGAACGCATCGCATCTCTCAAATTCGGCTCCAAGGATTATTGGCGTCTCTGCAAGAGCGTTCTGAACAATTGAAAACCCTCTATACATCCTCTGTTCAACCAGTTTGAGGTCCTGACCTCCTCTGCCGACAAGGCTGAATGCTCGGAAATTTTCTTTCAACGCCACGCTTGACTCTTCCGGTGTACCCATACCCGATTTCCCTCTCAGAACTGAAGCCCTTTTGAGCGGGTTACACATATCCCCGTCATTGGTATTGGGCATTATCTCTAATCTAGACCCCCACAAGGCTAGGGGTGGAGATGGGATACCAGCCATTGTCTTGAAGAAATGTGCGTCTGAATTGGCGCCCGCCCTCTTTAAATTATACAACTACTGCCTCAAGGAATCTTGTTTTCCTGACTGCTGGAAGTCTTCATCCGTTGTTCCTGTCTTTAAGAAATCTGGTG
>OZ038490.1:116578546-116783546 GCA_964036315.1 Acanthosepion esculentum | reverse complement strand
ATTTGTAACAGAAAAATAGGGTATGAATGTATATCAGAAAAAGTATGTATGGATTTATAAGAGAAAAGGAGTGTAGGGATTTATAAGAGAAAAATGTATGAATTTATAACAGAAAAAGAGGGTAGCAATTTATAACAGAGAAAGGGGTTATTTATTTTTTAACAGAAAAAGAAGGTATTAATTTATGACAGAAAAAGAGGGTATGAATTTATATCAGAAAAGAGGGTATTATTTTATAACAGAAAAAGAGGTCATGAATTTATAACAGAGAAAGGGGGTATAAATTTATAACAAAAAATGTGTATGAATATATAACAGAAAAGAATGTATGAATTTATAACTGAAAAGTAGTGTATGAATATATAACAGAAAAAAGAGGGTATGAATTTATAACAGAAAAAGAGGGTATGCATTTATAACAGAAGGAAAGGGTATGAATTTATATCAGAAATAGAATGTGTCAATTTATAACTGAAAAGGAGTGTATGAAATTATAACACAAAAAGAGGGTATGAATTTATAACTGAAAAGGAGGGTATGAATTTATAACAGAAAAAGAGGGTATGGATTTATATCAGAAATAGAATGTAGAAATTTATAACAGAAAAGAAGTATATGAATTTATAACAGAAATATAGTGTATGAATTTATAACAGAAAAAGGGGGTATGAATTTATATCAGAAAAATATGTTTGATTTTGTAACAGAAAAAAAAGTATGTATTTATAACAGAAAATGATGTGATGAATTTATAACAGAAACAGGGTGTAGGAATTTATAACAGAAAAGAGGTTATGAATTCATGACAGAAAAAGAAGGTATGAATTTATGAGAAAAAGTGGGTATGAAATTGTAACTGAAAAGGAGTGTATGAATTTATAACAGAAAAGGAGGGTATGAATTTATAACAGAAATAGAGGGTATGATTTTGTAACAGAGAAAGGGGTTATCCACTTATAACAGAACAAGAGGGTATGAATTTATGACAGAAAAAGTGGGTATGAATTTATAACACAAAAGTGAATGTATCAATTTATAACTGAAAAGGAATGTATGAATCTATAACAGAAATAGAGTGTATGAATGTATATCAGAAAAATTATGTATGAATTCATAATAGAAAAGGTGTGTATGAATTTATAACAGAAAAAGAGGGTATGAATTTCTAACATAAAAGGGTTTAGGAAATTATAACAGAAAAATGTATGAATTTATAACAGAAAAAAGCGGGTATGAATTTATAAGATAAAAAGAGAGTATTAATTTATGACAGAAAAAGAGGATATGAATTTATATCAGAAAAAGAGGGTATTATATTATAAAAGAAAATGAGGGCATGAATTTATAACTGAGAAAGGGGGTATGTATTTATAACAGAAAAAATGTGTATGAATTTATAACAGAAAAGAGGGTATGAATTTATAACAGAAAAAGAATGTATGAATTTATATCAGAAATAGAATGTTTAAATTTATAACTGGAAAGCAGTGTATGAAATTATAACAGAATAAGTGGGTATGAATTTATAACTGAAAAAGTGGGTATGACTTCATAACTGGAAAGGAGTGTATGAATTTATAACAGAAAAAGAATGTATGAATTTATAACAGAAAAAGAGGGTATGAATTTATAACAGAGAAAATGGGTATGAATTTATAACAGTAAAACAGGGTATAAATTCATGACAGATAAAGTAGGTATGAATTTATATCAGAAAACGAATGTATGAATTTATAACTGAAAAGGAGTGTATGAATTTATAACAGAAAATGTATGTTTGATTTTTTGACACAAAAAAGGAATGTATATATTTATAACAGAAAACGATGTGATGAATTTATAATAGAAAAACGGTGTAGGACTTTATAACAGAAAAAATGTATGAATTTATAACAGAAAAAGTGGTTATGAGTCATAACAGAGAAAGGGGGTATGAACTTATAACAGAAAAATAGGCTATGAATTTATAAATTAAAAGTAGTGTATAAATGTATAACAGAAAAGGAGCGTATAAATTGATAGCCTAAAAAAGGTTATGAATTCATAACAGAAAAAGAGGCTATGAATTTATAACAAAGAAAGGGGGTATAAATTTATAACAGAAAAAGAAGGTATGAATTCATAACAGAAAAGAAGGTATGAATTTATAACAGAAAAAGAGGGTATGAATTTATATCAGAAAAATAATGTATAAATTTATAACTGAAAAGGAGTTTATTAATTTATAACAGAAAAGGAGGGTATGAATTTATATCAGAAAAAGTATGTATGAATATATAACATAAAAGGAGTGTGTGAATTTATAACAGAAAAAGACGGTATGTTTTTATTTCAGAAAATGTATGTTCGATTTTGTAACTGAATAAGAATGTATGTATTTATAACAGAAAACTATGTGATGAATTTATAACAGAAAAAACGTGTAGGAATTTATAACAGAAAAATGTATGAATTCATGACAGAAAAAGAAGGTATGAATCTATATCAGAAAAAAAGAGGGTATGAAATTATAACAGAAAATGAATATATAAATTTATAACAGAAAAGAAGTGTATGAATTTATAACAGAAAACGAGCGTATGAATTTATAACAGAAATAGAGGGTATGATTTTGTAACAGAGAGAGGGGTTATGCACTTATAACAGAAAAAGAGGGTATTAATTTATGACAGAAAAAGAGGGTTTGAATTTATAACAGAAAATGAATGTATGAATTTATAACTGAAAAGGAGGGTATGAATATATAACAGAAAAGTATCGTATGAATTTCTAACAGAATAAGAGTGTATGAATTTATACCAGAAAAAGTGTGTATGAATTTGTAACAGATAAACACAGTATCAATTTATATCAGAAAAAGAATGTATAAATTTATAACAGAAATAGAGGGTATGAATGTATATCAGAAAAAGTATGTATTAATGTCTAACAGAAATGGATTGTATGAATTTATAACAGAAAAAGAGGGTATGAATTTCTAACAGAAAAAGTGTCTAGGAATTTATAACAGACAAATGTATGAATTTATAACAGAAAGAGAGGGTATCAATTCATAACAGAGAAAGTGGGTATTAATTTATAACAGAAAAAGAGACTATTAATTTATGACAGAAAAGGAGGGTATGAATTTATATCAGAAAAAGAGGGTATTATTTTATAACAGAAAAAGAGGGCATGAAATTATAGCAGAGAAAGTGGATATGAATTTATAACAGAAAAAAGTGTATGAATTTATAACTGTAAAGAATGAATGAATTTATAGCAGAAAAAGAGGGTATGAATTTATAACAGAAAAAGAGGGTATGAATTCATAACAGAAGAGAAGTGTATGAATTCATAACAGAAAAAGAGTGTATGAATTTATAACTGAAAAAGTGGGTAGGAATTTATAACAGAAAAAGTGTGTAGGAATTTATAACAGAAAAGGAGTGTAAGAATTTATAACAGAAAAAGAGGGTATGAATTTATAACTGAAAAGGAAGGTATGAATTTATAACAGAAAAACAGTGCATGAATTTATAACAGAAAAAGTGGGTATGAATTTATAACAGGAAAATGAGTGTATGAATTTATAACCGAAAAGGGTATGAATTTATATCAGAAAATGAATGTATAAATATATGTATGTATACAAAAAAGTATGTTTGATTTTGTAACAGAAAAAAATGTATGTATTTATAACAGAAAACAATGTGATGAATTTATAACAGAAAAAGCGTGTAGGAATTTATAACAGAAAATGTATGAATTTATAACAGAAAAAGAGGGTATGAATTTGTAACAGAAAAAGAATGTATGAATTTGTAACTGAAAAGGAGTGTATTAATTTATAACAGAAAAGGAGGGTATGAATTTATAACAGAAAATGTATGTTTGAATTTGTAACAGAAAAAGAATGTATATATTTATAATAGAAAACGATGTGATGACTTTATAATATAAAAAGGGTGTAGGAATTTATAACAGAAAAAATGTATGAATTTATAACAGAAAAAAGGGTATGAGTTATAACAGAGAAAGGGGGTATGAATTTATAACAGAGAAAGGGGGTATGAATTTATAACAGAAAAAGAGGGCATGAATTTATGACTGAAAAAGAAGGTATGAATTTATATCAGAAAAAGAGGATATGAAATTGTAACTGAAAAGGAGTCTATGAATTTATAACAGAAAAGGAGCGTATGAATTTATTCCAGAAAAGGAGCGTATGAATTTATAACAGAGAAAGGGCTTATGAACTTATAACAGAAAAAGTAAATATGAATTTATAAAAGTAAATTGAGAGTATGAATTTAGAACAGAAAAAGTACGTTTGAATTTATAACAGAAAAAGAATGTATATATTTATAACAGATCAGCAAAAGTATGTATGAATTTCTAACTGAAAAGTAGTGTCAGAATTTATAACAGAATAGAACGGTATGAATTTATAACAAAAATGAGGGTATACATTTATAACTGAAATGGTGTGTATGAATTTTTTAACAGTAAAAGTGGGTATGAAATTCTAACAGAAAAAGAAAATATCAATTTATAACAGAAAAAGAATGTATGAATATAGAACAGAAAATGTATGTTTGAATTTATAACAGAAAAAGAATGTACGTATTTATAACAGAAAACGAGGTAATGAATTAATAACAGAAAAAGCGGGTATGAAATTATAACAGAAAAAGAATGTATGAATTTATAACAGAAAAGGAGTGTATTAATTTATAATAAAATAAGAGGGTATGAAAATATATCAGAAAAATGGTATGAATTTATAACAGAAATGTATCGTATAATTTTATTTTCTGAAAAAGAGGGTATGAATTTATAACAGAAAAATAATGTATGAAGTTCGAACAGAAAAAGAGGGTATGAATTTATAAAAGTAAAATAGAGTATGAATTTATAACGGAAAAGGAGCGTATGAATTTATTTTCATAAAAATATTTTGTTTAAAACATTGCATATATATGAAACAATGAATACATCTTTCCGGTAAAAAATAAATATTTTTTTGATATATTGTGTCCTCACTCAATTGTCATAGAACATCCACGAAGTATATTTGACTATGAATGATATTATCATAGACGGATTTTATGAACCAGTAACCTGTGAGAGCTTAATAGGCAGTACAGACGCCAAACGGATGTAACATAAATAAATGAATAAGTATATAAATGAAAACTCTCAGGATTATGTGCCACTTGGCCAGAAGTTAGCAATATTAGGCCATGAGCTTATATAAGAAGATTCATAGTTAGAATGGCCAGTTTTTTGTTGGCAGGGGGCAAGACCTCTTTGGAAGTAGGAAATGATAGATTCGAGTGCCGCGTGTCGTGACGTAGACATGGACAGAAGAATGGTAGGAAATAGTCAGGCCGAAGGGAAGATCCTCTCCGATATACCATTGAGAGAATGTGATAAAAGTACAAAGTAAAATGTCCTAAGTGTCAGCTACATACATACTCCAGCCCCTGACTATGTTGGGTGAATCCGTCAAAAATAACCACATGTATTTGAAATATTATTATTCTTTTCATTTCTCTCTGTAGCATTCTTTACATATCCCTTTCCTTGAGGACATACAGCGGGCCTTTCCCAGTTCTTTCGACACCGACACTATCTCACTACTCTTATTGCTATGGAAAACGTTCGAACGCGTCATATTCCATCATTTCACTAGCTGAAAAGTTCTGTCTATATTTCTGAGATGTGATATTATGTACATTATTTACATTATTCGGAATATTGTCCTCATCTTTGTTGCCATATATATTACAACGTTTCGGCCCTTCATTCTCTGTCTTATTTCGAGATGAGGTACTAAGTACACTATTTACATTATTCGGACTATTGTCCTCATCTTTGCCGCCATATTTATTACAACGTTTCGGCCTTTCAGTATCTGTCTATATTTCTGAGATGATGTATTATGTACACTATTTACATTATTCCGACTATTGACCTCATCTCATCTTTGTTGCCATATATATCACAACGTTTCGGCCTTTCAGCATATGTCTATATTTCTGAGATTAGGTATTATGTACACTATTTACATTATTCGGACTATTGTCCTCATCTTTGTCGCCATATTTATTACAACGTTTCAGCCTTTCAGTATCTGTCTATATTTCTGAGATGAGGTATTATGTACACTATTTACATTATTCGGACTATTGTCCTCATCTTTGTCGTCATGTTTATAACAACGTTTCGGCCGTTGTACGCTCCAGCATTCTTCAGGTGGAATGTCGAACTGAACCCTTTATTTCGGTCACTGAGGTAAACTGTTCTAGTTCCACGTGCCATGTCTAATGGATATCACTTATCTTCTGTTAATTCTCCTCTGAAAGTTCTCCACTGCTTTAATCAGGTATTGAACTCACACTCTTTGGGCCCTGTCACTGGATCTAACACCTTTATGCACTGGGACATGTGACCCCAAGGACCCATGGCACAGTGGATAAACTGTGGCAACCTGTTGACATTATATTCTTTATCATATTCCTTTTCAAAGTTCAACATAGACAGTTTTTCTCTATAACTGTTATCCGTGAAACAAGCTCCCGAGAGGATGTTTTCCTGATAACTACAACGTTGGTTTGTTTAATTTCAGTGTCAACCGATATCTATCTTATTCTTATTCTTTTTGTGCCGTGTCCTTTCATTACGGCTCTCCACTTCCCTCTATCCCTTGCAGCTCTCAACAAGTTCCGTCCATCTGCCACCTCCCCCAGTCCATGTTCTGTCATCCACTTGCTTAAGACCGCTGGGTATGTCACGCGTTGTTTTCCCTTGTTTCTCTTTCACTCTATTCGACCTGTGAGTATCAGATTCTCCAGGCCCTCCTTCTTCAGTACATGCCCCAGAAACTTCAGCTGCCTCCTCCTTGTTTGCATCCTAAGACCTCATGGTTGCTCACACACTCGGTCCATGATATCCTCAGCATCCTTCTGTAGAACCACATTTCCGTCGCCTCGAGTATACGTCTTCATAATATGTATTTCTGACTTCCATCACGCTTATAATAATCTTAATCAGTAACGCTCTACTTTGAGCGGCTCCTGAGGCTTTTTATTGGGTGAATGAAACAAAAACTTTCAACGACAGAAGTAATTCAGTTCATCGTTACTCGAGGATTACATGATATTATATTACAATTGAAGTATCCAAAGAAACGTAGTACAATCGTTTCTTAACGACGGGTCCTGTTTTTCTTATGTCTTTATTGACATCATCGATGAGACATAAGGTGTTGACAGCAATATGGATGATCAGAATTGACATAAATTTAAGAAATCAAATTAAACACATTTTGGGGATTTTGCAATACCTAGTAATTCTTACAAATTAATATTTTCAGCAATTATCTAATATTTTATTGACTTTTAATTACGTTTGAAGATGCTTTATGAAAAAATAAAATTTAAAATAATATAAAATTTTCTTAAATTAGTTTTAAATTTTATAATTGAGATATTAATGAAATGCCCTTATAATTTCTGAAATGTCATGGTATTTTATTTATTATTAATTTATATCTTTTTTATTTTAAAGTTGGGACGTAAACATGCTATGAATAACGAATTGCAGACAAGCGAATTTCTCTGTAAATAGAGGATATCTATTGCATGTGACCTTTTATAATAATCTCATTTATAGCATTCCATATACGCAAAATGGTAACGTTTAATAAAAAAAAATTGTTTTAAAAATTTTCGTGCAAAACGACATAGTAAGATGTCAATTTTTGGTTCGTAAATATAGGTTCCACTTAATTACAATATAATCTAAATAGAAAAACTAATGCAGAATGTTAAAAGATTTCTAAATTATTATAAATTATTATAATTAAAATTTTAAAAAATGAAAATATTATTGTAAAAATTCATTATTCATCGAAAAAAGATATTTTCTTAAGACAATTGTGTCCTTAATATAAAGCTGTTAAAAGCTTTTCTAATTAAATAATGTCAGTTTTATTACATGTTTTTAGTTTAAAATTCGGAGCAGAGTTTCGAGAAATTGTTAGTAGTTTGAAAAAAAAACTGTATGATTTACATTCTCTACGGTGTCCTGCTTTTAAATAATAAAAATCTTTTGGAAATTTCATGAAATTACATAAGTAGGTGTGAGGGTAACATATGTAAAAAAAATATTTTTTTAACAGGATTTTCTAAAACGAAAAAAATTAAAAATAATTACATTCATTAGTGAATACGCCCTGAAAGTTTCATTAAAATCAGACAATTATTTGAATGTCGCAAGAATTTCCAAATTAATGCTTTTCATCTTAAAAAAGACGCTATAAAAATAATGGTAAAAATTGTCTCGTCCTGGCGTAAAAAAAATTTTTAACCAAAATTTCGAAAGTGCTAAAAAGGTTTAAATTTTTTTTTTTAGAAATAATTTAAAAATAATTTGGTTTTCCTTTTAATAACAACAAACATTTTGGCGATAAAACCTTGTTTATTTTTTCAAATTTGGGGCCTTTTTTATCATGCTATGCTTTTTCTAACGAAAAAAAATTGAGGTATCTAAATTAAAGTAAGTAAAGATAACTCATGATCCCTGAAAATTAGATAAAAATATCAAGTGAATTTTAACAGTTAATTATACTATTCGATTTAAAATCGAATTAATACCATTACCTCGTTGAGAAATAAAAACCTCAACCTGATTATAGTCATCTTTTATAAAAACCGACAGCAAAGAATAAAGCAAGATAGAAGGGAGTACTAATTTTTTTTTTTAATTTTCACTTACATCTCTGGTATGTCAATTTTCTAAGGTTTATTTTTCCTGTAATTTACTTCGCTGATTATCATTCACACGAGAATGGCATGCATTCTGATTGGCTGTCTATATTGACCGAGAGGGAGTGAAGAAAAGACGCTATCAGGAAGTAATTCCGGGCTTTCAAAAGAGATCAGAGGGTTTCAGGTGAAAGTAGCTCTTACGTCACATCAGAGTAAACAGCAACTCTTAGGGCTGGAAAATACTTTGATTGATCAATAGCGAATGAATTAGATTCTTGACAAGAAAAATGAAATAAAGAAAAAAAAAGGAAAATGAGAAGAAAATCAGTCAAGAGGCATAAAGAGAAATTGAAGCGTACACTTGCAGGTCTTCTGTACAAAGAATGATCAGGAGGTAGAAAAGGGCTGATCTGACTCAGAATAAATACATATTCCCTATTTAATTAATCACCATTATTCATATGACCAGAATCGACACGATTTATTTTGCGTTGGGGTTTCCTTGGCATTTCCCTAGTTTTAGAATTTCTTTGAGATAGTCTATTAAAAAAAGATTAAATATATTTCACTTATGTAGTGAATATAATATCGCACAGCTTCACTTTCTCTCTCTCTCCCAATTTATCGATCTATCCAACTTATGTTAATTCGTATCACCTTATGTTAAGAATATATGAATATACAGTTGTGGACAGAATTATTCACCCCCACAATTTACGTGATTACAAATAAAGCTGTAATACTTCAAATTTTCATGGAAACTTAATGTGCCTTTTTTCACAAATGCTGAAATAATAGATTTTAAAGAATGTTAATTGATTCCTACGTCAAATCATTTGTTTTAATGTCAAACTATAATACAAAATAACACCAAAAAAACATTTAACATAGGAAAATATTATTGAGCCTCTTGCCTCAGTAATCAATTGTGTAACCTTTATTATTATTACCTTTTTGATAGTTCCTTTCAAGATCACTGCAAACCCGGATAGGTATTTTGCTCCATACCTCCATGGCAATAACGTCTGTTTCCTCCAAATTCAAACAACTTCTTTTTCTTCCCTTTTTCTTCAAATATGCTCTTACATTTTCAATGGGGCTTCGGTCAAGTCTTTGTGTAGGGTACGCCAACGCTTTAATTCTGCTGTCATCTAAGTATTTTGTAACATTTCATGCCGTGCTTTTTGGGTTATTGTCATGTTGGAACGTCCGGTGACGCCCTAAAAACCTGCTTTCATGCGCTTTGTTTTATATTATTTTTTTAAGAATAACCAAATAATACTCTTTATCTATGATACCCTGTACTCTCACTAGTCCTCCTGGTTCAGAAGCAACATAACATCCCCAGAGCAGAATGCTCCCACCACCGTGCTTAATTGCAGGGAGGGTATATTTTTGTGAGGTTTATTCAGTTTCCTCCATACATAACAGAAGTTCATGTGACCAAATAATTCTTATTTAGTTTCATCTGACGATAAAACAGATTTCTAATATTTACTCCCATGTTCTTGATGGCTTCTAGCATAAGCTAATATGCATTTTAGGTATTTATACTTAAGCAAGGGAGTTTTTCTTGGACGACAAGTTCGAAGTCCTGCTCGATGAACGCATCTAGTAACTGTCTTTGTCAATTCATACAACCCTGATATCCATACTTCATTGACAATGCTCTTTGTCATTAAGTGAAGATTGTTTACTTTTTGTTATCACCAAAATCTGCCAGTCCTAAATTTATTCTCAATAGAATGAGTCTCGTTTTACTTCTTGATAATAGTACGAACTGTCTATCTAGTAACATTTAAACACTTGGAATTTATCTTATATCCGTCACCATGTTTTTACGCATTAACTATCTTCATTCGGGGCCTCACGTCATGTTTAACCGTCTTCGCCATGGTTGAAGAATGAAAGAGTTATCGCCGTACATGGCACTTACATATTGTTTTCTTCATTAACTTTAAGAATGTTATACAATCAAGTAATTACTATTTCATTTTCAAAGCGTGTTTGGATTACCTGCCAAATAAAGAAAAATATATTACAATTGTCATAGAGCAATATTATTTCAGAATGTCTGTAAGGTGGGGGAAAATAATTTTGCACGGTGCGAACTTTTTGAAAAATCTATAACTCTGAATATAATACACACTTGTGCAAATTAATTGAAACAACCGCTTTAGATTCCTTTCTTTCACCATACGGTCAGTTTTAGACCCATTGGAGTGACAGGGTGTAATCGACTTTATTTTTTTCTCAGATTAGTTCATTTGCAGTGATGTGCAGCAATACGAATCTTTTGTCGGAGTGTATGATGAAATTTCTTTGGCCTTGGAAAATATTGCGTCATCCGTGTCTGCATAAGATTTTTATCACGCTCAGACACTACTGTCTCGACTGTCGATTAATTGTCCTTCTGCCATTGTCTACGATGGACGTTACTCCAAGGAAGCGTACAAAAATTATAACAGTGAACAAATCAAAGTACTATAGACTGGCCCGGAAATTCTCCTGACTTAAATGCAATCGAGAATCTGTGGTTAATCTGCAAGGAACGACTTCAGGGAATGGATATACGAAATACTAACATGTGCACTGGGTCAGGTTTTTATTGGAAAAATACGAAACAATTAAACAATAATGGAATTATTCGTTTTGTTTCAATTAATTTGAACACGGACGTAGATCGAAATATCGAAATTTCACGAATTATTCAAAACTAAATACAGATTCAACTATTTACATTTCCTTAGAAAATATTCAGTGGGGGTGAATAATTTTGTCCCTAACTGTACATAACAATGGGTTCTGGAAAATTCTTTTGTTTTTTACTCATATCGTGGGGTTAAGTCTATAATATTTCAACACCTCATACGTACAGATTATTCAGTTGTTCAGGGATATTGGTATTAATCTATATTTCTGAGATGAGGTATTGTAACTATTTACATTATTTAAATAGATCAGACCTAACAGAACACTTTATTTCGTCCACCGCCGTAGATCGTTCGGGTAAAAGCGTTGGTTCAGTATGATATGACCCAAAGAGTTGTGAGTTCAATACCTGGTCAGAGCAGAGGTGAACAAAAACTTGGAGATCAGTTCCGGTTATCTTCTCTGCGTAACTTAAGTTACTAAAAGAATATAACTGAGTCTGAGGTACCAAGAAAAGGCGTGGCATGTGGAACTAGAACAATCTACCACGGGGGTGCAAAAGAAAGGGTTCGATCGAAATTCCAAGCGGATATTATTTGGTGAATATGTCAATAAAGTTGAGGAGAATACTCCGAACAATGTAAATAATTTCATCATTTTGCCTCTTAATTCCTTGGGGAATATAGGGCCGCAACAACACCTTCCCAGCGGACGCGGTTGCGGGCGATCCTCTTCAGGTCAGCCAGTGTCGTGCCGGCTGCCTTGCCGGGGGATTTTCACCAGCACGCGTCACACGCTTCACTTTGGAGGACTCTTCCTCGACTATGTCGTTGTTTGAAGATATCACTGGGGTTTCTGCAACAAACTAGTTTTTAAGTGAGTAGGTTGCTAGTCTACTGCTCATGGAGAACCAGGGTGCGTCTTTTATCTGGCCTCACAGTCCTTTTGAGCTTGCCTGTACCTGCTTAGGGACGGAGCCCCCGCCAACATAGCTCTGGGGGTCGTTGAACACGCAAGCCGTCCTACCACGTCAAAACGACACACCATTAGGACGGACTGAGGGTGTAATTTTGTTTAATTATTTTAAAGTATTATTAAATTTGATTCTATTTAATATGGCTGTTTCATTGAAACACATTTGGGGATTTCTGTGCGTCTATAGATTTTTAATTCATGTTTCATCCTCTGGAACTAAACTAGCGAAAATAGTAAAAGATTCATTGCCATCATTAATATGCTGCTCACATGCTGGTCTTTCTCTTTTGCTAAAATATATGCATTTATTTTCTTACAGTTAATGGCTAATCATTTAATCTTTTCTTTCATCAATCAATAATATAACCTTCGATCTGTTGTTAACTGGGGCAGAAAATGGCTTATTACATTTGAAAAATCAAAAGCAAAACTACTCTCCATTAATATAGTAACCTAGAAAAGGTTACTGAAAGAGGAATAAGCAAAATGGAGGTAGGAAATGAAACGCTAATCTATACAACATCAACAAACTTTCACGGTAATTGCTCCGAGGAGCTGCTTTCACTGGTTCCTAGGCCTCATGAATTTAAGCGTCCTACGAGGCTGGCATCCCGTTCCCACCCCTTCACCGTAGAAACTGTTAGATGTAGACGTCTCTTCTACTCCAATAGCTTCATGACTCGCACATCTCGCCTGTGGAACTCCCTTCCTTATTCTTGTTTCCCTGACAAATACAATCTCCAACTATTTAAGTGTAACGTCAATCGACATCTCCAGTTGCCTTGATCTATCCACTTCCCTTCTCCACATCCTTTCACTTTTCATTCCTATCTGCTCTCGCTCCAAATCTTCTGTAACCCCCTTGCCTTGATCGATCGACTATCTTTCTCCACATCCTCTCCTTTACCACTCCTATCTGCTCTTCCTCCCAACCTCCTGTAACCCCTTGCGTGCTAGTGGCTTCCAGCCTTGCTTGGGGTGATAAGCTTAAAAAAATAAATTAAATTAAATTAAAAAAAAGAAGTACGTAAACCACTGCTAGTGGTGGACGATTTAGACACTATATACGATATTTACCTGGCTTCCCGCGAGGTAGGATGTGGTACAAGGCCAAATTTAATGTGGGGAAATTCGAGCCCTTGTGCTCCGGCAAAAATTGCCCGTAGACCTCGCATACACGGGATCGAGTATCTGTCTACCTCCCCGGACGAGGCTCTGCCCTCCAGAATAACTTCATCCGGGTTCCTCTCTGACCGAAGCCAGTGACTTCGACACGGCAAGAGCTTCCCATGCTGACAGCTCACGCTGCCAGCGTAGACAGCATGGTACCCCCACTTACAATTGTGTCCAACGAATTTATGAGGATTGGGACATACCAATTAAGGTTCATAGGTACGGTATATAACAATCATCTATTTAGCCTTCTATCAGCGTGACACTTCGTCTGATTTGTTTCATATTTTAATCTTACATTAAGTGGAAATATTATATTGCATCATTTCTATCGGAATTTCTAGGTTAAATAAAGAGTTCCGTTTAGAATTCCTTGTAGGTTACCCAGAAGAATATAATCTTTTTAAATGTTATAAATTGTAGAATATTCCCTGCAATATAGGTATGTTAATACGATTTTTTTTTTGTTTGTTCAATGGATATTTTCATGTCTTTATATCTTGCTTGGTATTTCGATGATATTTCTGTATAACATATTTCATCCGCTGGAATGGAACTATAATAGAATTAACCAAAGACTTAAATTACTGTGTCTATTTGGAATTCACATCTACGATATGCAGCTTAAATTGTGGACCTCATTGTTTCTGAAAAGCATCGTTTTTCTTTTAAGTTAATGTGTCATCATATCATTTTTCACCTTTAACTATTCTTTTAGTTGTCTTGTCTCTTCAGGACATGGGCGATGTTGACTTTCCACAACTTCCTATCTTTTGTAGGTAGCAACAGTATTTTTTTTTCATTTTTACTATCACTTTCACTGATCAACTATCCATATACTCGAATCTCTCTTTTTTTATCTATGTCACTCTAGCCTTCAAGATCTTCTGGGAGTTTCAATTTTGCAAGTTTTGTCTTCCTCATTATGTACCCTAGACATTTCAACAGTTTTATTTTCAGATTCTAAATATAAATAACCCTTTTGCTTCCACTTTCCTCAAGCTGTCCTCGTTGCTCAGCTTATCCTTTATTACCTTGACTAAAATATTTCTTTCTGAGTTTGCAATCAACATAGTTAAATATGATTTTATTGTTAACGTTAGGTCCAACATTAATCAATTCTGGTATATCTAGATATTTTTGGATCGTATCACTGTACAGTTGGAACTCATAGGTAAGATCCAGATATTTGGGAAGATTATTAGAATATTCCCGAATGCAAACCGCCTGCATATGGCAAAGCAAATGAGTTCCGTAAATATACATGTTATAGTGGAAGATACCTAGTCTATAGTTAATAGACTCTCCCGCCTATTATAAGTAGGAATCAGTAGGTAGTCGAGAGGAGAAGTGATTAGCGACCACAACTCGATTACTCTGCGTAACACTTTATTACAAGTTCCTAACGTTTCTGTACGTTTACCCCATTTAGGACGCATTCAGTCCGACTACAAGTTCTATTGTGGAAATAACTCCACAACAATACAAATACAAAAAGAGGTGTAAGACAAGTATGTGTCTTCTCTCCGGAATTATTCAATCTATACTGTGAAAAGATCCTGAGAGAATTAGGTGTCCTAACAGGATTCATTATTGGTGAACACAAGCTAGATAATATATGCAGATAGCAAAGATATTGATAACAAATACAGAAAGGAAAGTAAACCAACTCCTACAGAATGTAGTGAAGAAAAGCGAGAATAAATTACTAAGCAGTATTTGCCACCCCCCCCAAAAAACAGAATGAATTGTTCTTAACAAAAGCAACAAAGCAAAATGCATATTATATATTAGAGATATAAAATATCAAACAAGTACAGCCATTTAAATATCGCGGAAGTTTTTTAACATTGGACAGAAAAATGTGATATTGAAATCCGAAGGCGTCTTTGGATAGTGAAAGATGCTTTTAAAGAACTGTTATATGACGTATCAATAAGCACTAATGGCTATGTTCCAATCCTCATAAATATCTTGGGCACTATTGTAAGTGGTGGTAATATTCTGTCTAAGTAGTCCAACTACTAGCAGTGGTTTACCTACTTCACGCCGCTGGCGAGTATTATATTTTGTTGATGTTATAAAGATTACAATTTCATTTCAACCTCCGTTTCGCTTATTCTTCATTCAGTAACTCATTCTAGGTTACAACAAGAACTAAGCGAAGAAAGAAAAAATATTTCGTTAGAAACAAAGAAAAGAGTTTCGTATATACTCGTGTATAGGCTTACTTCATGTATATTGCGACATTTGAATTATTTTGTGCAATGTCTTCAAATAGCTCGTTTTTAATACGCCCCCAGCCTCTGAGCAATACTAGTGGGCCTATTGTATTCAAATATTGCAATACTGGGCATCATCCTGGACTTGCAACAAATAAATGATCTTTATACTTTTTTGTACAAAGCTACCCAAAAAAATGGCGAGAAAAGATACTTATCGTAAAATATCTGACATAAAGATTTAGATACCGTACTTTTGTTTTTGTTCATACCTGACTACAGTAGCTCCTGTACCCTGACCCTACCTTCCACGTAGCCTAAGTTTCGCCACTTTTGTCGCTTCCGTTACTGTTAAGGTTGGCCAAAGGTTCCGTGAGAATATAGGCCAATCAAATATGTCATGGTCACGGAAAATTCATGAAAAACAGCAGAGTCATCCAGGAGAAATACCGTAATGGCTGGGGTTAGAATTCCGAACCTTTATTTAAACGTATTAAAGAAAAAAAATATTTTTATTAAATTATTTTCTTGTCTTGAAACTCTTAGATCTAACTAAAGAACCGCTTTCGTTTCTCAAATATATTCGTTTAGTCGCCCTGTAGCGCTTATTCGAGAGCGGGGATTAATTTAACTTCCTTGGGGAAAAGGGGCGCGCTTATTTGAGAGGTATTTAAATTGAGCACTTACTGTGGTTACGTTAAATATTCGTGTATAAGCCTACTTCATGTATATTTTGTGTAAAACCTTATTTTTCTATATAGCTTGTGTATAATGCGACCCCAGCTTCTGAGTAACACTAGTAGGCCTACCATAGTCAAATATTGCAGTAGTGGGCATCAAAGACTATTTACCTCGTATAAAATAGTCTTTTTTGTACAACTCTACTCCAAAATGATACGAAAAATTAAATACCGTACTTTTGTTTACGACCATTCCTGTACAACCGGCCACCATCAACGGATGATTTTTAACCTCGTCAAAAACATTATCTGTGTCATTGTGCGACTCTCTATTTTTTGCCTAAACACTGATCATAAAACAAGCACCATACTGGAGAATATACGATACTGAAATATAACGTAAAATAGGAACTACTGTATGGCAATGAATGCTCGACAATCTGCTCAGAGATGTAGTAAAGAGAAAATAAAAATAATGACGATATTTTTCAAACTGCAAATAATGAAAAGAAATAATACTTAGAATATCAGACGTTAAATTTAAAATTCAAATTTAAATTAAAAATTAATAATTTAAATTAAAAATTTAAATTTAAATTTAAAATTTAAATTTATGTTTAAGTTTAAATTTCATATTATGAGCGTGTCTGTAAGTTTTCACTCTAAATTATAGACTGATGTTTATTGTATTCTTATCATGCGTTTTCCGTCCTGGGTATGACGATAAACTACATCCGGCAGCAAGGCCTTTAATCGGGAGGTTTTGAAGAGCGTTGAACCACCTCTGTTGTTCACATGTCCACCCTGAAACGGGGTGAAAACACCTGCTAGGGTCCCAGCAATGGCCAAATAGAGACCCTCCAAACCAAAAAACTATGAAAGTATAAAAAATATATTTTTATATTAAAAATACCAAAAAATGCACACATACTGACAAATTGTAGTGACTTCACCCAAATCCATTTAAAATCTACCAAACAACCAACATCAAAGAACTCTTTCATGAAATTAATCGATATAATCTCCTACAATTTCTAAAAAAGAAACCAAACTGTATTCTAAAATATAACTTCAACAAACAAAACTACAAAATAAAACATCACCGCCGTAAGTTATTATGTCCAAAATCTGAACATTATCTACCATGTATTCAATTGTGAATGCAGAATAATATATATTATATTTTTATTACTTTCAAGCTCCTCCAAAAATTCAGTTTTGTTCACCTATCTCACATAATTAAAATGAAACTACAGACAATAACGTTTTTCAACGTATCCATCATTTACTGTTAGTGATTTTGAAGCTATAACCAGTTTGGATTCAATTCTAATTACCAAAATGTTTAAAATATACATAGATACATGTGAACATCATATTTCGATCCATGTTATTACAATCTCTTCCTGGGTATATACGAATTGTTTTTAAAACACAAATAAACTTTCAAACTACTGTCTCTAGAGTTTTTTTTCTCTTCTAAGATAAAACGTAATTAAAGACACTTTGAACGGTGTCAATAATGGAACTTATGTTAAAGATTAAGTTCAAATTAAACAAGATTTGTCATATATTTTTTTAGAAACTATATCCGGATATTACTGAAATCGCGGCCAGATACTTCCTTCACTAATCGTATGCATAGACATATGAGACGCAAGATTTTATTTTAAGCATATCGTCCCAAAGCGAGAGTGCCACTAGTACACAAGGGGCTACAGAGAGCGAAAGTAATGGAAAAGACTGAGTATAGGGAGGTTGAAGAAAGAATAAAAAGAAGAACGGAGAAGGATAAAAAGAAGGACCGGGATCGAGGTATCAAAAGATGTCGATTGACATTACATTTGAATTTTTGAAGATTATAGTTATCAGGGAAGCAAGTAAGAGGAAGGGCGTTACACTGTCAGGAAGTGCGAGAGAAGAAGCTGTTGGAGTAGAAGGTGCGGATTTTTAAATGTTTCGACAGTAAAAGTGTAGAACCGTAACGTCAACCTAGTAGAGCGCGTAAATTCATGCAGTCGTTGCACCAATGAAAATAGCTTGCCAGAGCGGATATCATGAACATATTTATAGGAAACAGAAGAAGCCACATTACGCGTCCGAGAAAGTGACTGGAGTCGAGACCGCATATCAGGACCGATCCTTCTTTGGATTTTGTCGAGATGAACAGTGGGAGCACCAGACCATATATGGCATCAGTATTCCATGCATGGACGAAAGGTAGAATTGTAGATGTGAATGATGGACTTAGACGAGATGGGGTTTAGCATCAACCATGCTGATAGGAGGCAGGGGCGTTTTTCTATGGTGAGTAACTGAGGGCTGTTTCGCTTTGGATGCATTAAACTTCACAAGTCATTTACTGCCAGGGTCAATCGCATATTGGAGGTCGTTTTCGAGACCGATGCCCAGGTAAACTTTGTCAGCAATGCCGGACTTACTATTGAGACAGGAGTAAATGGTAGTGCCATCTGTGTAGATGCCAACTTGAGAACTGATATCGCTAGGAAGTTAAATATCAGAAAAAGGGTAGGACCGAGGATAGATCCTTAGGGAACAGCAGCGTTCGTATGGAAGGAACTGGAAGAAAGCCCGTTCAGGACAACCTTCATTTCACGGTTAGACAGGAATGATTGGATTAAACCAAATGATCATCCTGTAATACAGTATCCCTGAAGCTTACGCAGAAGGCCAGCATGCCAAACCCTGTCAAACACCTTCGATATATCTAGAGCAACAGCTCGAGCTTCGCTGTTATTATCAAGAGCTTGGTATACATATTCAGTTATGGCCGTACAAGTACATCAGCGGTAGAACGGGCAAAGCGGAAACCATTAAACTCTATTAACGTAAATATACAACGGTTCCCGCTCTCAGTGGAGAACCTCAGACCAAGAAGTTGCAGCGAGGCGCTGTCGTGGAGTTGTGCATCAAACATGCTGAAAGAGGCAGGGGCGTTTCTCTATGGGGAGTAAATGACAGCAGTTTCCTTCCAGTGTCAATCAGATATTAGAGGTCGTTTTCGAGAGCAAAGGCCAGGTTAACTTTGTCACCAATGTCGGATTTACTATTCAGACATGAGTAAATGGTACTACCATCTGCCTAGATGCTTACCTGAGAACTGATGACGTCAGGAAGATCATTAATGAAGATCGGAAAAGGTGTCGGACCAAGGATAAAGCCTTGAGGATCACCAGAGTTTGTATGTAATAAATTTATGAGAACCCGTTCAGGACAACCTTCATTTCACGGTGAGACAGGAATCATTGGATTAAATCAAGCAATCGTCCTATAATACCATATCTCTGAAGCTTACGTAGAGGGCCAGCCTGTCAAACCCTGTCAGACGACTTTGATATATCTAGAGCTACAGCTCGAGCTTCGCCGTTATTATCAATAGCTTGATATACATATTTATTATATGGCAGTGGCCATATCAGCGGTAGATCGGGCAAAGCGGAAACCATATTGTTTGTCAGAAAGCAGAACGTTGGAGATAAGATGTATAACAACTTCAGCACTGATTAAGTCCTCGAAGACTTAGAAGGTTAGGAGAGTGATGTGACGGTAGTTAGATGGCTCAGAGGGGTATCCAGAGCATTTAAAGACTGGTACGATAGAGAACTTCAAACAGGCTGGAAAGCACGAATCGCCGAGACAATAGTTGTATAGTTTGGAGAGAAATTGAGCCAATTGGTATCCCTTCACCACCACCTGCTTTATAAGAGTCTAATTTAGAGCTGATTTCTAAGACCATCGACGGGGTTATACACACCTCACTCAGTATAGTTTCAGTTCTTGGGGGAAAATCAGGTGTGGATACCCCGGATGAGTTGTGTGTTGAGTTGGATGAGAATTTCTGAGCAAAGCATTCAGCCTTATCAGCTGAGGATGTTAGGACATTGAATTGATTGAATAGAGGATGGATTACTGTAGTTCATCACACTCTTGCAGAGTCGCCAATAATCTTTAGAAGCGAACGTGCGAAATGCAATTCATTTTTTCATTCTATCAGCAAGGAGGAGCTTTGCTTCATTGATGACACGCTTGCACTCATTACGAGCAGACATGTCTCTCCGATACAGACGGAAGAAGTAATTCCCATGGGTTATATCTGCAGAGAAAGCAGGTGAGAACCAAGCTGATGAGTGCGATTTAACTTGGTATATTCCTATTGAGATGAAAGCCTCGATGCCGGCTTTTAGGCAGGAGGAGACCTCAAACGCATATTTTTGTACGGGATAATTAAAAACCACATTCCAAGGGACTTCGCAAAGGATATCACGGAACTTGCCCCAGTCTGTGCGTTCATAACAGAACGATATTTTGTTAGTAGGAGGTTCATGTCTCGAGAGTGACTGGAAGATGTTAACGGACACCACCGAATGATCAGAGTTGCCAAGAGGGCAGATCTGCATAGCACAACAAGAGTCAGGGATAGAGGTAAAATAAAATCGCGAAGGGAAGTGCTACCGTCCGGTTTACTGGAAAAACGCGTAGGGAAGTTAAACATTTGTTTAAATTAAAATTATCCAGAAAAATATCTCACATGACTTTATGCCGGTCCTTTCTCTTCGTTGAGAACAGTCTATCCTTATCACTGACGTAGTAGAGAAAGTGCAGTTATGTAATAAGTATTAAGCGACTCGTCATATAATCCCATACGTAAGAGAAATTATTCTTTCCGTTCCTATCACTCCTCATGTTTTATGAAAGTGCATTATTTATATTTATGGTTATTTATTCTACTCCCACTTCTTGCTATTGTCCTCATCTCATACTGCCAACAAAATTTCTAGCTAAATACCCTCAGAGCTATTCTTTTGTATCCGTCGTTTTTTTTTTCACCACAAAACCCAAAGAAACAGTCCGAACTTTTTTTCTTTTCCCGAGGAAATTAATTTAAATCGGTTGACACATTTCAAATCTAGAATAAATTTAGTTTTCTTCTTTCTGACATTGCTTTTATCCAAAACAATTTTTTTGTTCAGACTATTGCTCCTTTTTTTTTTTCGTAACTTATACTTTTAATTTTTTTCTTTCCTAGATTTTTCATTCTTTTAGTTTATCAGGAATTTATTTTACGTCGTCCAATTTCAAACTTTCTCTTTTGCGTTCAGGTCTGTTCGTCGTTTCTCCTTATTGTTCTCCGTTGTTTTTCCCCCTTCTTAGTTCTTCCTATTAAGGTTACGAATTTACTTACTTTTATAAAAAGGAATGTTTCGATTTCTACCATTTACTATTTTATTAATATTACTAAACACAATCGGTTTTATTTTCACACTTATGTTGTTTAATTTAGATCTGTTCTCCTCCTCCCCTGCTTTCCATCGCCATTTTATCACAGACGCATCTATTCCTTTTTATTATCCTTATTTATTATTTGTTATTTTATTCCTCTTCCTCTTAGTTATTCTGAGACAACTGATCTTTTCCATTTTCTTTTCGTTCTTCTTTTTATGTTTTTCTATGTCCTTTTCTTTCTTTCCTTTTAAACTATTCATTCTTCCTTTTGATCTCTTATTCTTTCACTTATTTTTCTCTTTTTACTATTTTTCCTGATTCTCATACAATATTTTTCAGTTTTATAGGCAAATAAATTCATTTATAACAATCGTAAAACAAATTGTCGTACGGTCATCAGATTTCCGTCAAAATACTACTTTGCAGCTGTTGCGCACTTAGCAAAATTAGGATTTACAATTACCGACTGACGGAATGGCTTTCATTTTCACCAGATCTGTGAACCCTATCGGAACTCTGGCGCCTTTATGCTGCCGGGAACACTTTTCATCCAAGAATGAACCAACGCAAGCAAATTCAACATTTTGCGATGTCATCCATTCTGACGAATTCTGAATTTGAATTCTTTTAGCAACGGAAAAATGTTATTAGAAGCATTTTTTGTTTCTTTTTCTTTTTCGTCTTCATTATTCAAACTTTTGCTTTGTCAAGTTCTTCATCGTCATCTTCATTACTCTCCTTTCTCTGTTGTTCTTCGTTGATTTCTTCTCTGTTCTTTATTTTCATTTTCCCTTGGCGTCTTCTCATTTCTGTATTTTTGTTGATGTTGTATCTTTTCCTTACTTTTTGTGCGTCACTTTTCAAATTCTCTTTTCTTAAATGTTCCATTTTTCAAATGTATTTTATTACTTCTTAACTTAATCTCCATTTTTTTGTTACTTCTTTCGTCCTCTCTCCAATCATCCATATTCAATGTCCATCTTTCTCATTTTCTATTAATTTCCAGCTATTCTTTTATTTTCCCTGCTATTCTTTCTTTCTTTCTTTCTCTCTCTCTTTCTTTCTTTCTTTCTTTATTTGCCATCTTCCATTTTTCTTACGTTTTCTTTTTATTGCGGTTAAGTTTGTTTTTCGGCTTTTCCGCGCTTAGATTTTTATATTAAACAGTAAAGTCGAGTACGTCATATTTAAAGATTATATTTTCCTCTAGAATACAAAAGAGTGCCGTTTAAAAATGACTGCATATTACATATGTTTAAAATCTGTACATGACGCGAAAGGTGATCATACACATTTAAACGTGAAAAATACTCCACATGCGTTACTATAAAACTGTTATATAAAAATAATTATAATCATTGTCACCATCATTGTGTGTCCCAGGATCGGATGAGGTAATCGCAAGTAAATACCTGACTACTTCACCTGATATATATATAATTTGAAAGCTGGAGATTTATTAATTCATCCCTATCCGGTATTCAGAAAATAAACCTGGTGAAGTCCATCCCTCTTTATGTAAAAACACAACCGATGTCCGCAAATTTGAAGGCGGGCCTTGGTCAAGCACTCGCAGTCGTTGATTCAATTGTAGGAACTCTCATTCCTGGTCGATGACTTCATTCTAGGAAGTTCTCTTCCCAACGACAACACCGGCTGCATATATAATACTGAACCTCAGTATACTATATTGTGCTAGAGGAAATTGGTCAGGTGCTCAACTATACAGCAGCCATTCGGCCACACTCAGTCATGTGGCTGATGATGAAGAAGATAATGATGATGATGTTGATGATGATGAAGACAGTGATGCTATTAACTTATGATTGATGTTATTTTTCAAAATGAGAATAATTCATCATAAAATATAAATACACACACGTATATATATAGGCACGGTGGAGTAATGGATAGTAGATTTGATTAAGGTAGTTTGAGTTCGAATTCCAGTCGATTACATTCACTTATGTGCTAATACCCTTTGCTCTTCTTCTCCCTCCAGCTATGGGTAAATAGCAGGGCAGACTGGGTTCTATAGACTTGAATGGGAACTGGTCTAGGAGAAGGACAACTCTGGATTCAAAACCTACGCAGGGTCGTTTCGAGATCTTGTGGCACGTAGTGCAACAAGTCTCTCTATTCGGCCCTTCAAAAAGTGTGGATGGTTTTGCACAAAACCTTCACCGCTATAATCAAATCTCATGTGCTGGCGTCGGGCTGCCAGTTTCCTAGAAACTGATCTGCTTGACCCTCATACGTTGAATTCGACGGGAGAGTCGAGTATATATATATATATATATATATATATATATATATATATATATATATATATATATATATATATATATATATATATATATATATATATATATATTTATAATATGATGTTTAACTTTGGGTGAGGGTTCTTCACACCAAAACATGGAAAAACGTCCGCAAAGCGTTTTTGAGTCAAGTCGATCAAAAGGAAGGATCAAGATTTTTCTCTGCTGAAGGGATTACTAATTCACTTTCAGAATTCCATTACAAACCTATGGAAGGTGTCACTTTTCCAGCGTACTTCAGACGGTACGAAACAATTTTTTCAAAAAGTTGTCAGTTATGGTCTGATGAAGAAAAAATTATATTACTATTACAAAAATCAGGTGCTCAGGAAAATACCAAGTACACTAATTTCATTCTACCAAAGAAGTCGGATGATATATCTTTCAAAGAAACTATTGAAATATTGTCTTAAATATTTGGTGAACGTGAAAGTTTATTTCTTACACGTTATAAATGTTTAAATATGGTTAAACAGGAAGAAGACGACTTTATTTCATACGCAGGAAAAGTGAATACTCAGTGTGAATTATTCAAGATCAAAGAAACTAAAGAAGACATGTTTAAGTGTTTAATTTTATCTCAAGGGTTAACTGCAACAAAGGATAAAGAAATTCGTTCAAGAATACTGGCAATTATGGAACAAGACACAGTAGTAACGTTACAGAAAGTTACAGAGGAATGTCAGAAATTACTCAATATAAAACGGGACAATATAAGTATAGAGGAGATAAATATTGCCCAAGTAAAAAGAGTTAAACAACGAGTCTACAAGGAAGTAAAATACCACTGCAAAGCATGTGGTGGAATAAACCATGCTACAAGTGTTATTTTAGAAATAAAATATGTTATGAATTCGGTCGAAAAGATCATAAAGCTACTGTTTGAAAAAAGAAAAAAACATCAGAAGTCCAAAAGGATAAATACAGTTGTATCTAAATCTAAGATACAAATAATGAAGGAAGAAAGTATGTAGACGTTAAAATAAATGGTCGAATTATAAGCTGTCTGCTTGATACCGGAAGTGACATATCTATAATCGACGAAGTCAAATGGAAGAAAATTGGACAACCAAAACTACAAAACACTCAGAAAAGGACCAGAGATGTTTCTGGAAGAAAGCTAAAATTCAAAGGAGAATTTTACACAAAAGTATCATTTGACGATAAAACGTACAAGGCAAAAATTTACGTCATATCTGAGAGAAATTCAAATTTATTTGGAATTGACTGTATTGTGTTATTCAATTTATGGGAAAAACCAATTAACATGTTTTGTAGAAACTTAAATGTGTCAAATAAAGAAAATAGCAAACAGACAGAAAAATTTGTTGAAGACTTAAAAAATGAATTTAAGGTAGTATTTTCTGACGGATTAGGTTGCTGTACAAAGACTGAAGTAAAATTCGAGTTAAAGGATAATGCAAAACCCGTGTTTAAGCTGAAAAGAAAGGTACCATTTTCGTCATTTGAAGTGATAGACAAAGAATTACAAAGACTAGAAGAGATTCGAGTAATTAAAAAGTAGATTACTCTGAGTGGGCGTCACCCACGGTGTACGTAAAAAAGAAAATAAGAATATGCGCTGATTTTCCAACGGGGTTGAATGAATGTCTAAAGGACCACAGCTATCGTCTTCCTATGTCTGAAGAAATTTTCTCGAGGTTGAATGGAGGAAACATTTTCTCGAAAATTGATCTGTCAGAAGCTTATTTACAAGTCAAAATCGAGTAAGAATGTACTAAGTATCTAACTATCAATACACATAGAGGTCTATCCAACTTAATACGTTTGCCGTTCGGATTGAAGATAGCCTCAAGTGTGTTTCAACAAATTATGGATACGATGCTGGCTGGTCTTGAATTCGCAATGGCATACTTAAATGACATATTGATAAAGAGTCAAAATTTGCAAGAGCACAAAAATCATGTTCGAGAAGTATTCAAGAGAATACAGAATTACGGATTTAAAGTGGGCCTTGACAAGTGCGATTTCTGCATGAACAAAATTGAATATTTGGGTAAGATAATTGATCATAAAGGAAGAAAGCCTAACCCAAATAGAACAGAAGCTATTAGAAATATGCCTATACCGGATAATGTAACAAAATTAAAATCATTCCTGCGTTTAGAAAATTATTATAGTTTATATATTCCTAAAATTCACGAATTGAGAGCTCCGTTAAACGAGTTATTAAGGAAAGGTAAGAAATGGTGCTGGACAAAAGAATGTGAAGAAGCATTTCAAAAAATAAAAAAGTGCTTATTATCGGATTTAGCATTAGCACATTACGATCCGAAAAAGGAATTAATTGTAGCATCAGATGCAAGCGAATATGGTGTAGGTGTGGTATTTTTACACAAATTCGAGGACGGATCAACGAAACCGATTGCACACGCATCAAGAATTTTATAACCTGCGTAAAAAAATTGGAGTCAGATGGAAAAAGAAGGTCTGGTCAAAATTTACGGCATTAAGAAATTTCACAGGTTTATTCATGGTAGATCGTTCGTTTTGCAAACGGACCATAAACCACTACTGTCGATTTTTGGTTCGAAAAAAGGCGTACCAGCCCATACTGCAAATAGATTACAGAGATGGAGTATTACTTTACTCAACTACAATTTCAAAATGCAATACTTGCCATCAAATAAAATCGCACACGCAGATGGTCTATCTAGATTAATCCCCAAAACCTCTGAATTGCTGGAAGAAACGGCTATAGCAGCAACTAAAAGAGGAAAATGAACTAGCGGAAGTACTTGTTAACACCGTTAGAGAGCTACCAGTGACACTGGAAGAAATAAATAAAGCAGCGAAAATGGATGAATATATTACTAACATGAAGAAACATGCAAGGTGGAACGAAAAGAAGAAAAAAGGTTTAAGGGTGTCTCCATTTTCGATATGCGACGAAACGCTGATGTATGCGGATAGTGTCGTAATACCGCGTGTCCTACAAAAAAGAGTTTTGAAAGAGTTTCATATGGGCCATCCTGAAACCTCCAGAATGAAGTCTCTAATGAGAGGTTACGATTATTGGCCTAGAATGGACCAAAATATAGAAGATATGATAAAACAATGTAAAGGTTGTCAGCAGCCCAAGCTCCACCGATAAGGACTCAACCCTGGCCAAAAACGGACGTTCCGTGGACACGTATTCATATTGACTATGCAGGACCATTAAAGGGATACTATTATCTAGTAATCGTAGATAGTTTTTCCAAATGGCCTGAGGTTTATAGGTATAAACACCCGACAGCTTCAAACACCATCAAAGCGTTAGACGAAGTATTTAGTCGTTTTGGAGTAGTAAATACAATTGTAAGCGACAATGCTACTATGTTTACCGGGAAGGAATTCAAAGATTACTGTGATTCGTTGGCAATTGAACACGTAACAACACCGACGTACAATCCGAGATCAAACGGACAGGCAGAAAGGTTTGTCGACACATTCAAGAGAGCATTAAGAAAAAATAACGGAATCGACAATGAAGAAAAAAGCTTACAAAAGTTTCTAACGTTATATAGGATAACACCAAATCAGAATACAAACGCTAATCTATCACCTGCAGAAATTATGTTTGCAAGGAAATTACGTTCAGTGTTCGATAGGATGTTACCAAATAAGAAAAAGAAAAATTATACGAAAGTAAACACAAAATTTACAACGTATAAAGAGGGCGATAAAGTCTTCTTTAAGAACTATCGGTCAGAAAATATTTTTGGGAGGACAGTATAGTGTCAAAAAGAATCGGTAGAGTGATATATATTGTAAAAGGAAAAAAACATTTTGTAAAAGACATATTAACCAAATGAAATACCGATACATTGAAATCGTGGAAAATGACAGCGAAATACCGATGGAAGTGTTATACGATACTTTCCAAATCCAACCCCCCATAATTAGTGAAGTACCGATGGAGGTAACATCGACTCCAAAAATCGCTGATTTTCAAAAGTCAAAAAATACACCAACTCGGAATGGTAGGAGAAAAAGTGATAGAAAAAGGAAGACGACTACACGTCTATGTCCAAATCCAAAGAGAAAAAAAATATTGAAAGCAAAATTCTAGGGAAGAATTTAGCTACGAGGAAGGTGTTATAGTGGAACAACCTGGCACACACCGACATGGATTGGTCAGTCTATAAAAGACTGACGAGCTACTGAATAAGAAGGAAAGTGAGACAGACAGAGAGAGCGAAGGCGACCCTTACGAACCTCCGTGACCTACCTCCTGTTTTCCTTAGTATTACGAACTCTTGCACATTTGTACTTTACGTACAATAAACCATTGCTATTTGTTACCTGATTTCTTGTGTTATTGTAATCTTTCCACTCGGGATTACTTTGTTGTTTATATCGTATAATCCACGATATAACATAAATGTAACCTAGTCTACACGGCAGCACTGCTTCCGTAACCTTTATTTAAACATAGTAACTCAAAAACTAATGATTTGTGGTTATATATATATATATATATATATATATATATATATATATATATATATATATATATATATATATATATACCAGTGTTTAACATTTTTATGCTTTGAGTCTTTCTTCTTCTCCCTCACTTTTTTGGTCTTTCTTTCATTCTTTCTTTCTTTTTAACACGAATCGATGTCAGAATCTATCTAGCTTTTTCTATTCATATCTATCTATCTATCTACCTATCTATCTATCTATCTAAGATGATAGTCTTTTTGGTTCTTTACGTTTGATTTCAAATTGATTCTTAACGTATTTCCAACTCTGTCATAAAACTTCTCCACAGTTTATAATATCCTAAACTACAAGGTAACCGTAAAGTCCTTGCCTTTTATCATTCATTAGAACAAATACAGCAAGTTTAATTAGTCCTCAAAAGAACCCCCATCGGCATCCATAAACTTTTGCCAACCTGTCTCCAACCGCGCAACTTCCTTGCGATAAAAATCAGGTGGCCATGACGCAAAGAAATCTGTAAATACCTCAAGTCTACCTTATTTACGAGGGATTTCTAACGATGGTGATTGTCCGCAGAATGGAGGAGAAGGTAACATGTTGGCACAATGTCCAGGGAGTGAAGTGGATGGCATAGCGTCTCCCACCCAAGTCACCGTATTGTATCCCTGGCGATCCGCGCCACATGAGGCATGGCATTGTCATGGTGGAACAGTACACTCATGAGGTTAAGCAATGCTGGCTCCTTCTGCTCCAGTGCCTGTTGCACACGTTCCCACAGCTGCAAGTACATGTCTGCAGTATTGGTTTGGCTCGCTTGTGGTAGCTCATAGTACACCACGACAAGGTCATTTTTGGTTAACTATTTCTACTTATTAATTTTTTAACTAAATAGAACATTTTTCCGAACGGGAGGAAAAAATCTTGGCTGTATTTCCATTCGGAAAAAGATCTGGTAAGCAGGAAATAACTACGACGAAATTGCCTCTCACACAAAAAATAGAAGGAACGAAACAAATACAGCGTGTCCATAAAGTTCGTGTGCACTTTAAAAAATTTATAACTTTATTTGAATTTGCGATAGAAATAATTTGTAAAAAACATTAGAAAGAAGTAAATCTATATTTTTTAAGGTTTTATTGAAATTTTATTTAAGTTTCTACATGTCCTCCGTCATTAGCGATACAAAGGGTAATACGATTTTGCAGTTCACGGAAAACATTTGCCAACTGATTTACAGTAATGCCTGAAATCACATTAGTTATTTTAGCTATACTTAAAACTAAGTACATTAAACTTTATAACATTTTTTACAGATTATTTCTATCGTAAATACAAATAAAGTTATAATTTTTTAAAGTGCCCACGAACGTTATGGACACCCTGTACATATTAAAATCCCTCCTCACCTCAAAAAATAATCCGACTTAAAATGGCTAAATTATTAGCTGAGTGAACTTGGAAAAATAAATATACATACTATTTCTGCACAGTCTAAGTCCTCCAAAAATTTACATTTTGTTGTGGAGTTATTTCCACAAAAGAAACTGTATTCGAACTAAATGCGTCCTGAATAGGTTAAACGTACAGAAACGTTAGGAACTTGTAATAAAGTGTTACGCAGAGTAATCGAGTTGTGGTCGCTGAACACTACTCCTCCCCTCGACTACAACTGACTCCTACTTATAATAGGTGGGAGAGTCTATTCTCTAGACAAGGTGTCTTTCACTATAACACATTTTCAGAAAGCATGTCAAAGTTTTTAAAACATTTACAAATGTCCCCTGTCCCTTATATTTAACAAAACATGCATAAAGTAATGACTGCTAAAATAACACACACTGACGCACGCACACATACACACGCAACAAACACACACAGGCACATACATGTATGTATGTATGTGTTTTCATATATATATATATATATATGTGTGTGTGTGTGTGTGTGTGTGTGTGTGTGTGTGTGTGTGTGTGTGTGTGTGTGCAGGTATGCAGAAAAATAGGAAAGAACACGTTAGGTAAATAATCCGGAGTTCCTTAGTATTTTTGCTTTTATTTTTAAAAAGACAGTGCTCCATACAGAAGTAGAGCTTATATTATAATATTTTTTTTTTAAATTCGCAAATTCTCGCTTGACGAGGAAGCGTGACCAGACACCTTAATTCAACTTAATTTCAAAAATTATATTAGGGGTCTTGGCTCCCGCTTCTGAGAACTCGAAGGAATCATATTTTTTTAAAATATATATATATATATATATATATATATATATATATATATATATATATATATATATATGTATGTATGTATGTATGTTTGTGTGTGCGTGACTGGAATGTATTTTACAAAAACCAATGTGCAAAATTTGTTTTTGAACTTCTCTTTGTCTTAAGTGTGTTGGCACGAAAAATAAATCAAAATGAAACCGTAAATCTTTACACGAACCATTCAACCAAATTTGGTCTGTAAGATTAAATGGCATATTTTGTTTACTGCTTTTCGTAACCAAACGTTGAATCTCTTCCTTTGGTATTTTTAAGAAATCAATTGCTTTTTTCCTTGGGCAGCGAAGAGGAAGTTGCTTGACAACTACCGTTTAAACTAAAACAAAAATGCATTTCTAAACACCGAAAAGTCTCAAAACAAAATGTTACTGAATGAAAGTTATTTTTTACTTGTTGTTGTAATTCAACAGGACAATGAAATAAACACCAAAAATGTATATCGTATGAATGACTTTAGAAAAATGCCTGCATCACAAATTGACATGTTGTCAAAACCTCAGCAGTAAAATGGAAGAAAACAAATACGCGAACAATATTAATAAACAAATCAAACCTAAAGAAGGAATTTATGGAAGAAAAATCTTCCTAACTCCCGATCACTTATTTTTGCTTTTATATTTGATCTGCATTTTCTTTTGTTTTTAAAACTGTATCCATGTTTTTGTGTCGAAGTCTAAACATGCGATGTTTGCGCAATGTTATCTCGTGTCATTGAAAGCGACGATTCTTGATATCCAAAACTATTTGTCCACCAAGCGGGTGTCTTCCCGCAAATTTGAAAACAGTGATTTTAACATGACTTTTTTTTAATTACTGGACATTTCTTAAAGAAAAGATAACCAATCGATATTATTCCTGATGGATACTTGTAATACTTACCTAATCAATGGGTAAAGACATTCATGTATGAAAACAATAAATGATCGATCTCTTGCTTCTTCTTTGCTAATTATCCTGCTACATCTGTCTCGGAAGATGATCGAATTCCTTCAGTTGGGCTTAGCCTGATACAAGGCCACGCAGATGCTGCACCTACTGGGGATTGAACTCGCTACTTTATCCCACACACAAATAACATGTAAAGTAAAAAAAGGCCTGCCGTGGTTCAAACCTGCATCTGCTACGGGTATGAGACGGAATGTGTAGGAGTCTTTACTTAATTCAGAGCCCTGGAAAATACAAAATGCGGCTATGTACAGAGAGTTCATGTTTCATTGGAGAACAGGAAGCTTGGACCTCGCGAGTTCTGGAAAACTCAAACGCAGTAAACAATAGAAACAAACTGTGACTCTTATAAAACGGCCCTGATGTTATCTAATCTTCGTCACATAATGCTCTTTGCTGTGGAATTAGCCCCTATCTCAAGGTTAGACGATAAACACCATCTATTAACTAACTTTCTGTACCCCAAGGAGAACAAGCGTTTTTGATATCTCTATTTCGGCTAAAGGAGATCCCAGACTTACTAAATGCATTGACTCTGAGAATGCTAATGCTCTGGATAAAATCCCTGTTGTTTTTCGCAGGAACATTAATCAGAAATCTTTCCAATCTTATTGAAGCTTTTTAACCTCTTGTCTAAGAAAATAATATTTCCCCACGCCCATGCAAAGTGTCTGTTGTGTTTCTTGTCTACATGAATTCAGATGGACATTCGTTCCTGTCACAATATCGGCCCATCAGTATTTTTAGTGTCATTATTAAATTCTTTGAAGCTATCATAAGCAAGAAAGTTGTTGAAAACCTCAGAAAAAATACAAAAACAAAATTTCCCCAGCGTCAAACAGTAGGGTTTTGCTCTTGTAGGACCTTTTCTCATGTGCTATTATAACCTGAAGCTCATGATAATAAAATATATATATATATTATTTTCCTTTTCGGCCGGCATTGCCCTGACGATCCGTTTAGGTGAAACCTAGGTAGGTTTTCATGGCTCCTTAGGATTATCTTAGGTTTTCTCTATTTCGTGTATTGAGCACTTTACGTAGTTGATTTTATTCGTTTTGGAGGTTTTTTTTTTCTTTGGACTTTGAGATTGAACTCTGGACGATTGTTTTCGCCTTAGTTTTATGTTCTTGGTTCTTTCTTTTTTTATTCCTCATTTTTCTTTGGGTACCGATTTGTTCTACTACAAGTCGAAATATCCAAGGTTATTCCAAGCGAGTACCACCATATATATATATATATATATATATATATATATATATATATATATATATATATATATATATATATATATATATATATATATATCCTGAGATGAATCACGCTAGATGAATTGAAGGGATTTGACAAGATGTAGCACTCGAGATTTCTACAGGAAATAAACTGACCAGCGGTCTCATCTCTGGGGGAGTCCTCTCAGTTATCAAGTTTATCCTGTCAAGTGGGTTTACGAAGTTTGTTGTGAATAGCCAGTCTTCGGAACAAAATACCGCTAGAAACAAACAAACACTGAGAACTACACTCTGGATGTCTAAATCACCGATATCTATCCTGAATCTGATCATAATAGGTATTTTTTATTTCATCTTTCCCTATCTCGTACAACAATATCACCCAGTAACACACTATCTTAAGTAGCCGTTGTATTGATTGAAATATCAATAAAAAAAAGTGATAGATACCGGTCTATATCAGAGTCTGTCTATATTTCTACTTCCCCTCGCGTTACAGCTTTCTGGAGTTCCTGAAGCCTTACCTTGAGGTGGCGGCCTGTCTCTCCTTTATATTCCTTCAGAAAAATCAGGCGTGGCTGACCACATATGGAGAGAGAAGGGAGATCACCGTCCCCATGTGGGATCATGTTGAGATCATAGACAGGGAACACCATTGGAAAATTCGTAAACTTAAGGAATCAGCACATATGCTAGCCTGAGTCGACCAAGCATAGAAATAAATACAATATGGGAACCAGTAATAAGGAGTGCCAGAGAAAAGCAATGATAACAAAGTTGCAATATGAGCTCTGGTAAAAACATGCAATGATAACAGCAAAATTGCAATATGAGCACTGGTAAAAAATTGTTGCTGAAAACATTAGGTTTATAATACCCAGAAATTCATACACAGATGTCCTCAAGGACACATGGCACATGGATAAAGGCGTTGGTTAGATCCAGTGACATGAGCCAAAGAGTGTGAGTTCAATACTCGGTTAAGGCAGTGGAGAACTTTCAGAGGGAAAATTAGCAGGAGATAACTGATAACTGACATCCATCAAACATGACACGTGGAACTAGAACAGTCTACTCCAGTGATCGAAATAAAGGGTTCAGTTCGAAATTCCAACCACCTGAAGAAGGCCGGAGCGTACAACGGCCGAAACGTTGTGACAAATATGGCGACAAAGATGAGGACAATAGTCCGACTAATGTAAATACTGTACCTGTCTATATCTCTGAGATGAGGTAATATAATTACTTACATTATTTACATTATTCGGACTATTATCCTCACCTTCATTGCCATATTCAAAACGTTTCGACCGTTATACGCTACGCTTTCAAGGACACATGGGTACCAGGGGATAGTTCCAGTGACTAGACCCAAATGTTTGCGATTTCAGTACCAGGCCACAGCAGTGGTGAACAAAATATGGAGAGTTGAGCTAAAGGGATATAACTGAGACATCCGAAAGAGGCAAGGCACTTGGAACTAGATTATTCTAAATCGGTGGATGAAATAAATGGTTCGATTCGAAATTCTAAACACCCGAAGAAGGCCGGAGCGTAAAACGGCTGAAACGTTGTGAATATAGCAATGAAGATCAGGATAACAGTCCGAATAATGTAAATAATGTCAGTAAAAATGATAGAATTTGAGAGATATATGTGAAACCATCTCACCCACAAACTATATCTCTCTATTTCCTCTCTTTAACTCACACATTGCACGGTGATTTATACAAAACTGATGGCACTAATAGAAATAGTTTCTTCATTTCCTAAATATTCACTTTTTATTAAAGGCCAATAATTTGAATATATATTTATTTAGATAGTCCATATAATCTACATGCATTTCTTGTATATGAGCATAACTGTGACTTTATGTGTGTACAGATGCCTGTGCATCTGTTTTCTATATTTATACGTGAGTGTGTGTACGTTGCCACTTGCATGTTATCATTAACTTGATATAGGTTTTATTTCGATAAATTATAAACCATTTCCTTTCTTCTGAAGACAGAAAAAATTCAGAAAAGTGGGGCTGCAGATTTCGGTAATGAATAGTCGCGCTTGTTTCAGCGATAAGCATTTTTTTTAAGTTTACGCGTTGATCGAAAATAGTATCATTCGTTTGGAATCTACTTAAGTTGAATATCTTGTTGCAAAATGACGTAATTTTCAATATCTGTGACTGTTTTCATGTTTGCCAATTACAATGGTACTATTTATCGGTGTGTTCAAGTAAAATTCTGGAATTTGAATGTCATTTTGCAATACAAGCCTGCTGTCCTTAATTGTTGAAGCCTGGTAAAACAAAATTTGCTGTACCCTATTAACTCTATTATATAATTGTTTACATGTGTATTCATTTCATTTTCGCACACGTGGTCAAATTGTTCACAATTAAACCAAATGTAAAAGAATAGCTTCAGAAACGCCAAACTAGAACAGAAGAAGTGATTATGTCCATCTTCTTTCTAGTGGTTGCTGAACCCTTTATTTCGCTCACGTCAGTTATCTCATGTTAATTTCCCTCTGAAAATTCTCCACTGCCTTAACCGGGTATTGAACTCACGCGCTTTGGGTACTGGATCTAACCATCGCCTTTATCCACTGTGCCAAGTGTCCTTGAGGACATTTATGTATGAATTTCTGGGTATTATAAACTTAATGTTTTCAGTAACCTTTTTTTACCAGTGGTCATATTGCAATTTTTGCTATTACCATTACATGTATTTACCAGAGCTCATATTGCAAATTTTGTTGTTTTATCGCTTTTCTCTAGTTTCTGGCACTCCTTATTAGCGGTTCCCATATTGTATTCATTTCTATGCTTGGTCGACTCAGGAGATTTTTGTGGCCTAGCATATGTGCTGATTCCTTAAGTTTACGAATTTTCCAATGGTGTTCCTTTTCTATGATCTCAACCTGATCCCACAGAGGACAGAGATTTCCCTTCTCTCTCCATATGTGGTCAGCCACGCCTGACTTTTCCACTTCCCTTTGTGTTACAGCTTTCTGGTGTTCTTGAAGCCCTACCTTAAGGGGGCGGCCTGCCTCTCCTTTATATTTCTTTCAGCAGCTGCAGGGGATAGCGTACACACAGTCTTTAGTCATGTTCTCCACTATGGGGGTCTTACTCGGGAGAGATATCTGCGAAGTGTCGTTAGATCCAGTGACAGGACCCAAAGAGTGTGTGTTCAATACCCGGTTAAGACAGTGAAGAACCTTCAGAGGGGAATTAACAGGAGATAACTGATAACTGACATCCATTAAACATGGCACGTAGAGCTCGAACAGTCTACCCAAGTGAGCGAAATAAAGGGTTCATTTCGTCATTGCAACCACATGAAGAAGGCCGGAGCGTACAACGGCCGAAACGTTTTAATAAATATGGCGACAAAGATGAGGACAATAGTGCAAATAATATAAATAATGTAAATAATATCTCATCTCAGAAATATGGACAGATAGTGATTATGTTCAGGCTCCATATAGGACATACGACCATAATCCATTGCTGCATCGTCAAAAATGATCATCCTCCCGTAGCTATGGCAAAGCCCAGAGCCATTCACTATTAACCGCAGAATCACAAACTAAATGTTGCGTCGTCAAAAGTGACCCTTTGTTGCCATTCTGTCTATATATTTTAAATATTTCAGTTCCTAAGAGAAATTAAACTGATTTTCAAAAATATAATGAAAAAACAATGTCCTATCAAACAGCAATCTTACTATTTAACTCGTCCTGGGTAAGACGATAAACTACATCCGCGTCCTGGGTAAGACGATAAACTACATCCGCGTTCTGGGTAAGACGATAAACTACACCCGCGTCCAAGGTGAGATGATTAAATATACCCGCGTCCTGGGTAAGACGATAAACTACACCCGCGTCCTGGGTAAGACGATAAACTACGTCCGCGTCCTGGGTATGACGATAAACTACATCCGTGTTCTGGGTAAGACGATAAACTACACCCACGTCATGGATAAGACGATAAACTACATCCGCGTTCTGGATAAGACGATAAACTACACCCGCGTCATGCATAAGACGATAAACTACATCCGCGTCATGGCTAAGATGATAAAATACACCCGCGTCCTGGGTAAGACGATAAACTACACCCACGTCCGAGGTAAGATGATAAAATACACCCGCGTCCTGGGTAAGACGATAAACTACATCTAGCAGAAAGGCGTCTGAACAGGAGGTATTGAGGAGCGTGGAACCACCTCTTAATTGCTGGTTTTCCTAGGTCCACATTGACCCAGGGTGGTAGCACCTGTTAGGGTCCCAACTATGGGCAAATAGTTAACTATCGCCAGCAATACTTTTTTGAAAAAACATATTACCAGCAATACAATTTTGAATGAAAAATATTACCAGAAAGAGATTTTTGACAAAACAAAATATTACCAGCAATAAAAAATGTTGTCGGCATTAAATAACCCACAATTCTTTCTGTTACCATTACATGTATTTACCAGAGCTCATATTGCAATTTTTGTTGTTTTTATCGCTTTTCTCTGGTCTCTAGCACACCTTATTACCGGTTCCCATATTGCCTTAAAAACCAAACCAATCTTAACCAAAGAATACATATTCTATTCATACGAATCTATCCTAAAAATTTTATCGGCACTAATTAAACCCATTGAAGTTGATATGTCAACTTATTTACACTAATTCTTGAAATCACAATAGTTATTTTAGCTAAAGATAAAACTCGGTACATTAAACTTTATAACATTTTTTACAGATCATTTCTGTCACAAATACAAATAAAGTTATAATTTTTTTAAAGTGCCTTCGAACTTTATAGACACCGTGTACATGAACATACATATATATATATATATATATATATATATATATATATATATATATATATATATATATATATATATATATATATATATATATGCATATGTGTGTGGCTATTTATATGTATTGTGTGCTATAAGTGTGATTGTAAATCTGTGTGTGGTCATCCAAGCGTGAATGTGTGTAAACACTTTTCGCCATGTAACAATGACTTCACATGTAGAAAGAAATGCATCAACTTCATAAAAACACAATATTTTATATAAAAAACAATCAACGAAAAAAGTCAAATAACTTATAAAATATTTACATGTAATAAAAATGCGACTACGCGTATGCATGCGAAATGTGTTTTATTCTGTAAGTTTCTTGAGATGGACCCAGTCAGTAAGAAATACATGTATCTTGGATCAGTGAAAAAGCGGCCCAAAACTAAAACCTTTACATGATAAGTAAATCTTGAGACAAAAATGTCAACAAACACGTATACATATTTTTATCACATATGTACATAAAAAAATTCAACCAGGCAATCTTACAGATACATTCCGAAAGATTTTTAGCAGATCTCGATATATGTAGATAGGAATGCAATAATTGTTGTAATTTGGGTTTCTTTATAACAGCTCTTCGTGTCTATCCACGTGGTTCTTTGTTAGTTTTGTTGTCTTTAATCTTCTTCCCCTCTATCTTTAATGTGGCAGTTTTTTTCCGTTATTTCTTTGCCTACCACTTACGATTCTCTCCGCCATTTTGTTTACCGTTATATATTCTATTTTTCTCCATGCACACTAAATGATCAACAGGAGTGCGAGCGAGAGAGAGAGAGAGAGAATGCGAGAGAGGGAAAGAGTGGGATAAACTAGAGAGTTAGGAGCCTAAGGAGCTGGGAATTGGAAAGCTATTAAATCGCCAGAAATGTAGGGGAAGGATCGAAGTATAGGTGTGTAGAAGTGATAGAAAGAAAAGAGACAAAAAGACAAAAAGAGAAAAGTGTAAAGAGGAGGATAAAGGAAAGGAAACCACAAAGAGGGTGGGAGAAAAACAGAAAGATAATGTCAGTAAAGCATTCAAATCTTCACTCTACGCACGCGCACAGACACACATACAAACATGCAGTTATATATATATATATATATATATATATATATATATATATATATATATATATATATATGCATCTGCGCGTGTCTGTATATGCGTTTATATATATATATATATAAATATAGGTAACTATACTCGTGTCGAAAAACCTTCGAACTCTTGATTTAACAACAGCCAAATCAATCACGAAGGAAAAGAAGGTTTTAAAAAAAGAAAGAGCCAGGAACATGAAAGTCTGTCGAAAATAATCGCACAGATACAGGTTCAAGGCCCAAAGAAAAAACCCCGATACGAGTAAACAACTAACTAAAGAGCTCAATACAAGCGTAGAGCAAACCTAGTCAAACCTAATGAGCCAGACACACCTGGTAGTGTATCATTATTGTTTGGATTGTAGCGTATCATTATTGTTTGGGTTTTTTTTTTTTTTTTTTTTTTAATTATCCCCTCTCCTTTTAGTTAGTTGAATAAATCTATACCCACCCCCGTTGTCGCTTTTCTTTTTTCTTTTTCCCCTTTTTTTTTTTTTTTTTTTTTTCTCTTCCTTGGTCACGTGGTGTTGTCTTGGTGGTCGTCTCCATATATATGCCAGTTTCTGTTGCCTCTTTAGCCAGCCGACCCTGACGATCTGCCTAAGTGAAACCTTGGTAGGTGTGTCTGGCTCATTAGGTTTGACTATATATATATATATATATATATATATATATATATATATATATATATATATATATATATATGGGAGATTACAAACGTAATATTTCTGATTTTCTTATGTTAACGGAAAATGACAGACATAGATATTGGTGATAGGAATATAGGGGTGGAAGCCTCCCACCAGTAAGCCATATTGTTTGACATTTTTCTGATAACAATCGTGTAGCAGTCTAGCAAAATATCGTCTGACATGAAATTATGTACGATATATAAGTGGTTCCTTTCCGGAAAGATTACTCTGATACACATGAATGATTTATCAGTAATTACGATGATAAAAAGTAGTTCGGTTAGGTGAGGGGGTAATTTGTTTCAGCAGAGTGAATAAATTACACATGGTCACTGCTGGTAAGGACGAGTAAGAAAAATATCCTGTATTCGACGATATCATCCAGACTATTTTCTTTTGATAGAATCAACATGCATTCATTTGAAGCATCCATCATGTGCATCTGTATGTATGTCTGTGTCACCCTCTCTCCCTCCCTATATACAGACACACACACACGCACACGCACACACACACACACACACACACACACACACACACACACACACACATACATATATGTATATTTTAAAACATTTTTATGTTTATACATTCTTTTTTCTAGAAACAAATATTTCAGTAAATACTCTGTTTATAATAAACAGTGTTAACAACATTTACCGGACTGAATGTCCGAGAGATTTTCACAGAATATATGCGTCCTCCGACAGGAATCGAACCTGTATCCTATATAACAGTGCATTTACTTAAATATTTGTATCAATAAAAAAGAATGTATAAACATAAAAATGTCTTAAAATATTATCCGACTTCGTCCATTTCATGATATATATATATATATATATATATATATATATATATATATATATATTATAAAATGATGCATTAGAACACGCAAGTTACTACTAAAAATGTTATGTTTTGTTATGACGTTTAACATGACTCATCAGGTTATGGTAATAATTATTACCATCATTGTTAACTACATATTGTGAACTACGTGATGAGACTTGTTAAATGTCGAAACAAAATATGCAAATTTATAATAGTAACTTGCATGTTCTAATATTGTTCATGATGACGGTAGTCTTTGAGTATAGAAACCAGAGGTTTGCAGTGAATATTTCAAGGACAGTAGTGAAGCGTTGTTCAGGTTAGCAGTGGATATCCCGATAAAGTAGCAGAGCGTAGTTCTTCCTTCTGTTCTTTTGCCTGAAAGGTTGGCACTGGTTATTCGGAGAGAGTAATCAAAATGGCCGCCTTTATACACGACGGATTGAATATTTCACGTCTCCTGATTGGTTAACCTTCTTTTTGGGAACTATAAAGTGAGTCAAGTCATTTGGGTTTGCTCACTACTATATAATGGTACACAAAAATTGTAACATCTAATGTAATACTTATAATAATATTATAATAAATATTTATTGCTCCACTATTGTATTGAAACCTTTTTTTAAATTGATGTTATGAACGTTTCAATTACATATATATATATATATATATATATATATATATATATATATATATATATATATATATATATATATATAAATGTATGAGAACGAAAATAATATAAATGTAAACGTTCACATGGCGTCATGTTGGCGTCGCGCGGGCGATGCTGCGAAAACGCGCACCCAAGAAAGAGACTTTATCTTAAGTGAAAAAGGGGAATTCTATTTGAATCTAGAGCTTATCAGTACGTTTGCCAACGTGGCGCCAACGTGACTGAATCCCAAAAAAAGGTAACGCTGACTTTAGAATTTCAGTTGTTCTCTTTCTGACTAGTCTTGTTTTCTATCGTCTCTTCATGTTGACTTGAATATCGTCTAATCCTAAGTATGTTTCTAATAACCATGTCCTGAAGATGGTCTACTAGACCGAAACGTCTGACGTCCACAGGAAACCAACATTAAAACGGTAAACTTGCATATTCGGATTTTGCTTTGTCTTTTCCATATTTTTCATCATATAAATGTATGTATTTAAGTATCATTTGAAATAAGAATAAGTAGCCCCCAAAAGTGTCTGCATAAGATTGCACATATGAAAAAAGAGGGCTCAGTGCCACGATAAATAACACAGCTTTACTATATGTCTAAGTAAGATTTCATTCAAATGACCAGTTTCCTTCGCTTTCACACAATCATCAGTTGGTTATAACATACATAAACATACATGAATACAATCAAGTATTTAATATTGCATATTGAATGCTGGTGGTAATAAAACAGTGCTTGATATATTTAGATTTAAATTCCGTCTTTGTAACTTGAGCTAAATAATGTGTAGACTGTTTTAAGAGGAGGAGAACAACAACAATCAGAAAACAGTCTGCCTGCCTTATGGGAAGGGGCTATCGGAGAAAATGCAAATGATCTGCGGCCCATATAACATAAGGACAAACTTCAAAAGCTTGACGACACTTCGCAGATATCGCTCCCGATTAAACCCCCATAGAGGAGAACATGACTAAAGGGGGTGTGTGTACGCTATCCCGTGCAGCTGCGGAAAGAAATATAAAGGAGAGACAGGATGCCCCTTTAAGGTAAGGCTTCAAGAACACCAGAAGCTGTAACACGAGTGGAAGTGGAAACATCAGGCGTGGCTGACAACATATGGAGAGACAAGGGAGATCGCCGTCCTCTGTGGGATCAGGTTGAGATCATAGACAAGGAACCCAATTGGAAAATTCGTAAACTTAAGGAATCTGCACATATGCTAGGCCACAAAAATCTCCTGAGCAGACCAAGCATAGAAATGAATACAATATGGGAACCAGTAATAAGGAGTGCCAGAGAAAAGCGATAACAACAACAAAGTTGAAATATGAGCGCTGGTAAAAACATGTATTGATAACAGCAAAAATTGGAATATGACCACCATAAAAAATGGTTGCTGAAGACATTATGTTTATAATACCCAGAAATTAATACACAGATGTCCTCAAGGACAAATGGTACAGTGGATAGATCCAGTGACAGGACCCAAAGAGTGTGAGTTCAATACCTGGTTAAGGCAGTGGAGAACTTTCAGAGGGAAAAATTAACAGGAGATAACTGATAACTGTCATCAATTAAACATGGCACATGGAACTAGAACAGTCTACCCCAGTGAGCGAAATAAAGGGTTCAGTTCGATATTCCAACCACCTGAAAAAGCCCGGAGCGTACAACGGCCGAAACGTTGTAATAAATATGGCGACAAAGATGAGGACAATAGACCGAATAATGTAAATAATGTATAAAATGCCACATCTGAGAAATATAGACAATTACTTATCTATATATTCTGATTTTTTAAATCTCTTCCGGCTTTCCAGTCAAATCAAACCCGAAAAAACTTGTATTCTTAATTCTATTTTCTTTTTTTTTCGTTTTGTTTCTTTCTCATTAACAATGATGTTTTTTATTTACTTTGTCTCATATTTTTCATACTAAGTATCCCCTTATGACTTAGTGGACTTGTTGCCTTGCTTGAAGATGAAATAATATTTTTAAAAAATAATACAGCGAGATGAATTAAGATTAAAAACACTGTCAAAATATAGATAAAGATAAAAAAAATGAAAATTCAGAAGGAAAAATTGAAATTTTGAAGCAATACAGATAAGGTGAGGAAGGAAAAAGTATCGTAAAATATGCAAATACTCAAAAATGGGGAAAAACCTAACAAAAGGCTTTCAAATAAATGTACAGACAGAAGAACAAAAGCCAAGTACGAACAGAGAAGGAAACGAATAATATCATGATAAATAAAACAATATAAAGAAGAAAGGAAAGGTAATATGCAAAAAATCAAAAAGTATATATATATATATATATATATATATATATAACCATACATTAAGCCATGTTTATATATATATATATATATATATATATATATATATATATATATATCACTGTACATTCAGCCATGTTTATATATATATATATGTATATTATATGCAGCATATATGCAATTTTATATATGCATAAACACATACATATAAAGAATAATATACATATATATATATATAGATAACCATACATTCACCCATGTTTATATATATATATATATATGTGTGTGTGTGTGTGTGTGTGTGTGTGTGTGTGTGTGTGTGTGTGTGTGTGTGCGTGTGTGTGTGTGTGTGTAAGATTAGAAAAACAACAGCTGAATAAAAATAAGTTCAAATAGTGATTATCGGATGGAGCCCCCAGCGTTTGATGTGACTTAATGAGTCTCTCCGGAGAAGAGTTCCCATATCTAAGTGCTGAGATGGGTAAGCGAATATCTGCCCACGATAATCATTATATGAGCCCATAGTCTTCGCCAACACTCCACCGCGCTTATCACTCCATATTACACGTCCATTTTGAAGCTATGTTCGTATAGCTTCTACGCAGTAAGAAAGGAATATACTTGCTGGTGCACAAAAGAATTACTAACCCACTTGCCACAGCGCATACACATCCCCGGTGTGTCTGATTCTATATTATAAATTCGTAAGTGTGTCGAAATATCAGATTAATTGTAGATTAGAAACACATAAAATAAACATCATTAACGAGAACCATTTGATTGCATGTGGCTATCAGTTACCCAATCATAGAAAAAATCAGTCGTCAAAATCTGGTTGTATTGTACGAGAGTAATTTTGAAATGCCAGGATTTCAGGTTGTAGACAAATATGACTCTCCACAGATTACTTTTATCTTTTTATATGCGAATTATCATGACTTCTTGGCAAATAAAGCAGAGTATATTTCCCGTTAATTTCTCTACATTTTTTTAAAATTCAGAGTGTTATTACCGACACATTGGTTAGATATTCGTCTCTACCTTGCTATTTATAACCATAAGATGGCCGAGATAGAAAAGATGGATATATGCTTTTCCAAAGTCATTTGTACAAAGTAAACATAATAGTCTCAGATGGAATTTAAATTCGTTTCTTTGATTGCATCTTCCGTGCCAATAACCCCCAGGTTACTTTAGCAACTATCAACTGTGTCAATATAAATATTTATGAGGTTACGGTGTTCACTTTCAATCTATGATAGAGCGTGTGTAGATATAAAAGTGGAGACTGATGTCAACACGCAGCGGCAATAGATTCTTCCTGGTTGTTTCCACTTTCATATATAGTCTAGTTTTTCATTGTCTAGTTTGCAAACACTTAATAACCGATAGTGTATTTTCTGTACCCAACACCAATATCAAGATACACCCACCTCGCCTCACCTGTGATAGCTATAACATAATCTATTATTTATTCTGCACAATATGTCCCAATAGTGGATATACTGGCGAATTTGGAATTAATTTTAGATTTCGTTTCAACAATCATAAACTAACCATACGTTAAAACAATCCTTATTCCCCCATAGCTGAAGGTTTTAATCAATCAGGACACTCATTAGACAACTGTAAATGTTTATTGATAGATTCCGATTTTAGTTCCACATACACACGCAGAAAAAAAGAGAAATATATTTACCAACATTACATATGAATATCTTGAAACACTAATGAGTAAATTTATTCAATAAAATGCCATTGTCTCCAATTACTGTCTTCAGACGACTTCGGAATTTCCTGCATCTCTTCTGGGCAGTCTCCTTTTTAAATTAGTGAATACTTCCATAATCCTTGCCTTCATTTAATCTTTGGTCTCTCGCTCAACTGGACCCACGTATTATCATAATAATCAAAGGGGTTGCACTCTGGAGAGTTAAGCAGCTGCACATAACGGGCGATGTCGTCGCAAATATTGTCTAATAGCCATGACTAGGTTCTCCTTCTTGTGTGGCATGGTGCAGAATCCTGTTGCTAGACATAGGGTCTCCCAACAACCACTCTCTTGACCCAGAGTAGCACTACCTCCTCAAGGCACTTGATATAGTTGAGTCTGAGGAGCTCACCAACAAATTCGGGTGTTATTTTTTTCTAGCTGCCGTAACATTCGTAATCACCATTAGACTCATCCGAACTGTTTCCGAATCCTCTTCAGTGTCCTCTAATTGACACCTAAACACTCTGAAATGCGCGTAATGGTGCTTCCAGTGGAAATGCCAAGAAATAGAACATTCCGTTTCAATTTCTGGTAGAGTCAACTGCGTCATGGTTATTCATTTTCTTACAGGCGATGCCCATTTGACCTTACAATACTGTGCAGTCAACAAAATAAATAAAACATGCACGAAACGAAAAATATAAAATGGCGACCATTTACCTTTTGCAAACTTTATATCTCGTGAATGTTTTATTTATTTTGTCGACTGTATAGTGTAGATATATATATAAGCCAATTCATTTTTTGGTGTTCACTGATGACCTTTGTGTTTATGGTCACAAGATGCATATAAGACAAGAGTTCCCCCTTTTCTTTCCTGTTATTTAAATTTTAAACAGCTTAGGACATACCACTTTTATTTTTAATTTTAACTCCCTATTTTATGCATGACTTACAAGACGAGAGAGTCCATCAAACAAATAATAAAGAGTTACTTTTCAATAACTACATAAGACGAATATATATATATTCTTCGTCTTTTTTATGCTAACCCTTTATATATTTCTTTTGCTTTTGGGGTGTTTTTCCTTCCTTCTTTTTTTTAAAAATCACTTGAATATTAAAAGAAATAAAGTGATGTTTCATAAGTGCCATTTTTAAATAGAATCGTCTATAACCATCACCTGTCGAGATCCATTTGCATTGAAACCAAAATCTTTGTCGTGAGTACTTGTTTGTCCATATGTAAGAACTTTATAAATAACTATTGCTCTGCTCTTGGTAATGAGCACTCTTTTAAATTAAATGTTTGAATTTATATACTTTTCGTTCTCGTTATATTTGAATATATATGTGTGTGTGTGTGTGTGTGTGTGTGTGTGTGTGTGTGTGTGTGTGTGTGTGTGTGTGTGTGTGTGTGTGTGTGTGTGTGTGTTGTATACAGTATTAGTCAGGGGTTGAGAAGATAACAGAATCGCGACCATCTATCTGGATCCAATCGAAAATCTATGGTCACTTGGGAAGAGAATAAATTTCGTTGAAACCATCACAGGTGATGGTTTCAACGAAATTCCCATCCATGCTTACAGCAGCGCATATTTCCAAGTGGTCAGCTATCTAGGTACTGACTATTGGGACAATCGTTATTTACGTCAGCAGAACCAACTGACATAAAAAAATATTAATAACATAATATTATTATAATAGTTATTATAATACTAATTTCCGATATAGTTGTTATATTTGCTTCCGATGGTCTGCTTTCGGTATAATATTGTTTGCCACCATCATATAATATTTTCTTCCCAAGTGACCATAGATTTTCGATTGGATTCAGATAGATGGTCGCGATTCTGTTATCTTCTCAACCCCTGACTAATACTGTATACAACACACACACACACACACACACACACACACACACACACACACACACACACACACACACATTTGAATTTAAAAGAGTGCTCATTCGTTGAAGGGATGAAAAATCTCAGAACTGTGTTAGAATTCATGTCGAGTTCTTTACATTCACTTACACGCAAATATAACTGAGAAAGGTATGAATCTACTTTTTATCCCCTCATTTATGGGTCAAATAGTAGGAATTTTATCTGAAAAATCATTATAACATCTAAACTATTGTTAATAAAGTATTCACTCGCAAACACATAGAATTATACTTATCCTAAAATTTATTTCAGCTTCAGGTAATCTAGAAAAACTTGATAATCTGTGAAAAACAAATCAATAAGATTGCCTGTCATGTTATGTTTGTATATTTATATTGCACTGTAATAATGTTAGTGTGCTACTTTATTACCCAATAACACTGGTATTGCTACTATGAATAATAATGTTTTGTCTTGTAGAATAAAAGATGTTACTAACTCGTTAAGTATTTGCATGTTACTAGCCTGGCTTTAACAAGTTAGACATGTCGGCTAATGCCTGATTTAATTCGCATGTCTGTTCATAAATAGTAGTTATGAGGAATCATTTGATTGGATGTCAAGAAGATTGTTAGATTTTAATATGAGGTGGGGGAAACAGCTAAGACGACATGAGAATATTTGAGAATCCCCACAATCGGGAATCTTCTAATCGACCAGAATGTATTTGGATTAATCTAATCTGCACGGCTATACGCTATTTATTTTCCAAGCCTTTGACTATATCGCATTGACTGTGGTGCATTTGACTTCCATACCTTTAATAGAGTTGGTATAATGTTGATTAGTATATACATCATGACACCCAGAATTCGTATATTTGTGTCAAGTATATCTTTGTTAGTCTTCTATTGTCTTGTCCAATATTAATAATAAAAATAAAAATAATAATAATATTCCAGTAAATCCCAATGATTCCTCCGAAAATATTTGAAGAGAAATATTTGTAAACCTTGATTCAAAGTCCTCATTCCAAGTAAGAAAACTAAACCTGTGTGTGGTCTAAAATAAAATAAAATAAATTAATTTGTGGATAACTTTCTCCACTTATATACACTAGAATTTTGACAATATGACTGAATCTGTATAAAAATTCATTAGTCAGTTAAATATGCCGAGAGCCGACTCGGCGGCATTGGTATAACTTGGCAGTTGCACGTTATTGAGGACTTGTGTGCGTACGATTTCGCGTGTTACTCAGACAACAGTGTAACCATTACATTCATATTGACTGAGGGAGTAGATCAGTAAAATTCTTTGGACAATTTTTTTAGTAATACTCAAATCAGCCAGATCTATCAACATCCAGTGCAATTCAAATTTGGCACCTGCAAGTTTTCGTTTTCGAGCGCCCAAAGGAAGATTCTTCCATAATCTGAATGAGATCAAGTAGAACGTCACGGAGCATCTGAAGACAATTCTGAAATAAAATTTTGAAAATCAGCACTTAAATAGGAAGGAAAATTTACAAGAGAACAAATGCACCATTTCCCTAGGTAGGATATTGCTTCATTAATATTAAATAGTTGGATCATTCGTATGAATGGTGAAATATGATCATTTTCTATAAAAATTAATGAGCATAAGACAGATGAATGCTACATTAAAGACCATCATCCCAAGATACAGCGAAGTACTATGATGAGAGCTTTAAGTAATGTGGACCTAGATAAACAGAACCTCTTCAGAAAACGGTATTGTTGAATATAGCAAATATTCTGTCGTCTATGCAACGGTATTAATAATAAATGTTGTTATTTGTTTCCCAGCTGCAGCTATTAGATTCAGCCGTTATGGAAATGCAAATAACCATTTATTATTATTATTATTATTATTACATATTAACTAATGGCTATAACTCAATTGGCAATCTGAATAAGGCTTAATGTTTAAATTGAAGACTAACAAAACAGAATGAGTAGGCGAACTCGAAAAGATGCTGAGAAAAGATGGTTGTCCCGGAGACGTCTCTCTGCAGTCCATGCTCGCAGATCGACGCAACCAGCACGAACTGTGAAATAACCGGTCATTCGTCCACCCATTCGGTCCTTCCGCCCTGTGTCTGTCCAACTCCAGAATTTCTGGATTGGGTTAAGTCCGTCCAGGCTTAACTGACACATGAATTATGATTTGTAGAAGTATGGACGGTCGGGTGTCGACTTTCTCGACTCATTTTGCAGCTTTTCCTCCTCGAGTGGATCTTGGCGCCTGGATGATTGCTGCATTGAAATTCCAGAACATCTGTCGTCGGTAGGTGGAGAAATTGGTGATTCCGAATAGTGAATCTCTAAAGGATGGGGTGGATATGGCTGGGGATGTATGTATAGGTGAAAGGGTCAGTGGGATTATGCGGGAGAATGTGACAGGAAAAAGTATGCCAGAAAGATCGCTGTCCGTTCCTAATGAGGTGTCAGCCGATCTGTATGGTCAGTTGCTAATTATATATATATATATATATATACATATACATATATATATATATATATATGTGTGTGTGTGTGTGTGTGTGTGTGTGTGTGTGTGCGTGTGTGTGTGTGTACAGAGACACTTCTTATTTATAATTGTCTTTAATCTTTCTAGGAGGACCGTTAAATATGGATCAGGTATAATTTAATCGTTCAATATAATGATGACCGAAAAGTGACATATTTAAAAGCGGTATTTACAACAAATAGTAAAAAAAAATATAACATGTCAAGGTTGTCTAAGAATGTAAGAGCCTTTTATTATTACTGGGCAGGTAACAGATTTACGTGAGTTATTCATCCTAAGCGCAGGTGCGAACATATTTTCGTCCATTCTACAACACTTCACTGTGCTAAAGTATCTGCTCGCATGACAAAACGAAGGAGAATTGGTTTTGGCCTTTTACCATGTACGTTAGAGAGAATTTAATATATACATATATAGTTATGCTCTTATTCGCCGATTGAGCACTATGGAGAACATGAAATTTTTAACGGCTGCTGCTGCTTTAATGTATAGCTCTTCGTAAGACTTTAGCGCCATGGAAGACGGTATGATGTATATATAGCACGTATATAATGCGTTAAAAATTCCCTTTCTCTAACGTGCGCTGATAGCCTAGGGTAAGTGTCTGACTGATGACAAATCAGTCAAGTTTCGATATCGACTTTAAGCAATCGAATGTCTGGCCACACTGATGAACTTTAATACAGCGAAACGCCCTGTTTGCGGAAGACTATATATATATATATATATATATATATATATATATATATATATATATATATATATATATATATATATATATATAACACGAACGGAGCTGAAACATTACTAGTCTGATCTATTTCGAAAATCCTTTTGCAAGAAGTGGTCCGTGATGTCAGATTTAGACTTCGGAAATGCTGCGAGCGCGCGTAAATAAAATCTGCTCGGAGGTGTTTAGTCGTGCTTAGCATGACTCCTTCAGAGAAATTTTGATAAAATGCCCATCGGCACACTTCTATTACGTAAATTGATTCTTGTTCTGTTTGACACATTATTAGCACTCCCAGTATATTAAGAAACATACGCAAAAAAAGAAATAACCCTGGGTATGACGATAAACTACATCCGGCAACAAACCGTCTGATCAGTATAGTGGGGGTTTTAAGGAGCGGGAAACCACATCTTAATTGCTTCTGTTCATCGTTCCACCCTGGCCCGAATTTGTAGCACCTGTCAGGGTCTCAGCTATAGGCTAATAATTAACCCCCACCATACAGTTTCATGTGCCGCTAAACAAAATCAATCAGTCAAAAAACAATAAATAAATAAAAAACAGGAAATATTCACTTGTTATTTATGGACAGGTAACATTAATTTGTTCTGTTTATGATTAAGATGTGTGTCTTTTTTCGCTGAATATAAGGAATGATTTAATACAAAATTCCAGATATGCGAAGAATGAGGGGCGATATTCACCCAAATATACGCAATCATATATATGTGAAAAATTAAGATATATTTGTAAAGTAAATAAAAATGGAAAGAGAAACCACCAGAAAAACATTTCATGGCAATGGGCTCCGTGCATGAAGGAACATTATCATAGTAAATGCTGCTTGGATTAAAGAATCGGAGAGCCGGGTTCGAATTGCAGACGAATTCTTTACATTCACTTACGTGCATATGCCCGTGGGAAAGGTAGGAATCAAATATTTTTTCCACCCCCAACAGATCGGGGTAAAACGTAGGACAGTCTGGGTTCTATAGCGTTTGATGGCAACCTGTCTAAAGCAAATAGAAATGATAACGGACTGCGTGATAATCTGCCTACTCAGTCATGACCCGAGAGATACAAGATCAAGCGCGTGTCACATATGGCAGTTAACTGATTGATCACAGGAAACAAAATATCCGAATGAAACGCTAACACACACACACACATACACACACACACACACATATATATATATATATATATATATATATATATATATATATATATATAAATATACATATATATATATATATATATATATATATATATATATATATATATATATATATATGCGTGTGTATGAATGTGCTTCCATATGAAACCATATGAAATTCTTCAAAATATATTGGAGAATTAATGTTCAGATTCTGCTTAGAAGCCAGACTAAATCTTAACAAATGACATTAGCTGGACACCCAATAAAATGTCATCAATTAAATATCACATTCAATCATATGTATATATATATATATACACATATATATATATATATATATATATATATATATGTGTGTGTGTGTGTGTGTGTGTGTGTGTGTGTGTGTGTGTGTGTGTAATATATATATGTGTAATATATATATATATATATATATATATATGAAGTGTGGCAGTGTAAACAGTCACTTTTTTATCCGAGCGCTTTCGGCTATACATTTAACCATTTTCAAGGATTATATTTCAACTGTTAGAATTAGAAATAGTTTGTTATATGTATGTTTTATAAAATTTTCATTTTTTTTGTTTCAAAACACGGTCAAGATATTATGTCCATGTTCAAAGTTAATATTATTAAGTGTTGGTTTGTTTGTTTTTATTAATAAGGCTTCCATTATTTTTAGCCTTTTTTTTGGATGTGGATGATGCTATTATATTAGTGTTGTCGACAAGTATTTACCGGATAGTGTCCGGTAGGTCTCCATGAATATTTAAATGAGATTTAATTGAGCTATGGTCAGAAAGGTGTTGAGTTAGTCTGCGTGTTAAACAATTTGTAGTGTGGCCTATATAATTATTTACGAAAGTTGATTCTTGAGGAATACAATTCCTTAATGGGCATTTGAATTCGTAAATAATATTTGCTCTATTTAATTTTGTTCTAGGGGGTGAATTGTTATTTTTAACTATAAGGTTAGAAGTTTTAAATTTTTTTATAACAAATAATTAATCTAATTTTTTTGCTATTGTCAACTGGTGTTATGCCTTTTTTTTTATAATATTATTTCTGCATTCATCCTAACAAACTATTTCTAATTCTAACAATTAAAATATAATCCTAAAAATTGGCTAAATGTATAGCCGAAAGCGCACGGATAAAAAAGAACATTTGTACAGTTTTTATATAATTTATCATCTGAAAAGAAAAACATTATTTAGATCGCACGAGAAATTATATAAAAAAACTAAATAAAAGCACCTTGTCAGTCGTTTTTAATGAAATGCGCATATATATATATATATATATATATATATATATATATATATATTAAGCAAGATTAAATAGATCCAATTTTAAAAATAAAGCAGTGTGAGAATAGCAAAAGCGTGACACACAAGATCACAATCTTACATCCATAAAACTGAATATATATATATATATATATATATATATATATATATATATATATATATATATATATTCGCTTTACCCGAAAATCATCCAAAGGGCGCTTTCTCTCTCTCTCTCTCTCTTTCTCTTTCTCTCTCTTTCTCTTTCTCTCTCTCTGTATTTGCCAACGTATCCAACGTTTTTTTTTACCCTCGTACAGTTTGGCTATTTTTTTACCCTCATACAGTTTGGCTATTCTAACATATTTCTTTTAGTCCTAATTATTCTCACCTAACTTGTAACTCTGTATGTTCGTTTAGTAAGAAATCCCTTTTTGAACCTAAAGAAGGGGAAGGGAAAGTCTTTGAGAATAAGTTAGTGTGTCGTCACTACTTTTCATGCTCTGGTTGGCCGATTATCATCTTGCTAGATAAAATGTTTCGACGTGGAATTGTTTGGCCGTTTCTTTCTCCCTGTTGATTTTAATTTTTTATTGAATGTAAGTACCCCAAGCCCACTGTTGGTGGTGGGAGGGGGGAGAGGAATGCCCGTTCGACCCCACCCTCCCCAGCTCTGCGTTCATTGAAACTTGAAGCTTGGCGATAAAAGTAAACCGCAAACAATCACGAGTGACCATGAGAATTAAAGTGGACGACCGCGGACACTTTTGCTGCCATGAGTGGGTTGGCCTTTATGCCGTATCCACAAAGCTGGCTAACCATATTTTTTTATTTCTTTTTTAGTATAGCACAATGGCACTTATACTAAGTTTAAACTTAGTCTTGTGAATGAGCAAAATACAAACAATATGCCATTCCTATCCCGCAGTACACACATCTAGTGTCAGCCCGGAGACTATGCCAACTCCCTCCCCCAACTAATGTTTTTGTTCCTGTCGTTATTGTATGTTATATGTAATAGGAGTAGGTAGGCTTTCCTACCGCCCGGTCAACACTCTTGCCCCTTCTCTTGGACATGAGTAGAGGCTCACACCTTGTTTCTTGTTTAGGAAGGGGTTCCCGGAATTCTCTCTCTCTCTCCTTCTCTCTCTCTCTCTCTCTCTCTCTCTCTCTCTCTGGCCTCTGTACTAGTGCTGCTGTGTTTCTCCCGTGATGTGTGCAGTCTGTGGCATTACCTCTTGATTCTGAGGGTACACGGTTGACAGTTCCCTGGTTGCTGTTTTCGACTGGTAGTTAGGAGCCCTAACTCTTGCGTAGCGTCTTGAGCGGCCGCTCTGATCAACAGATGTATAATATTGGGGTGTCTGTAGTGCCATGTCGCGCATGGATAGGTGTCCAGTTACTCACCTCCGGTGGGCAACCCTGCGGCTACATTATGATGCAAGCTGTGCCAAATTCTCTCTGCCCACATCACGGTCGATAACCGTCGGCTTCTTTTACCCCAGAAAAGAATCTCTAACCCACATGCATGGCCTTGGTGTCTACGTCAAGGACCATCTCCCTCTAGCTAGAGAGTTGTCTCTCGAATCGCCGGACCATTCCTAGATGTCTCTCCGGCTATCTCTTCTCAATTCTGTAAGCTATCACTTCATCCTGTCAGGAATGTGGAATACTTGATGTCATTTCTGACAGCATAGACAAGTCTCTCTCTCTCTCCATCCGTTCGCTGACATATTTGTGTTTGGCGATTTTAACGCCCATCACAAAAAGGGGCTTGAGAATGCTACTACTGACCTCGCAGGCATTCATACTCTTAACTTTTCAGTTTCTCAATCCCTCACGCAGATAGTTGACTTCCCCACGCGTTTTGCCTACAACCGGGACGGTAAGGCCTCTCTTCACGATCTGTGATTCACCCCTGAATTTTATAGCGCCACGCAGTTCTGCCCTCTTGCTAGTTCCGATCATGTTGTAGAGAGGTCAGTAGTAGCATTCTTAAGCCACTTGTTGTGATGGGCGTTAAAATCGCTAAACACAAATACGTGAGCGAACGGATGGAGAGAGAGAGCCTTGTCTATGCTGTAGTGTATCTTAACATCCCCTTCCACCCCACCCCCTGCAAAGAGCCTCCTACCACCAGAACCTCGTTCTGCTATCAACGAGCTGACTGGGACTGGGACTCTTTCCGTGATATCCTCCGCGATGTCCCCCTGAGATATTGTCTTTAAGCTCCCCGTTCAAGAATGTGCTTCAGAGGTCTCATTGGAGGTCCCTACATTAAAGCATCTGTAGAAGATTGTCTTAGTAAATGGCTTTCCCTTTTAATTAAAGGGACATATTTAAATCAAACTTATGTTATGTCTCATTACGGGAAACAACTAACGTACAGATTGTGCTGTTTCTTAAAAGAATCCTTTTGTGTTCATATAATCTTTTGCATAAATTCCTCCAAGATGCTCCTATGAATCCCTTGCAGAAAACTACAGGTGATACATTTCTCATTAGTTAGGCTGAATAATATGTTTTGTTTTTGTTGGATTTTTCAGTGGGGTCGACTTTTCTATTTGCAAATATTTACCTTAGGGTATCGGAGGAAAGTAAAAGTATTTTCAATATATTTCAACAAATTCTGAGTGCTCTTAAATAGAACATATATATATATATATATATATATATATATATATATATGTGTGTGTGTGTTTGTGTGTGTGTGTGTGTGTGTGGTGTCTTCCCTCTAATGAGGCTATTGTGGACTCCTTCACGTACTATAAAGTTAGAAGGAAAATGAGCCTCGGGGGAACGGTGCATCAAACCGTTCATTGCTGTCAAACTCACCGCCTCGGCTGAGAGGAACCCGAACGAAACTTTGCCGAAGGGTTAAGCATCGTCCGGGGAGGTAGACAGGTCCTGAACCCGTTTATACGGGTTCGAAGGGAATATTTTTTGCCCAGCCTCGAAGAACTCACCATAAACTTGGCCTTGTGCCACATACAACCCACATGCGGGTGCTGTTAAAAAAATATAACGGTGCTCTAAACTGTTCAACTGCCGAACTCTCTACCCTGAGCAGAGATGAACCCAGACGAGGTTTTGCTTTAAAAATTTCATCCAGGGAGGTCGACAGGCCCTGAAGCAGTTTATGCGGCTTCTAAGGGAATATTTTTGGCTGAGCCTATGAGATTGGAGAACCCACGGTAAATTCGGCTTTTTGTTGGGTGTGCTGTTAAATATTAACAGTGATGTAAACTGTTCAACTGTCGATCTTTCTGTCTTTGGCAGAGAGGAACCTGGACGAGGCTTTGCCGAAGGGCAAGAATCTCGTCCGGTGAGGTAGGCAGACTCGAACTTGTTTATTCGGGTTCTACGGGGATTTTTTTGCCGATCCTACGGGCTCGGATGACACACGTTAAACTCAGTCTTGTGACACATGTACCCACGTGGAGTTTTTTTTAAAAATATCAACAGTGATATAGACTGTACGCTGGTCAACCGACACACACACCCAAGTCGTTTAACACACTTCTGTTGTATTTACTGTCCAATACATTATTTATCTGCAACCTCTTGTTTTGTTATTTATTAACCATTTACTTGGTCACAAATATATATATATATATATATATATATATATATATATATATATATATATATATATATATAAAGAAATATAGTCTTAAAGTTTGCTATATTTATGGGATAAAGTGCTCAATATCAGAGATAAAGCGTGTGTAAATATAAAAGTGAACATAGAAGTCAACACTTAGAGGCGACAGTCTGTTTCATGCTAGATGCAATCAGCATCTAGCATGAAACAGACTGTCGCCTATAAGTGTTGACTTCTATGTTCACTTTTATATATATATATATATATATATATATATATATATATATATATATATGATATGAATATCGTGTCATTGTTAAATTGAACTCTCAGTTAACTTACTACTACACATGTTAAACGTTGAAGCCAGACTATTCATAAATGTACCCGAATGACAAATATAATCTACTGCCAATGGCAAAACAGCGCCATCTACCATAAAATGTCTTTAAACTTAATAACTAAAAATGATTTGCCGACATAAAATTTATATGTACTTTTGTCCTTGTCTTGGTATGTGGAACCCCCCCCCCCAAAGTTTAGAAAAATTTTTTTGAAATTCTAGTTCTCGTTCGAAAACTGAAGTTAATCAACGCCGAGCCTGATGATTACCTAGATATGTGTATTTGGATACTAGTATTTCATTTAAGTAGGTTTGATTGGTGACCAACGAATGTTATTTACGTTTAATTCTGAACAATGTAAATAGTGTACATAATACCTCATCGCAGAAAAATAGCCAGATGCTATCTGCGAAGAATTTTAACATTAATCATTTAAGATCTTCTGAGAAATTAAACTTTCTTAAACAAATAAGTTATCTGGAGATCTGATAAAGTTGTTTTTATAGGTGTCAACTGTGCATTCTAAATGCTTTTCTCGTGGCGCATCTTTACGCGTATGTGGGATTTGTGTGGTTTTGCTATTGTTTCTTCTTTCAGCTACAACGTTTCACGCGTAAATTTCGGAATGTATATAGTGACAAAGAAAAAGAAGATACAACGATGCTCTTTGACGAGCGAAGCTACCTGAAAAATTCACAAGTCACCCATGGGTGCTTGAATTCACACACCTCTAAATTATAATTATCCTTTATATATATATATATATATATATATATATATATATATATATATATATATATGTGTGTGTGTGTGTGTGTGTGTGTGTGTGTGTGTGTGTGTGTGTGTTTTGTGGGGCTCTCCCCTTTTTAAACAAGATGCCCTCGTCTAAAGCATACTTATACTGACAGAGTTGGAGATACGTTGAGATACGTGGTGATATTTTGAGACAAGGTTGAGATACGTAGAGTCCAGAGAGAGAGAGAGAGAAAGAGAGAGAGAGAGAGAGAGGGTTAATTACGGCTTCACTTACAGAGACTTGTACATATACTTTCTACTAACCCGTATTCCTGGACTACTAATCTTCATTTCAAGTTTGTATTCTTACGTTCAATACACTTATTTTACTATTTCAATTACTGGCGTTGTTTATTTATTTGTGCAGGATTCCCTCCCCGGAATCCACAGCAACTTGGAAACGAGGACTTCGGACCCACACGGAAAGAAAAAAAATTCTCTCGTCACCACAACAACTTGGCGACGAGGATTTGCAGTTCTCGGAGACTAAAAAAAATTCTCCGTTGCCGGCGTCCACAACAACTAGGCGACAAAGATTTACGAGGATTTGCGAGGATTTTGCGTAACCACCGTGATTAAAAGGTACTTCCTCAAAATACGGAAAATCGAGGTTTTCGTAAGAATCTTATCATGGAGGATTTTAAAAGTATTTTGGTAGAATTGTAAAATACCAAAATGAACAGCAACTACAACTCCAAGAAAGAATGGAAGACAAGTGGCAAAAACTATTGCTCACTCAACAGGAAAAAATGGAAAATGTAATACTACAAACACAGAAGGAAATCAAGAAAGACAGCTCGAATTTCAGAAGGAAAATCAAGAAAGGCAGCTGCAATTCCAGGAATTAATATTAAAATTAACGGGTAACACACAACAAAAGAATATCGAAAAAGAGGCGACTTTTTCTCAAGACGCAGTTTGGAACACAATCGAAACATTTAAATACTCTCTAGAAGATGATAAAAATTTCGGGGACTATTACAGACGTCATGAAGACATTTTCAACATTGATTGCCAAAATTGGACGGAAGCTAAGAAGCTACGTTTATTACTCAGGAAATTGGGAACAGAGGAGAACACAAATTTGTGGACTATATTCTACCGAAAAATACAAACGATTTGACGATTGACGAGACAGTTACATGCCTTACGGAGATCTTCAGTCCAAAGACTTCACTTTTTCACAAAAGGTGGAAATGTCTCAAGCTCGTAAAAAGCAAAAATGAGGACTACCCCACATTCGGCGCAATCGTGAACAAATATTGCGATGACTTTAAGTTGGCAAATTTTGACTCCGGATAATTTTAAGTGTCTTATTTTCGTACAGGGATTAGTTTCAGCCAAGGATAGTGAAATGCGCAAAAGAATGCTCTCGGGGCGTCAAAACGAGCCTGGAAGAACGCTACAAAAATTCTCAAAAATACTTGAGCATAAAAAAGACTCTAAGGATATCGAGGAATTGGGAATAGCACGCATACGTAAGTTGAACAAAAGTTTACGATTTTCACCTCCCCAGCCCCCGAAGAAAAAGAAAAAATTCATGATAAAGGAAAAATTACAAGGTATAAGGCGATTAATGACAGAGATCAAAGCAAATATAAGCCTCCCCCCCATCTGCATGTTACAGATGTGGTGGATTACACTGGAATAAAGACTGTCGATTCAAATACAAGAACTGTTTAGCTTGTGGAAAATGGGACATTTGGCATCTCAATACAGAAACAAAAAACACACTAGTAGGGTAAGAACTACTAGAATGGACTACGAAGACAAACTAAACACAAGAAAATACGTGGAACTCGAGATCTTAAATAGGAAGGTAAAATTACAGTTAGACTTAGGTTTGGATCTAACTATAATTAATCTACAAACATGGAGTAAGCTAAATAGACCGACCATGATGCATACACAGAAAATAGCCAAGTCTGTTACAGGGAAGCGTATGAAATTTGAAGGAGAAATAATTCTAATCATAAATTTCCATAGAAAAACGAATAAATTGAAGATATTTGTAATGAAAGACACAGAAAATTTGGTGGGCAAAGATTGGATGCAAAAATTTGACGTATGGGATTCACCTATTAGCTCATTTTGTAAGAAAATAGAGCGCGAGCCGTCAGAAGCTACAACATTACAAAAAGAACTACACAGTGAATTCCCCGAAGTATTCTCGGGCGGGTTGGGACGATGTAATAAGTTTGCAGCTAAAATTGAACTAAAGGAAAATGTTCAGCCAGTATTCAAGAAAAATCGAAACGTGCCTTTCGCCACCATTGACAAGGAGTTAGATAGATTGGTACAAACTGGAATCCTTTCACAAATCGTATTCAGTAAATGGGCGGCACCAGTGGTCTACGTAAAGAAAAAATCCGGAGAAACCCGTGTTTGCGACGATTTTTCGACTGGGTTAAACAAGGCTATCAAGGATTATCACTACACATTGCCAAGCCCGGGGGAAATATTTACCAATCTTAACGGTGGTAAGGTATTTCCTAAGATAAATAAAAAAATCAAGTGAAGCTTATCTTCATATTCCAGTAGAAGAAGAAAGTACAAAAATATTCTGTATGAATACTCACAAAGGACTTTTCAAATTTAACAGATTGCCATTTGGGATAAAAGTAGCACCGTCAATCTTCCAACAGACTATGGATACCATGCTCATGGGACAGAACTTTGCTACTGCTTACTTAGACGACATTTTAATCAAAAGCGATAATGAAGAAGAACACTCAACACACATTAAAGAAGTCTTTAAAAGAATTCAGTGTTTTGATCTTAAAGTGAAGGAGAAAAAATGCGATTTTTTCTGAGAGAAATCAAGTATCTAGGACATATAATCAATGAAAGTGGCAGAAAACCAGATCCAGATATGGCATCTGCAATAAGAAATATGCCTGAGCCGAAAAATGTCACAGAGTTGCAAAGCTTTCTTGGTCTAGTGAACTATTACGGTGAATTCATTGAAAACATGCACAAATTGAAGGCTGCCCTCAATGAATTATTGAAAAAAGAGAACAAATGGAACTGGACGGAAGATTGTCAGAAAGCTTTTAAGGAGATCATAAAGAAATTAACGTCTGATCTAGCACTGACGCATTTTGATCCCAAACTGGAAATTATCATTGCTAGTGACGCAAGCTCACACGTTGTGGGAGCTTGTATATTACACAAGCTGCAGGATGGCACAAGAAAACCTATAGCACACGAATCTAGATCTTTGTTACCAGCAGAGAGGAATTATTCGCAAATTGAGAAAGAAGCGTTAGGCATAATATTCGCCATAACTCGCCTCCACAGATACATATATGGAAGAGAGTTTACTCTTCAAACTGACCATAAACCTCTTCTCACTATATTCGGATCGAAAAAAGTACTACCAATTTACACAGACAACAGACTTCTGAGATGGGGAACAATATTATTGAATTATGATTTCAAACTAGAGTTCCTACCGTCAAAGAAAATTGGTCATGCGGATGGATATCTAGATTGGTACCTGCGAAATGCGAACCTCTAGAAGACTCTGTATTAGCGGCTTTGCTAGCCGAAAACGAAATTAGTAAAGTGCTAAACAATACAGTAAGGGAATTACCAGTGACCTTGTTAGAAATCAGAAGAGAAGCTGAAATGGATGAATTCATACAAATTACAAAGAGAAAAATAGAAGAAAAAGAAAGAAATCTAGCGGACAGTTTTTCAATTTATGATCACGTATTATTTTATAATGAGAGAGTAGTCATACCCAAATGCTTACATAGACGAATTCTGAAGGACTTTCATCTAGGTTACCCAGGGAAAAATTGTATGAAAGCGTTAATGAGAAGTTAGCCTAAAATGGATAACGACATTACACAAATGGTAGAAAAATGTAGAGGCTGTGCTGCGGCAGCAAAGGCACCACCTATTATACAAAAACCATGGCCTAGGGTGAACAGACCTTGGTCTAGAATCCATGCGGACTATGCAGGACCCATAGATGGATATTACTACTTGATAACGGTAGATAGCTTTAGCAAGTTGCCAGAAGTTTTCAGATACAAAAACCCTACGACGGAAAATACTCTTAATTGTCTACACGAGTTATTCGCAAGATTCGGCGTGGTAGATTGCATTGTAACGGATAATGGTACCCAATTCACCTCGAGCGACTTTCAAGAATTCAGTGAGACTTATCAAGTCAAACATATTAAAATAGCACCATACCATCCACGATCTAACGGGCAAGCCGAAAGGTTTGTGGACACGCTTAAGAGAGCCTTCAAAAAAGCAGAGGACCAATGGAAAGTGCCATACAACAGTTCCTACAAGTCAACAGAATCCCCCCGAACGGAAACACACCATCTGGCCTTTCGCCAACTAAAGTGATGTTTGCCCGCAAAATACGGTCTGTTTTTGATAAACTATTACCCAGCAAAAATAAAAAACGACATACACCGATACTGCTTAAAGCTCCTTCAAACGAGGCGAACGGGTCTATTTCAGAATGTTTAAGAATAATATGGCATACTGGGAACCAGGTACGATAATAATGAGACTGGGGAATGTTCTGTACACGATCAAAGGTGAATAATTAACTCACAGGAGACATATCAATCAGATACAAAATGACGGGTAGATGAGCCAAGCTCGTCACCTTCGGAAAATGAAGACAATGGAGGCGATTTTTGAAGCATTTGAAATTCAAAGACCACAAGTAGCCACGAAGATTAGAAGAACAAGCAGGAAAAGAAAATTCACAGAACCTCTAATAATAGACCATAAGCGAAAAAATATTAATTCTCCCCAAAAAAGAAGCTAGGGAGAGGGGTGTTGTGGATCTCTCCCCTTTTTACACAAGATGGACTCGTCTAAATTATACTTATACTGACAGATTTGGAGATAAGTTGAGAGACGTGGTGATACGTTGAGATAAGGTTGAGATACGTGGAGTCCAAAGAGAGAGATAATTACGGCTTCATTTACAGAGACTTGTATATATACATTCTGCCAACCCGTATTCCTGGACTACTAATCTTCATTTCAAGTTTGTATTCTTACGTTCAATACACTTATTTTTTTCCTATTTCAATTACTGGTGTTGTTTATTATTTGTGTAGGATTCCATCCCCGGAATCCACAACAATATATATATATATATATATATATATATATATATATATATATATATATATATATATATATATATATAGACCGAATGACAATATCAATAGAAAACAGTGATCATTTAAGGGTGAAACTACTAGTTAACATACAGTTTTGATTATTTATTTTAAAACAACCTCTAAACATTATATTTATCCTACATATATATATATATATATATATATCCACACTCATACACACACACACACACATATATATATATATATATATAGAGAGAGAGAGAGAGAGAGAGAGAGAAAGAGTGAGAGAGAGAGATATGTATAAAATCCAATATTTGCGATAGACCGAATGATAATATGAATAGTTCAAACATAGAAAACAATGATCAAGTAAGTGGTGAAACTGCTAGTTAACATGCAGTGTTAATTGTTTATTTTCACAATATATATATTTCTAAATGTTCTTTAATTTTTTTTTTTCAGATTTGTCTCTTACAAATTTTAAATTCCGCTAAAATTTCTCTTTCATAAATATCATAGTAGGCTATAATTTCTCTAGAGGTTAAAGTGTGCCGTTAACTTGACAGACATTTCCTCCCCCCCCCCTCAAAAGTCGGTAAATTTGTGCGCCAACTTCTATTATTTACTTGAGGTGCTGAATCAGAAAATCCTTGAAGATTTACGAGGTGACGCAAATGAATTCATTATCACTGATTGGTCATTAGTAGCATAAGCTCAGGTATTTTACTTCCAATAAAAAAAAGTAAAAAAACTGTATACCTTCATATACTCACATCAATAGAGACATCGTTTTTACATTCTTCAGAAACTGCCTTCCAAACTGTAACTCAAATGAATATTTTGTTCAGAGAAACTACATTTGCCCTCAGACATACATTTCTGGCAAGGGATACCATACAGAGATTTTTCAAACCTCATCAATTGTATGACAAGGAAACCTATTTTATCTATTCTTGAACTACAAGGACTTTTGCGACGAGATGGGCATTTTAAGCATTCCATGCCACATCTCAAATGAATCTAACAATAGAAGAATTCATTTTTGCTTTCTCTCCCGAGGTCGATGCTGAGGATAGCTATGATGATGACTTATATATGCACAGTTGGGATAAGAATTATCTAAGACAAATAATGAAAACACTTATGGTCTTGAATCAGTAATAAAATATCAGCATGTGGAATTTATAAATAATAAAGACTTCGAATTGCTCCGTGTCCTGTTCTTTTAGAATTGGGGATAAAGAAATTGAAAATAGAATAGGTTGCACGAGGAATAGTTTTCGCCAACACCGCAATAGACTACAAAACCAAAAAAAAATAGACTAAAAACATGACTCAAATTTAGACTCGCACGTTGATATGGCGCATGGTATTCGTCTAGTAATGTCTAAATTGGAAGAAATTTGTCAAATCAATGATTAACGATTGGTCAGATCAATGAATAAACCTGGCTTTGACTCTATGAAATCTGTGAGTTTTAGAGAGGACAATATTTCTTCTGATGCCGCGGACATTGAAGCACAGAGAAGTGTATCAAATAACAGAAACACAACCACATGCAAACTTTCAAATGAAGTAACAACTAAAGTGAAATAATGACGTAACCAAGGAAGGTTAGGGAGAAATTACCCATTAACGCTATAAAGAACAATAACAGTGAACATGATAACCCTATGTTTCTGAATAATTCTTTTAACAGAAGTCTATTATAAATTTCAAGTGAAAACATGTCTAGCTGTTCGGTCAATGAAAGGTGGATATGTTCGTCTGAGAAAATGGCTAATATTACCATTAGCCTTACCATTTTCCCTTCCTTTTGTTTCATTTCCAATGCATGTGTCTGTGGTGAAATGAGATGTTATTTCCACATTCCCATCGTTTCCATAGTTGCAAAAGTCCTCATTAGAAAACATTTAAAGCACAATTTCTTTATAGGTATTTGTAAAGCTTCCACAATTTATTTCACAAAGGAAAGCGATGCTATCTTACAATAAGGTAATTCTTCTTTAGTGTTTCTCTTGAAAGAACATTTATATAAGTGTTACAAGTGGTCAATAATAATATTGCTATTTGACTAGTCTGTCATTTCACTTGTATTTTTCATAATCTTATAAAGGAAACGTTTGTAGACTAAAACTGCATGATATATTTATTGAGTTTTGGCACATGTTTAGTTTTTTCACAACAAACAGAAAAAGATTGTAAGTTACAACAATACAAAATTCTTAAAAATAGATAATTCAATAATTTGATAAAACTTAGCAAAAAGGGATTTTCAAAAAATAGGTTAGCATAATTCTCCAAATTTATTTTTCACAACTTCACATTTTCACACATATATATATAGAAATATCACACACACACACACACACACACATATATATATATATATATATATAAATATCACTCACACACACACACATATATATATATAAATATCACACACACACATATATATAGAAATATCACACACACATATATATATAGAAATATCACACATACACACGCATATATATATATAAATATCACACACACACACACACATATATATATATAGAAATATCACACAAACACACATATATATATATAGAAATATCACACACACACACACATATATATATGAAAATATCACACACACACATATATATATAGAGAGAAATATCACACACACAAGCACACATATATATATATATAAATATCACACACACAGACACACACACACATATATATATATATTGAAATATCACACACACACACACACACACACACACATATATATATATATATATATATATATATAGTTTACGAAAAACTAGGTAATCCATATACTACTACTTTGAATTAAAAAAATGTACGTTTTCATAAATAATTCTTTCGGTTATCCTCCCAAAAAATGCTATAAACAAAATATACAAATAACGAAATAATTAAATGAACGTGTCCAAAAAGCAACCAGCAATCCCTGCTGATGTCGTCGTGATATTACTAAAGTTCTTAGTAGAATATTTACATTGTTCGGACTGTTGTCCGCATATTTATTGTAATATTCTGTCGTTTAAGCTTTGGCTTTCTTCCGATGATAGACGTTGGCATTTCGAAACTGAATAAAGGGAATTAACTGAAATTGAGATATCCCGAAAGGCATGACAGGAGAAAATAGAACAATCTAACCCGTGAACTGAATAATGGGTTCGGTCTGACATTCGAATGTATAGCACCTGAAGAAGTCCAGAGCGTACAACGGCCAAAACGGTACAAGAAAGATGAGGGCGACTGTTCGAACTGTGTAAATACATTTTACACTGTAAATACGAGGGTCATTCAATAAATAAGGTGAATTTTTCGGTATAAGGACTTCTATAATAATTTTTTTTCAACGTAGTCTCCCAGCACTGTCACACACTTTTCTCATCTGTGCTCAAGCTTCCGTATTCCCTCAGCGTAAGAATCTTTGGACTGATGTCTCAGCCAGTCGCTCACAACACCTTTGACTTCATCGTCACTTTTAAACTTCGTGCCTCTCGTGAACGCTTTCAAGTGACCAAACAGGTGAAAGTCTGAAGGGGTAAGGTCTGGGCTGTAAGGGGATGAGGGAGCAGTTCCCAGCCCAGCTCGTTGATGGTCTGAACCGTTTGGGCTGCTGTGTGAGGCCTTGCGTTGTCATGATGCAAGATGACTCCTTCTGACTGATGACCCCTGCGTTTGTCCCAACAGATAAGCTCAAAGTCCTTGCAATGTCATCCACTGTCACCCTTCTGTCAGACGGAATGAGATCATTGACTGATTCGATCACCTCAGGAGACCTCACTTCTGTAGGCCTCCCAGGCCTGTATTCATCCTCAACACAGTTCCGTCCATCTGTAAACAATTTAGCCCACTTGTAGACATATTTTTGGCTGAAACATGTGGCACCATACACAGTTGACATTCTCCTATGAATATCAACTGGTTTGCACCCTTCAGCAACCAAAAACTTGATAACTGACCGCTGTTCAATCCTGGAGCATGCTTCTTGCTTGGCCATCTTTGTTAATCGCCAAAACTCTCAAAGTTTTTTTTTTTTAATCCGCCAAAGAAATTAAATCCATGCGAAAAAGAAGTAAAACAAAAAAAAAATAAAAAAGAGTAAGCTTCTATCTGTATTAGAAATCCTTATACCGAAAAATTCACCTTATTTATTGAATGACCTTCGTATTTTACACTGTAAATATTTACATGTAAATATTTTAACTATTTACAGTGTAAACACTCTAAATAATGGAAATATCTTACCTAAGAAATATAGACAAATTCTAAACAACTTTTGTCATCCCTTGCCTTAGATGACTGCCTGCAAAATGATATTATATCTCTGTGTCTTTCTCCTATCTTATTATAGCTTGTAAAAGTGTTACACAACACTTCAGACCCTCGACATTTATAAAATATTCGTTTTGATTTGGTTTGGTTGGTTTTGTTTTACGGCATATCAACCTCAATGAATTATTTAATGCCGACAAGAATTTTATTGCTGGTAATAATTTTTTTTTAAAAATGTATTGCTGGTAATATTTTTTTTCCTTAAAAAGTATTCCTGGTAATATTTTTTCCAAACATGTACTGCTAGTAATATTTCTTTTTTCAAAAATGTATTGCTGGTAAAACAAAATTTCCTTAAAATTGTATTGCTGGTAATATTTCTTTTGTCAAAAATGTATTACTAGGACCCAGAAAAGTGCTACCACCTCTGGTCGATGTGAACCTGGAAACACCAGAAATTAAAAGCTTGTTCCATGCCGCTGACGGATGTAGTTTATCAACTTACTCAGGACGCGGATGCAGTTTAACGTCATACCCAGGACGGTATTCGTTTTGATAACTTGTTATCACTTATAAGACGGGAGAAGCATACAGATCTCGAAAGATATACATCTTGTAGGTTGAGATCTTACATGGAAACAATTATAACATATTTGCCTTTATTATTTCTGAAATCTTTAAACAAACCTTTCATTATTTGTAAATTTCTTATCAGATAAATTTACTTACAAAAACAGTCGTTTTAAAAAAAATTGTGAAATAATGAGATCAATTTACTGAAAAAAATATTTTGAGGAATATTTTCATTTTTCTTTCAATCCATTTCAGAATCAAAATATTCTTGCGAATTCATTCCAATGAAGGAAAGAAAATCTTCAATATTGACAACAAAACAATAAACGCCGATACCATGACGACTTCAGAATGAATATTACTAAAAACATGTATCGGATAAGATAGAATAATAAAAAATAATTAAACGAGTAGGAATATGAGAAGTAAATCCTGCTTGATACTTAATGACTTTATTAACTAATATGGTTTCTCGCTTGTTCTATGACATAGTAAGATAATTATGGAGTGAGAGTTTCAATTCTCGGTAGTGGATGCGCACTGCTGATGAGTCTCAAATATAGGACGAAACGGCCGTCCATTGCTATCTGCATTCTGTTGAGGTTTCTTCTAGACTCGATGAATTACTTAATTATATATATATAGATAGATATATATAGATATATATATATATTATAATATTTTTTGTTTTAAAAATATGATTCCTTCGCTACATAAGAGTTTTCATGTTTCAAAAGCGAGAGCCGAGACCCCTAATATAATTTTTGAAATTATGTTGAATTAAGGTGTCAAAAATTAATGTTGAATTAAGGTGTCGTCAAGAGAGAATTTGGGAATTTCGCAAATTCTCGCTTGACGAGGAAAATTGTCAAAAATTATATTAGGGGTTTCGGCTCTCGCTTTTGAAACATGAAAACTCTTATGTAGCGAAGGAATCATATTTTTAAAACAAAAATATTATAATATAAGCTCTACTTCTGTATGGAGCACTGTCTTTTTGAAAATAAAAGCAAAAATACTAAGGGACACCAGATTATTTACCTAACGTGTTCTTTCCTATTTTTCTCCATACCTGCACATATATATATATATATATATATATATATATATATATATATATATATATATATATATATATATATATATATATATATATATATATTATATAGGTAAATATACTCGTGTCGAAAAACCTTACAATTCTTGATTTGCCAATAATCAAATCAATCTCGAAGGAAAAAAGGAAAAAAGAAAGAGCCAGGAACATGAAAGTCTGTCGAAAATAATCGCACAGATACAGGTTCAAAGCCCAACGAAAAAATCCCGACACTAGTAAACAACTAACCTAACAAAAAGCGCTCAATACAAACGTAGAGCAGACCTAGTCAAACCTAGTGAGCCAGACAAACCTACCAAGGTTTCACCTAAGCGGATCGTCAAGGAAAGCTGACGATCCGCTTAGGTGAAACCTTGGTAGGTTTGTCTGGCTCACTAGGTTTCACTACATATATATATATATATATATATATATATATATATATATATATATATATATATATATATATATATATATATATATATGTTAGTTATGGGTTTTTATATTTCTATATTTCCTCGCAAATGTCCTTGTAATTCAAGAAGAGATAAATTAGGTTTCCTTATCATACACCTGATGAGGTTTGAAAAGTCTCTGTATTGTATTTCTATGCCAGACATATGTGTCTTTGAAGGCAAATGTAGTTTCTATGTCTGATCTAAGTATTTAGTTAAATTACAGTTTGAAAGTCAGTTTCTGACGATTGAAAAAAGGAAGCCTCTGTTGATATGACCTTATGAAGGTATACAGTTTTTTTAAATTTTTTATTGGAAGTAAAATACCTGACCTTATGCTACTAGTGACCAACCAGTAACATAGTTATTATATGTTAGTTAGTCATACACAGCTCGTGCACACACGTGTGTATGCGTCAGCCCGTCCGTATGCATGACTAATTTGCTTTATTAACTGATAAACCGACAAGAATTAATAAATATCTCGTGTGTGTTAAAATGAAATCATTATGTTGAGAGTTTATGCTGAATGGTAAGCGGAAAAAAGTTTATTGAATGAAAAAGACGAAATGAATCCGAGAACTGATGCGAACAATGGAAAAAGTTGTAAGTATATGCTTTTGCAGTTTATCACTTCGTGGAGAAAAATCCAATTTCTAGAATTATCTGATGAATTATTATGCAATTATCAAGAATTAATAACGGTTAAAATAAACACATTGGAAAATAGCCGGAGGAAAAACACACAAAAGATAATGGAATTGAAAGAAAATAAGTAAAAACGGAGGGAATTTAACCCTATAACCATGAAGGTATATAGCATTCCTGTAAATTGAAATAGTAAAGCAGGACAATATATAAAGGGAGAAAAAGTAAAAATAATCAAATTTGGAATGAAAGAAGAGGTGTATGAATAAATGGGCGAAGAAAGAAAGAACGAAAGAAAGAAAGAAAATAAAACAACAAGAAAATGTAATAACCTGACAAAGAAATAAAGATAGCAAATAGAAAGAAGGAAAGATAGAACAAAAGAAAAAAAGAAATGAGCGTGGAGACCACAGAAAAGTAATAAGCTGAAAAAGAAAAGAAAAACAACGAAAGTTATAAAGAACAGAAAGAACCAAAGAAAGAAACAATCACGTGGAAATTTAATAGGCTTAGAGAAATCAAAAGAAAGAAACAAACAAAAAAAGAAAGAAAAATAAAGAACGAAAGAAAAGAGAAAGAATGAAAGAAAGAAAGAACGAAAGAAAAAAGAAAGAGCGAAAGAAAGAAAGATGATCGAAACAACAGCTGATCATGTGACATATGAAGGAAAATGAAGTCAAATAAATAATGTCATGATGAATAAGTTAAAGATATATATATATATGTGTGTGTATGTGTGAGAGACAGAGAAAATGCGTGTGAATGAGAGAGAATGTGTGTGAGAGAGAGAGAGAGAGAGAGGAAGAAAGAATAATTGTAAACAGAAGAGAAATTAAATCGATTGGCAGAACAGAAAATGGCGATTGAAAACAAAAGCACGAAGAAAAGAGAGAAATGAAATGGAGATGAAATCATTTTATTTATACATTTTGAGATAATTAATTTGTGTTAAACTCTGTCGAAGAGTTGCAGGAAATAATTGGAGAATATGGGAAAATTAAAAAAATAAATAAATAAAAACAATGAAAGAATATAAATGAGAAAAGGATAAACATTTAAATGATACATAGAAATAGAAAAACACAAAATAATTTAATCAACCAATTCCCTCGTCCTGCACTGAAAAACGGGAAAAAAATCGAACTCACTGCCTGATTTCTAAATATCTTTTCATCAATGAGGAGAGCAGAGAAATATACAAGAAAAAATTACTGGGTCCAAAAACAAAGACGTAAAATGAAAACAAGTCAAATCAAATGTACCACGTCGGATAAAGTTCGACTTTTTGAGATTGAAATGTCGCTGTTAGTGATGCCTATAAATGGATGTAGGGTATAGACCGAAGGGAAATTGTCGGAAATTGCACTCTTCATTAGTCCAAGTGGAATTACACAAGTCCGTAAAGTCAAATCATAATATTTTTAATGTATGTGGGCCAGATACAATCAAGATGAACCGAATACCTCGTAATCGCAAAAAACTAGAACGTGTATAATTTTCCGAATTACATCAAAATAAAAAAAATACCAAAAGAAACATTTAAAATGTCGCCTGTTCGTAAACAGAGAAATGGTACTTTTATGGCACATGAATTTTGTAATTTACCGGGACCGAACAAAGAATGATGTACAACTTTGTAGGAACGATGAATTACGAGGTAATCTGTAAGTGATATAAGATCGATTAGGTAAATCAGTTGTTTACCAATAAACCAGAAACTGTACAAAAGAAAATCGGAATTGTTACTGTCTGAACTTCTGGAATGAGGAATTATGAGTATTTGCATTATCTGTAGTCGGATTAATATCCTCATCTTTGTTGTTATTATCAAATTTTGGTTGTTGTACCCTCCGTTGTTTCCGGGATTGATTTGTGACAGTCACCGGGTTTTTCTATCCCGAGGACGATTAGTACAAGTTCAGATTCAGTGGATAGCAGAAGGAGAATGATATACAGTCAAAGATTAAATAACGGTTCTGGTTCGAAATTCTCCAATCACTAAAGAAAGAAAGATACAAAAGTCGAAATACTAGTCCGTTTTTAAATGATTTAAATAATGAGAATTGTTTTTCAGTCTTGTATTAAAGATAAAACTGTCACGTCCAATTAAAGTAAATCTCTTACGATATTTGAACTTCAAAACAATCCCAAAATATCACAAGCGAAACGACAGAAATACACCGAAAGTGTATTTATGTAAAATTACAAAGACAAAAGAATTTCTGAGTTGAAGGAAAAAAAGGATACTTATATAAATTATTATAGTTAATAGTTATGGCTACTTAGAAACTATGAATACCGAAACAGGAAAATGTGTGCAATAAATATGCTTATACTACAAAATATCAGAATCACTAACGCGGCAAAATAGCTTTAACAATAAATCACAGGTGTGTAGCAAATTAGCCACAAAAAGGATAAAATATATATATATACATGCATGATAGAATAAGTTTTATCTTAATTGTGACAATCGGTTACGTTTAATATGATATATTATTCCATTCTTGTTATTGCTATCTAGAATCAGAGATTGCTCGCCTAGAATTTTATGAGATGTATCTGTTAATTAGTCTGGCTGAGAATCATACATTCAATAATAACCAGAAAGGAATTGGGAAAGAGGGAAGGGTAAAACTGTGTGTAAAGAAGAAAGGTAGTAGGTAAGAAGGCTAGAAAAAAACGAATTAAACCAGGTGAAATTCCGTGGTGTAACTCATCCGAGTTTCCATTACCAATAATAGTGGGACACGCAAATCATACATATTTAGTATGAATGACTGGTAAAAATTTGCTAGTCCAAAGAAGCACTGCAACGAAACGATGTTATTGGGCGCCGGCATGTCTTTAATCGAGGCAGCCCGTTCAGGATTTGGTCTCCTGATATCCTTGTCGATTATGTGCCCCAGGTGCCCCACGAGCCCAAACCACTCCATCCAGAGCCCGTTGGTATGACGCTTGCGTCGTATCCTAACGGTCCGGGTTCAATTCTCGTTAGTGGATGACTCCCAAATATAGTGCTTTCTGCATTCTGTTGAAAGTTTCTTCTAGACTTAATGACTTAATAATGATTATTTTAAATCGTCCTAATAATTTCTGTCATATATATATATATATATATATATAAGTGTGTGTGTGTGTGTGTGTGTGTGTGTGTGTGTGTGTGTGTGTGTATCGTTATGGCGAATAACCAATCATCTCATTATCAAAACAGTACAAAGATCTATACACGCATATTTAAAGCAATCTAGAAGCGTACCAACCACGATGTATACTATACAAGTCAAGGACATAAATGCGATACGCACATCCAAATGCAAAAAACATGCCTTAAAATAATGAAAGCTCTTATCGTAAAGAAAAGAACTCTTAGCATCATCAACTACGAACACTCCCACGTATGAAAACGTATTCAGGGATGTGTATGATATTGTGTATGTTGTTAACTTGGCCAAGATATGGCTTGTTCATTTTACATCTTCAAAACTAAACTGTTCCCAATTACTTCATTGCTAGGCCAGCTGCTAAGAAAGTCGGTTCTCTGGCTAGACAATATTTATCTCCATAATCTATCTTACATATCTATAAGTCTAACATTCAAGCATGGTTAGAATAGGCGCCGGTGCTATTGCTATACATTTAGAGATCCTTGATAAAATTCAAAAAAGAATCCGCAGTATTATTGAACATGATTTGGCACATCGGCTTCAGTCCATCTCCGTAACATTGGTTCCCTGTGCTTTTCTATAACTACTTTCATGGTAATTGTTAGGATGATGTTTCACTACGATATGTAGACATGATGAATTTAACCGCAGTACTAGGCTGGCCACAAGGTCTAATCAATTTACAGTTAAAATGTGTAGATGCAGCAGTAAATTCTATGCTATCAGTTTCTTTTCTCGCAATTCTCTCTTGCGGAGCTCACTTTCGGCTCCATGATGTCCACCCAAATTTAATCTGTAAAAAATTAAATGCAATATCAAACGCTACCTACTATCCTCCTGATTAATCTTCTTTTGTTCACGCTCATGAGCAATGTTTCTGTTTCTAACTCTTCCACAGCCAGTAAACCCTTGTGTCTTAGTGGATTTACTCCCTTGTTTGGAGAGAACTCGATTAAATAAATTATAGGAACATGATGAATAATTAAAAAAATTCAATTCTTGCTTCATAAATATATATATATATTATCGCACAGACAGACAAGCGTCCCGACATCGTGTTATGGTGCAACTCAAAAAAGACTGTCTTCCTAATAGAGTTAACTGTCCCCTGTGAAGAGAACAGGGTGGAGGCGCACGAGCTAAAGAAAAATCGATACGAGTCACTGCGTGCCGAAAGTGTGGAAAATGGTTGGACGTGTCATGTGATGCCTATTGAGATTGGGTGTCGTGGGAATCTGGGACATTCGGTCATTTCCTTCCTTTCAAGAATAGACATATATATATATATATATATATATATATATATATATATATATATATATATATATATATATATATATATATATTTAAATATATATATATATATTTATTTATATATATATGTATTTATATATATATATATAATAATAATTTAAACATATATCTATATATATATATAATTTAAATATAAATATATAATGATTTAAAATATATATATATATAATAATTTAAAATATTTATATATATATATATATAAGCAACAGTTTTAATTTATACCTATTTTCTTGAATAAGATGCAAATATGCAATTTTATTAGTTCTTTGTCCAGTTTAATAATTTTCTTACAGTTTTACTTTTCGGGTATTAATAGAGTGTAGCGATTAATGTCCAAATCAATTTCGGTCAATTCGTTAGCCATTTTTCAAGGGTTCATATATTTGCTTGTGCTTTTGTTCTAAACTTTATGGCGTAGAAGTAGTATTAATTATAAATCGTGCTCTGTGGAAGTACAATATCATTCCATGTTGAGGGAGTCTTCAAAAAAATGACAACGCTATTTTTCTCTTTTCAAAACTTACTCTAGTAATGTTGAGACTTGGTTCTAACCTGTTTTATCTCCAAACGTCATTTAAACTTAGATATTCTGAGAATGACAGTGTTATCTACAACGATTTTTTTCTTACGGACGCAGGTATTGCTATATAGATGTTCAACTTATGATATTGACATTGCTTAGGTGCTTTTTTTTTGCTCGAAGTAACATTAACGTTTATTAAAGATTCACTGCTTTGCCAGGGAAACCAATGTTTTTCTTTATCCGTGACATTCGTTAGTCACTATTATTGTTGATAACTGAAGGCTATCCAAGAGATTGAGTTCTCTGGATGATTGGTCTGTTTATGAAGAAAGAAATACCTTAAAATTTGCCTTTCTCTTTTGCCGGGCGTCTATGGCCTAGGGTCAGAATAAAAAAAAACTGATACCAAATCAGTCCCGGCCTGAAGCGATCGGATGTCTAAACTCACCGATGAGCTGTGATACAGCGAAACAGTCTGTCTCTGGATAACTAATATATATGATGTATATATGTGATGTTCATTCCTGTATATATGTGATGTACATATATATATATATATATATATATATATATATATATATATATATATATATATATATATATATATATATATATATATATATATATATATATATATATATGTGATGTTCATTGCTTTGTAACGCACAAAAATATAATGGGTGGCTGAGTAGAATTGCTCGAAAATAAATTAGAAGATATGTCTTCAAGAACGTGGACATTGGCCGCACCCAGTGCAGCTCTACATTCATCAATTCGTGTTGAGGAATTTGATTTCGCGTATTTCATTGACCAATTTACATAGTTTCATTTATATTATTTACATTATTCGGACTATTGACCTCATCTTCGCCATATTTATTACAACGTTTCGGCCGTTTTACGCTCCGGCCTTATTCAGGTGGCTGGAATGTCGAATGGAACCCTTTATTTCGCTCACTGGGGTAGACTGTTCTAGTTCCTCGTGCCATGTTTAATGGATGTCAGTTATCAGTTATCTCCTGTAAATTCCCCTCTCCAACTTCTCCACTGCCTTAACCGGGGATTGAACTCACGCACTTTGGGTCCTGTCACAGGATCTAACTAACGCCTTTATCCACTGTGCCATGTGTCCACTATTTTGTGGCATTTGTAAAATTATGTTTCCTTTCTTATCCTCTAAATATTTAACTTTCATTTATGATTGTTATATGATATATTTTCACTTTATTGATAATTTCCAACATTGCATTGCATTAATTATCCTTTGCAGAAACTTTTTCAATTTTTTTACGACCTATCGTAATATTTATATATGCATTAGTAGTCGGTCAGAAAAAAAAGCGTTCAATTAGAACGGAGGAAAAACATTATCATGTTTAGAATTAACAGAGTCTATCTTCTTCAATTATTTAAAGTACTTTAACGAAAACATTTTGAATTAATGCAGTTACTGATATAACAAATATAGTGTGTATTTTATTTAATCGAATTTAGCCGAGGACATGTTGGGGTAAAACAGGTAACATGACGCCCACTTCATACCACAATTATTTTGGAGTTTTTGAAATTCAGTTTGTCAGTGTTCTGCCAGGGATGTAAAAGAGGATACATTTATATAAAGCAATTGTTAAGTTTGATGAAAATTGGTTGAGAGATCAACGAAAAATAAGAAAGAAGCCAGTATGCTTTTTACGCGGCTTTTCACTATATGGCTGAACTCAATCAAGTTATCAAGTTATATGGATGTTAAACAATCAACTTTATTGTTGGCTACAACTGAGCGAAGTTTCTATTAGATTAATTGAAAACTGACGTAGATTTTAGTTTAAAATTTGTGTTGAAAGCGATTTTTGGTTTTTCGCATTTTTTCTCTAAACGCAGTGGCGTAGAAATAAAAAAAAATGAGGTATCGTTGAGCACGTCATGATATAAGTAACCTACATACCGAGTTTGAACGAAATCGAAGGAAAAAAGTTGAATTTATCGATTTTTGATTAATCGATTTTACGCTAAAAATCTATCTCTTACATTGTACAAGTTTGGTCAAAATCGGTTGGAGGTATCACGCAGAGAGACAGACAGACACACAGGGACACACAGACATCCTCTGTTTTATATATACATATATTGATAGATAGATAATAAGATTTTATTTGCAATGCGATACGCCTCGAGTTATTGTAAATAAAATGTCGCACTAGTTTTTGTCAATATAGTAAAAACATATCAGCTTAAATTCATATTGCATATCTATATATCTATATTCTAGCTGAGGCATTGGGTTTTTCAAAATAAGCAGCAACTTTCAAATGTATTTTCTTTCTTGATTTATCTATGTAGCTGCAGGCTTTCTCCTTGATAATATGCCGAGTGAAATATATTCACCCTTGAGCGTTTTTAGAAATTCAAGATTGCGTCAAAGATGGCTGCTATTACATGCTATGGCCTATAATTTTTGTTATACTCAAAATAAGATCATAATCATTGTATCAAGGCGCATGTTTTGGGGTTAAGCAATCTTTGTAACAAGTCTGTTGCTAAATCCATGATTGCTACCCATATGGTCACGAAATCAGGTTTCGAGCTGTAAAATGCTTCACATTTAACTCATAGTGATATTTTCGTGGCTTACTCAAATATTCCAGGTGTCAAAATATCCAATAAACCATGTACAAATAAACTAAAGTATTTATTCATGGTCTAATTCGATATGTACGTCAGAATGTACATGCCATGTTGCTTACAAATCAGCTAGTGTTACAGTAGCGCTGATAATTTTGTTCTCTAGTTTAATAAGCTACTGTGTATATTAAATTATTTCGGCAATTTTTATGGTAAAATTATTGGATTATGTGAAGTTGGCGTTTAAACTGACACCCAATATCGATTTACGGTTGGTTTTTACCTGAAAACAAGCAAGATAATGGAGTTGTTCCAACTCAATAATTTTTCAAAAAATTACCATTCCATTATGCCCAGGTAAATCTCACCTTAATCTATGCTTTTTGGAAGCACCATATATTCTTACAGACACAAAATATCGACATCTTTAAATTGAAAGTTTATATCTTGACACATGTCTAATACACAATATGAGATTGATAGATTTGTAGGCAAATTCTAAATAAACTAGACTATTTAATGTTTGGATGTTTGTTTTTTATTTAATTCTTACAAGCATGTCCTTCTTCCAGCCATATAGTGCAAGTAGATGTCTTCCAATCAAAAATAAATAATACTGAAAATACGACCTTCTTTCATTCCCTGAAGACGCTTCGTTGTTTAGAGCGTGAGGATAACATTTAGGGCAAAGATGGTCTCTTCTGATTTGTACGCATATGTTTTCCAACGTGTTTCAGGAATTAACTCACTGGATGCTGTTTAAAACAGACTCTTAACAAAGATTTGGCCTTCCTAATAACCACTAGGACTGTCATATTTATTTTAGGGACATTATTATTAAGAAATAAAAATATAAAATAATAACAATAATAAATATCATAAATAAAATAAAATAAATAAGATGAAAACTTTTGTTTTTTAAATAAAAACAAAATTATAAAAGTTCTCTCAGCTTGTAACAAAAACTTTTCCTGCTTAAAAAATTTCTTCGCGCCATAAGACGCCGTACTGATTCTCTCACTCTTCTCATCGTCATACTGTTTCTCGTAAGTTGACCTTATTTTCTCCCCCTATAACATCCAACCATTTTACTGAAACATACACACACACACACACACACACACACACACACACACACACACACACACACACACACACACACACACACACACACCAGTACAAAAAATAAATAATTTACAACTTAACACTCATTTAGTGTTATTTATTTGAATGTTTTTATTCATGTGAACACGTGTCTATCCCTGCTGGGATGAAGTGAATGACCCCCACCACACACACACACACTATTTCATAAAGATGGGAAATCGGGTATCCAGATTTTAATACAATTTAAATTTTTGTTTGGTTGTTTCTTTAACGGCATATCAACTCCTTATGGATCATTTAATCACGAGTTAATTTTTTTCGAGTTTTGAATTAAAATATGATACGTCATTATATATATGTATGTATATATATATATATATATATATATATATATATATATATATATATATATATATATATATATATAATCAACACTTAGAGGCGACAGTCTGTTTTATGCTAGATGAAATCATCAGGGCACCAGAGCTGTTATTTTTCTCGAGCCGAGATAAATAACAGCACTCGTGGTCTGATGAATGCATCTAGCATGAAACAGACTGTCGCCTCTAAGTGTTGACTTCTATGTTCACTTTTATATTTACACATGCTCTATCTCTGATATTGAGCAGTTTATCCCATAAATATACCACATTTTAAGACTATATTTCTTCATATATATATATATATATATATATATATATATATATATATATGTGTGTGTGTGTGTGTGTGTGTGTGTGTATAAAATTGTGTGTATTTAGGTAGAATTCTTTCATTGATGCCTGTTTTTAATCCTATCTAAGCCGACATCAATATTGTGATTTTCTTTCTTCGTATAATGATAATGTTATAAAGCTTATCAGACGATACGAAAAGAATTTACATAAAATAAATAGACAAAACTTGCCTATATTATTTAATTAAACATGCATCAATATATATATATATATATATATATATATATATGTATATATATATATATGTATATATATATATATATATATATATATATATATATATATATATATATATATATATATATATATATACACACGTTATTCTGATTCACAATTATGTACATGGTAGCTGATACTTAGCTTTTGTTCGTGTATGTGTTTGTGCGTACATAATTACTAGAGACGGTGATACGTGTATTTTATATAGTTTTGTTGAAGTTATATTTTCTAAAACAGTTTGATTTCTTTAAGAACTTCTAGGATATTATATTGATGTCAGGGAAGAGTTCTTTCGTGTTTGTTCTTTGGTTGATTTCGTTTAGAGATATATCAACTACTATGGGTTATTTAATGCCGAAATCTAAATATTTTGAACGCAATAATAACATTATCCGGTTCTCCGTGTATTGTTTTTTTGTCTTACAGGTTTATTTCTTTTTGGGGGCAGCAATAGTTTCATGAAAGGTTATAATCAACTCGAAAATGTACATATATTCATTAAAGGCATCGTAACTATTTAAGAGATATAAAACTATGCATGACGCGTAATCGTAATATCTATTAGCCAGGTAACACTTCCTATTTCCAGTTTTCATGTATTTCATATAGTTCTCAAGAGTATCATCTGAAAAACAGATTGTGATACAGAAGAGTGAGAACATATATGATAAGGGGGTTAGTATTGCTAGATATTATGGAAGTTATCTCAGCTTTGTAGTTATGAGTTAGACGTAGCTGCTATCATTTCTCCTAGAGTCACACACATAGATATGAAAAGAGAATCTCGATATTGGCCTTAGGATTGCGATGATGAAAACCATTGAACCGTGAGTAAATGTTAAGCATTTCATATATGGTAGGGTCTGTATCATTGACATTGCTACATCGAAGATTAAATTATTGTATATGGTTACACTGAAGCCATTTTCTTATTTCACTTATTTGATAATATCCTAGATTTGAAACTATACCGGAAATTGAAAGATTAGATATAATATTGCACTTTAATGCAATTGAGCATATCTTTAGGATATTTGATTGAGTCGAAAGACACAACGCATTTATTTGCTCGAAATGTTTTTCAGTTTCTTTTTTCACTAGCTGTTCTTGTATTTTTCTTTCTCTATGTGCCTGTAAAACCCTCAATAACTAGGCCTATCAGAGATAACAAATGCGATAAATTAAAGGGGCGTGGCAGTAGTCGTCACATGATCTATATGCAATTCAACAGACCATGTTGATATCCCAAAGCAGTTTCTCGCTTCATAAACCCAGCAAGACAATCGTCTCGGTATGGTTCCACAGAGAAAATGAAGCAATATGAATATGAGGAACTACAAGAAAATAGAGAAGCATGTGGCGAATTTCCAAGAGATGCAATGGACAATTAGTCTCTTCATCTACGCTAATGTGTATGATAACGAATATAGGTGATATTAATCTGTTCACATGCAGTTTCACACTTTCTTTCGTTTGGTGTGTGCTTTTCAGGGCTTCATCAGTCTTTCTCGAGTGGCTACGAAATGAACCTGTTTCATATTTAAATATGCATAAAGCCCTAATATTTTGTAAACCTTTACTCTGTGCCATTCTTTTGTCACACCACCGAAGACATGAGTCGGAATATCTAAGAATCTACTATTTTCATGAACCGTTGAATCCTATAATTCTCATCAAATAATTGATATCACCTCGTCGATGAAGACTATTAAGGAATCGGTTAGGATAATTCCATTTAACAAATAGACCTTTCATAGTCGTAACTCTCATGTAAATAATTCGATCTTTTCTCCAAATTCGTGCTTGAGTTTTGCTTCCCTCATAACTGTCACACTCGTTACATACCTCCAAAGACGAGTTCACTGCAATTTCAGGCTTTTAATCTATTTTACCCCTGACCATCAATGCCCTACTCGCGTATCTCCGTCATTTCCTGTGTTGTGATTCGCTTGATTTTATCCTCCCTATCTCGGCTAGCGTCACTTTCTTCTTGTGTTCCTGTGACCAGGACGATCAATTAATTTTTAGACAGCTGGGAAAATGCTCTGAATTTTGGGAGGCAATTTTCGCGGTAGCGTCAACAGAGTTTCAATTGACCATAAGTTCTTCCATGGTGATTGTAGGATTTTAATGTTTATTTTCTGGTTTGGTTTGGTTTGTTCTACGGCATATCAACCTCAATGGGATATTTAATGCAGACAAGATTTTTATTGACGGTAATATTTTTTTTTTCAAAAATATATTGTAGGTAATATTTTTTCACAAAAATGTATTGCTGATAATATTTCTTTTTTCCAAAATGTATGGGTGGTAATATTTTTCTTTTTAAAAAACATACTGCTGTTAATAATGTCTTACAGAGAATAATTTTATTTTCAAAAATGTATTTCTGATAATAATTTTTCCAAAAAGGTATTGCTGGTATTAAAATCTATTTGTATACTTTTATATTGTTTTGAGTTAAATATTTGCCCATAGCTGGGACCCTTACAGGTGCTACCACCACAGGCCATGGTGAACCTGGGAACATCAGCAATTAAGAGGTAGTGCCACGCTCCTCAAAATCACCTGATCTAAGGCCTCGCTCTCGTAGTTTTTCGTCTTACCCAGGACACGGATGTAGTTTATCGTTATACCCAGAATGGGTTTATTTTCTGTGATAATTTCATATATTTCAGGATAGCCTCTTTTAGCAGTCGTATTCATCATAATGTCTTCCGCTGTCTACACAACTTCTACTGTTTACTTACTCTCCTACGAGAAACAACCCGCTATTTATAAATCCGCTGCATGAAACTGTTCTCGACAAATATTTTAATATACTTCTGTATCTATTTTCTTTGTGAAAGCTCTATACCATTCTACAATTCCGATTTATATTGCTTGATCGAATACCAAAACTGCTAGATTATTTTTATCGTTTCAGTAGCATATTGCAAGACACATTCAACTTAATGCTTTTTTTAACCTTTTTTCTACTGACAGGCAAGCGGCGGATATAGAAAGATCACTTTACAGCCAACATATTCTCTTCAAATTGATTATCACAATTTTACCATGGAAATTTATATTTTAACGAAAGTTAAAAGTTATACTGTAGGATGTAACTCTTCTGATCTTGGCCGTAATATGTAACGCCCACTAGTAAGCAATTGGTGAAAAAATATTGAATATTGATATATCTTAATTTGATCTCCGAAATTCTCAAGCTACGTTGAAAACAAAGCAAATTATATGTGATAATATTTAATGGTTGTCATCCTGGTAATGACTTTCAACTTTCAAAACACTCAAAGTTGAACAAATTTCACTGAGTAGATTCTTAGAATAAAATCCAAATTCATATATCATTAAACGAATTCTCTATTAAGGCCAGAATTGGTTCACCTAGCGCCTTGCTCACACATCTTCCTGTTCCATTAAATACGAGTAGAGGTTTATCCCATATTTTCTGTTTAAGAAAGGATTTCATTTTCATCTTTCAATGCTTTATTGAAAGTAACTGTCTCAAAAGTTTGATGGTCTAAACGATCGATGGCTTCTAATATCCATTTTGACGTTACGATTGGGAGTTTTCTCGTTACTGCATCTCAAGTACCAGCATAGATGCCGAGCAATTTGGTAGCGCTCAGATAGATTGTTCTGGACAACAGTTGCATAATATTTGCAGTGCTATATCGCGAATACAGAGGTGTTGCTGGGCATCCCTGAGTCTATAATGTGCTGTATTCGTAGTCACCTTCCTGTCTGTTAGTATTACCTTAGAGGAGGAGCAGCAACAAATTATTATGGCATTTTCAATCTCAACATTTTCTGTGACTGCAATGATTAAAAAAATAGAAGGAAACCATTTTGCAAAAAATCAGGAAGCACCTCAACCTTTCTTTTTCCAATATCCTTGGTATATGTATCAATTAACATAGTGTAAAATCTTTTCTTTTGTAACCTTCTCCATTTGTTTTAACACACTTAAATATAATTTTTATATTTCTATCATTTTTTTAATCATTTCACTCTAAGCAAGGCACTAAAGCCTCTCGGACGTAAGGTGTTATTAAGTGCTAGAGAACATGTGAAAACTACAATTAAGGAAAGATGACAATAAAAGAACAGTAATTAAGAATACAGAAGATAATGATTGACATTGCATTAAATTTCGAAGATCAAACTTGACTGGAAAGCAAGAAACTGGAAAAGCGTTCCACAAGAAGAGAAGTGCGATAGAAGAAACTAGTAACATAGAACTTACGGTTTCATCTAGCTATTACACTTGTAAAATTATGAGTCCTTGACGCCAATCTAGTAATGCGCTTAAATTCATTAAATTTCGATATCACAGAATACTTTATTTTACGATATATTCCTATTTGTCGAAAGGAATCAAGGGAACATAAGCATGATTTTTAGGGTTTATATCTGGGAAAATCTTCTAATAGCAAGGGGATCATAAGCCCATAGATGAATTTTTCGTTTGATTTCGTCTCTCATTATTATACTCAGCTTTTCTCTTTATCAATTATCCCCCTTCTTCTCGGAACTGTACCTCGTTAAAGAAAATATCTGACATACAAATATTTATCACTCTCTCTTTCTCGGCATTCATCATCAAACATCGTCGTGTTTAATGATTTTAATGATAAAGTCAAATGGCTTCAGTCAGTCACGTGATATGCGGGATACACGCTTAGGCGGTTATGTATCTTTCGATACATGACTGACGAGGCAGATCTCTTTTCCATCAGTAGGTTGCCATTTATTTCTGCGGTAGACCAGTTGACATCCAAGGTTACACAACCCGGTCTATTTAACCATAGCTGCGGGGAGAAGAAGAGGATTCATGTCCAACCCACGGGTATTAGCACGTAAGTGAATGTAATGGATCTGACTGGATTTCGAACTCTTCGCTCCGATTCCTCAATCCGAGCCTCTATCCATTACTCCACCGTGGCTTAATCCTTCTAATATTACTGATATTGCCGTTATTCCGATTGCCAATGTTCCTCTTGCTCATTCTCGCGGTCAAATTCAGAATGTTTTCGTCTTTTTCTTACTAGTTCTGACCAACATGTTTCTTTACTCGATTTCCATCCTTAGCTTCTCTCCAGACTCTTATCGTTCCTTTAAATCTCTTCTTTGGGGAATTCGGATAACTCTGTAGTGTTTATTAACATTTCTTGGACTCGTTTATTAGGCACGAACTTCCTATTCACAAGACTTCTTTCTGTTATCAGCTTACCAATTGGGATTCCTTTCGAGACTGTTTTTTTTCACGATGCCGCTTGCAGGGGAATATTTAAATTTTCTCTTGAAATTTCTGCTTCTGAAGTTTCTTCTTGTGTGAAAGCCGGTTATAGATGATTTTGTACCATATAGTAAATAACAGGAAAACAAAACACTATTTTCTTCTTGGTTCACACCTGCCTCTTCTGCCCACAGGAATTATCTTTTTTCGGATATACCAACGTGATAAATCTGATCACAAGATATGTCTCTTTGTTTCCTCTCGGAACAACTGCAAACATGTCATCGAAAGGCTAAGTCTTTGTTATGTAACAGAATGAAGTACTGTATATCGTCTCACATGTTTGGTTCTCGTGATTACAGGAGGCTCTCTAAGAATGTGTAAAAAAAGGCTAGTCCTTAATACCTCCTCTCTTTATTCAATAATGTTTTGCCTGATAATCCTCTTTTAACAGTATTCTCATCAAGTCAGAATACCGGCAACATCAAAAATGTTTGAAGGACTGAGCCATTTGACTTGATGATTATTAAAATCGTTACGCATGAAGAAGTATATGTGTCCACATTTTGACTTAAAGTTGAGGAATTGAGGAATCGGAGGTGACGAGTTCGAATACCAGTTGAATCCATTACATTCACTTACGTGCTAATACCTCTGAGAAAAGGTATAAATCCTCTTCTTCCCACCTCCCAGCTACAGGTTAATAGCAGGGCAGACTGGGCTTTATAGCCATGGATGGCAACTGGTCTACCGCAGAAGGAAGTGGCAACCTACTGCCGAAGAAATCTGCGTCGTCAGTCATGTATCAAAAGATACATGATCTCCTACACGTGTATCACGCATGGCACGTAACTGACTGACTGGCTGTGTGATAGGCATATAAATAAGCTCATTGTCTACGCTTTCAAATCTGATCCCCACACAGCATGGCATCCCTACAATTGTCCTGGAGAAAAGTACCACTGAATTGGCTCCAGTTCTTTCTAAGCTGTACAACAAATGAATTTCTGCTTTCTGCTTACTGTATTGTTGAAAATTCTCTTCTTAGTTCCTGTTTTTACGAATTCTGGAGAACTGACTGATTCTTCCGACTATCGATTTATTTTAGCGTTTATCTCTTTTTGGCAAAGTACTAAAGGCTTTAATCAATTCCGAATTGGTTAAGTATTTCACCTCGCACGGTTTTCTTCCAAAAATACAATACAGCTATCGATTATGTAGGTCAATGGTCAATGTGTTGACTGTTATTGCTGAAAAAGTCTGTCAAGTTTTAAATAAGAATGGCGAAGATCAAACTCTCGGATTAGATAACTCAAAGACGTTTTGGCACGCTGGTCTTTCTCAGAAATGGAATGGTTATAGTATTTCTGCTCGTTTCTTTAATTTTATTCAATCTTTCTCATCAAATCGCATAATGGATTCTGTCTTGAACGACCATTCTTCTAGATCATTTTGTATTAATATAAATAACCCAGGGCTCTGTTCTTTGAAATATTTTGTCCCTTATTTTAATCAACGAGTTTCACGGTGCCATCTCTGCTGACAACACAGCGTTTTACTCCTGTTTTAATAGTAAGTCTGATAAAATCAAAATCACTGGTGATCTAAAACAAATGACCGTCACTTTGATGTTAAGTGAGACAAGGAGCGTCTTGTTCATTTTAACGCTTCCAACATGAAACAAATCTCATTTTAAAGAAGCTTCCATCAGCATCGTTCATGCTAACCTCAGGGAGTAAAAAAATTAAATGTGCCTGCATGATCTCACGTTTCCCACTGACATTAAGTGGACCGATTATATTGAATCAATTGCAAGACCTACTTTTTCACTATGTCGTACTTTATAATCTTTCTCGCTAGAATGTATCTTGCACATTGATAGATCTACCATTCGACCGTGCATCGAATATTGGTGCCACATCTGGTCTGGTGCTTCTGTTATATATCTGGATATTCTTGACAAAATCCAAAGAAGAATCTGTAATCATATCTAGCATCTTGGCTTCAGTCGATTCCCCAGCGCCGAGACTTAGCTTCTCCAATGTAGCTAACCCGTGACTTTTCTATAAATATATCCACGGAATTTGTTCTGATGAGTTTTCCTATTCATACAATGACCTTACAGATATAAAATTAGTATTAGAGTAGCAACGAGATCTCATTTCAATACTGAAACTCCTAATTATAACTGTAAGTTATAGTCTAATAGTTTATTATTCCGGTTTCTACTTTCTTGTCAACATTTATCTTAATAAATGAAATGTAATGTCAATCGTCATCATATCTCTCTTGTAATTTCGTCCTGTTATTGTCATCTTGGTTTCATCCTGGAAGCTTTTATTGAAAAGCGTTGGGATGAAACGTTTTCAGGTTCGTCTGAGTTTTTCTAGGAACACTCTAGTATTTCTTTCAGAAAATGCTTAAAATTGTATCAATATCGATTGATTAAGCTGGCTTATTCGCGAAAACAATAACTTGGGATATAATATCTGATAGTGTGTAATGATAATACATTTGTATATTAAAGACCAGTCGTTTCATTTGAAAAAAATAAAAAATAAAACACTAACATATTTTTTCACATTGTAGTAGGGAAATTGATCCGTCGGGTTCATTTCAAAGGAAATGAATCGTCAAATCAAAGTGAAAATATTTACTTTAATTATATTAATAAATAAATGAATTCGAGGATGTTTTATATTAGTGTTGTGGGTTCCGAGATGAATCCGATATCAATGAATAACAAACGCCAAGAATGGATAAAGAAAATAAATGTATTAACGTAATAATACAAACTGGTAATACGGGTTAGTAGATCCAGGAATGTGGGTTTGTAGCAATAATATATATACGGTCTTGGTATTGAAGTATCGCTGTATGACTCCTTACTGAATCTACGTGCTCTCTAACTGTGACTCTTGTGCTACCCTCCTCTATTACAGACTTTCCGGGTATTCACTGGTAGTAGTATATGTATACCTCCGGTGAGTCCATTTGTGTAAAAAGGGGAGACCCTTGAATAATTAGAAAGGAAGAACACTTCAAATAATTTTTAGAAATTTCAATTTTTTTCATATAAATATTACAACAAAAAGAAATAGAACTAAACCAGACAAAAATACAAAACCCTTCAACCTTTATTTCTCCAGTAATCGTGGTATCCGTTCCAACGTCTACATCGTAGAATGTTTTCTCCTGGAACTGTCGCCAGATAACTTTGCCCTTTGTAAAAACAACTGAAATTCTTACAATGCTGCCACTGAATTATTGGTTCAAGGATATCTTCCCCTGAAAAGTTCCCAGCATTCACATGCATGGCCTTAGTGTTTACATCCGGGATAATGTTCCAATGGCGATGGTAATGTCTCTCGAGGCCCCGGAATACTTTATCGTGTGTTTCCGTCTTCCATTACAAAACTCTGTCAGGTACCTCTTTTTCATTTACCGTCATCCCTCTTCTCAGGACTGCAGAGTATATTAGACATAATAGATGACAGTACAGAGAAGGCGCTTTCTTCCCATCCATCTGCGAACATCTTTCTCTTCTGTTTATTTGATGCTCACAATGTCACACGGCTGAAATATTCCAAGGCACTGATGTTGCCGGTATTCAGACATTAAATATTTTCAATGCCTAATCCCTCACTCAAATCATGGACTTCCCTACTCGCTTCCTTAAAAAAAACGAGCAACAGGCTTCTCTGATTTATCTCTGACCCCCTGTCTTCGCTCTTGCGGACTCTCTTGATAACAACGACAACTCTGTGTTAGCTGCTGATATTTCATTCCAATAATCTATTAAACATAAATCACCTATCCATAAGAACTCTCTCCCTTACCAGCATTCAGAATTAGTATCTATCTATATTTCTGAGATGAGGTATTATGTACACTATTTACATTATTCGAACTATTGTGCCATGTGTCCTCAAGGACAGTGGATAAAGGCGTTAGTTAGATCCAATGACAGGACCCAAGAGTGGGCGTTACCCGGTTAAGGCAGTGCAGAATTTGAACAGGGGAATTAACTGATAACTGGCATCCGTTAAAAATGGCACGTGGAACTAGAACAGTCTACCTCAGTGAGCGGAATAAAGGGGTTCAGTTCGACATTCCAACCACCTGAAGAAGACTGGATTGTACAACGGCCGAAACATTGTAATAAATATAGCGATAAAGATGAGGACAATAGTCCGCATTATGTAAATAGTATCCAGAATTGGGACTCCGTGATTGGATTTTCTCCGTGACGGTCCTTGGACTGACATCTTTAATATCCCAATAGAAAAATTGAGGTTTCTCCCTGGGTCAAAGCCGTCCTGGACGCTTTCATCCCTTCTCGGAAATACCAGGTAAAACTTCAATCATCTACATGGTTCGCATGAGCATACTCGGCCGCTATAGCACTCCACTATTTTCGGCTATACCAGCATAAAGACTCTCGTCTGACAGGTGCCTATTCATTACTGCTCGTAATAAATGTAAACGTATCCTCGAAGGAGCTAAGTTCATTTTTTCCGAGAGATTACTAGCAGATTCCTAATAGGGTATTAAGTAAGTGCAAAGTCTCTATTCCCCCACCTTCGATCAAATAGATATGTTATCATACTCTGCTGATAAATGTTTTGTCTGTAAACCCTCCTCAAAATTTTACTCTTGATTCCTCTTTAGCTTCTCTGCCTAACTTCCCACTTAGAACTGAATATCTCTTCAGTGATATTCACATAACCCCATCCATGTTTTCTGCTATCACCTCTAACGTTGACTCCTTCTAATCATGTGCACCTTATAGCATCCGTGAAATAGTCATTAAGAAATGTGTTCCAGTACTGGCTCCTGTTCTCTCTAAACTGTATAATATATAACTCGCTCCCACATGTTTTACTGCCTGCTGAGAGTCATCGTCTGTTGTGCCAGTTTTTAAGAACTCTGGTGAACCTTCCAACCATATTACCCATCTACAACTTTTGTGGAAAATCATAGAAGCCATGATCAATGCTGAACTGGTTCATCATCTCTTACCCCAGGACCTTTTCTGAGACAACCAAAACGGCTTATCTTTCTCCAGTTCAGTTGCTGATGTACTGACGAAAATTGCGGAAAGTGTCTATCATGCTATAGATAAAAACGGTAACTTTCGGACTGCAGCAATAGACATCTCGAAAGATTTGAAAGGGTCTGTCATACGAGTCAAACTGAAAAGTAACTGTAATTCTAGACACATTTTTAAGCTGATCCAGTTTTTCCTATTCAAATAAAATTTTCCTGAACGGCTACTCGTCCAGATCATTTCGTATGAAAGTGGGTGTGACAAAGGGCTCCATTCTTAGTTTAACGCTTTTTAATTTTCATTTGGAACCTTCCCGATCATATAAGCTCTCAACTTGCATCTACGCTAGCGATGAAACCGCTTACTCCTGCCTCAACAGTAAGGCTGATCAGTCTGACACAATCGAAATGGAAGCCGATGTCCAAAGCAACCACAAGTCCATCGTTAACTGTGGAAAAATATGGGTTGTTAATTTTAACGCCTCCAAAACTAAAATTCTTTCCATTAAGCTTCTGCTATACATCAGCATGACGGATACTAGCCTCCAGGAAAGTGACTCGTTGCGACTTCTCAGTTGACATGAATTGGAAACACTACATTGTATCCATTGCTTGGTCAGCTGCTAAGAGTGTCAGTTCACCGTGTCGTGCTCGACCATTTTTCTCTCCAGAATCTATCTTACATATCTACAGAATGCGATGGATAAAGTGGCGTCTAAATTACGCAAAAATGAAAGTAGCAGTCACATCTCATTTTAGCAGATATATTTACCAAAATTACAAAAATATTTTGAAACGCAAAAGAGTAGATCTATTCAATAAAATCGCCATTGGCTTCAAGCACGGCCTCCAGACGACTTTGGAATCTCATGAAACTCTTCTGGACGAATTCCTTCTTTAAGATGATAAATGCTGCCATAATACTTCTCTTCAGTTCATCTTTGGTGTTAAAGGAATTTTGTTGATCTCATGCTCTAATGCGCACCACACATAATAATTAAATCGGTTGCAGTCTGGGAACTTGGGTGACCATATATAACAGGTTATGTGGTCGTAGAAATTGTCTGGCAGCCATGACTGTGTTCTGCTTGTGTGGCATGGTGCAGTCCTGTTGCCAGACATAGGATGTTGACCCAGGAAAGCACTATCTCCTCAAGACATTTGACGTCGGCCTCCTTGTTGAGTCTGAGGCCATCGCCAATTCGGCAGTTTCTTTCTGATCTTTTTCGATTACAGTGAATTTTCCGAGCTGCCGTAGTTTCGTAATCGGCATTAGTGTCATTCAACTCGTTCCGAATCATATGAATCGTCCACTGAAATGATCGTATTGCCGCTTCCTACTCGAATACCAAGCAGTAAAGCATGCCGGTTCCAATTTTCTGACGGACTGAACTGCAGTCGATGAAATTAAAAAAAACAAAAAACAATGCGCATGCGCGAAATTAAAATTATATAAAGGTGACAATTTATCATTGCACCCTGTATAAATTTATCTATCTCCTTCATGAGATCCAAAATGAATCAGTAGTATTATCGGTTCTGATCTGGCAACTCGGTTAAAGTGATATTCTCGTAGCCGTAAAGTTGCCTCTCTGTTGCTTTTCTATACATACTTTCATGGTAATTGTTTGGAAAATCTCTTTGCTATGGAAACTATGGTACTTTATGAATTTAAGCGCAGTATTAGACTGCGGTCGAGATTTCATCAATTTACAGTTGAGCTGGCTAGATGTAGCCTAAGTTCTCGCACTTCTGTTTCCATGCTTTACAGCAACTTTAAATGCAATGTCAAACGCTATATACTGTCACCTGATTACTTTTTTCTCTACCCGCTCATTAGGAATATTTCTGTTCCTAATTCTTCCACACCTTGTAACCTCTTGTATTTTCATGGCTTTACCTCCTTGCACGATAATCATGTTTTAAATGTCAAATTCAAATGTCACACCCAGATATTTCTTTCCTTTGAGGCGATTTGAAAAATTGTCAGACGCGTCCAATATAGTGGTAAAATGTACACATAGAAGTAGGTTTAAACTTATATAAGAAAATAATTCTTACCTTTTTACTTCTTAACACCCGCCCATAATGTTGATTATAGAACGATAATTAACTTTTACAATTTTCATCTATTACCCATTAACCATGTCGTATAGCAGTCCCCTAATTTATGTAATTAATTATTTTTTAAAGAATTTCTGGTATGGCGTGATTTCGCTAATAATTTAACCTATACTTAAAGTTATAAATTTAGGATAATTTAGTCCATCTTTAAATTGCTTTGTCTTTAAGTTGCCATTCTTTAATAATACAAAACCCTAAATCTATTCTTTCTTTATATTATTTGTCTAAATACGATTTATCGTTAATATTATCAATACATATTTGTTGTTAGTAGAATTTGGTCTTCCCTAGCTGGAACCTAAATTTATTTATATATAATTAAAGGTGTTGGTTATAAATAAATTCCCTTTTCGGCCCCACCTTTAGTTTCAGTTCAACACCTCACTATTCATATAACCCCAACTTAGGATCATAAGTGTTGTGCATTCCGGGATGAAATCCGGTATCATATAATAACAAACGCCAAGAATGACTATAGGAAAATAAATATATTAACGTAATAATACAAACTGGTAATACAGGTTAGTAGTTCCAGGAATGCGGGTTAGTAGAAAAATATATATATAATCTTTGGTATCGACGTATCACTGTATGACTTCTTACTGAGTCTAAGTGCTCGCTCACTGTGACTCTTGCTCGCTACGTTCGTACGCTTTCCTTCGTCGTTCGTTAGAAGTAGTATACGTATACCATTTGTGAGTCCATTTGTGAAAAAAGGGAAGGACCCCTGAACAATAAGGTTAATATTGGGGTTAATTCCAGCGGACACCTTCCTCTTTTATTGAGAAAATTAAAGAAAGAATGAAATATAAGGGCCGTAAAATGACAGAGGGAATTCGCCGGCGTTTTAATGAATCCTGAAGGTACAGAACTGAAATCTGTTTTGAAAAGGAACTGCACATATAATTAAATAACTAGGAAATAAAAATGTCATATTTAATTATACTATTAATAAATTATCCATGTGGTATGCCCCTTTTGCCTCACCCTTCATATCAAGGGCACCGTAGAGTAATGGATAGCGGCTCGGATTGAGGAATCGGAGATCCCAGTTCGAATTCCAGTCGAATCCATTATATTCACTTACGTGCTAATACCCTTGGGAAAGGTATGAATCCTCTTCTTCTCCACCAATCTATGGGTAAATAGGAGTGCAGACCGGGTTCTATAGCCTTGGATGGCAACTGGTCTATCGTAGAAAGAAATGGCAACCTACTGCGAGAAAAAAAAATCTGCCTCCTCAATCATGTATAGAAAGATACATGATCGCCTAAGTGTGAATCACGCATAACTGACTCTATATTGAAAAGGTGACGTTTCTCATTGTTTTTTCATGATAATCTTTGAAATAATATTTGGTCGCTTATCTTGGATGCACGACAATGTCCTGCGTTGGTTCCACGTAATCGCCTTATTTATTTCCCGCCTTTTCTTATCCGTGCAGTTCTGCCTTTACTGTTTTATATAGCTTTTTACTCGATATTTATATTCTTCCTCCAGTAAATTAATCTGACAATCAGTTTATATTTCTTGATTTTCCATCCTTCTGAATCTATCTTCCGTTCGTTTTCTTCTTTATCCTATGTACTGCTCAATTCCCTTCATCCTTTCTTCTTATGCATTAACTGCTTCTTCGTTGTTTTCATCGTGAATGTGAACAAAGTATTTGCGTTTTTCTCTCTGTCACTCTAAATGTCTGAGAGAAAAAAATGGACGTTCTCCATGATGGCAAGCGAGGTCAACTGCTCCGTATTCGTTAGCGGTCCGCTTTTTCTTGAGATTCCAAACTAGGAATCCGAAGAATTCTACAGCGCTTTTCGATATTTTATCATTCACCTGGTGACCTTTACCCCTGACCTCGTTGAATGACAAATTTCCTTGACAGATATGTCTATATTTCGTTTTTTAAATAAATAAAAAAAACAATTATATAGTCTACTTTTCGAAATGTCATTTAGCTTTGTTAGCAAATGTTTTTCCAATTTTTTTTTGTCTCTAAATCGATATACGCCTTAGCTAAAAATACAAACTTATCTCGGTTTCTTTATTCTTATCATCTTCCATCAGGTATCGGTTGATATTGCTGACTTTCCCGGAATTCTCAATTATTTGAAAAAGAGAGTCCTTTTGACTAATCCATATTAAAGTATGAATCATTTTTTATTTTTAGGAATTTTTAGGAACACATTTTTAGGAACGCAAATACTTTGTTCACATTCACACTCGGGAAGATTTTTCTTGGTATCGGTTATTTTCTCAGTCGAGATGTCTTTATAGATAGTTACATGTGAAGAAATATTAAATCCGGTAAAAGATGTCTTACGTACATTCTATACTAATATTGGGCAAATGTGTGACAAAGTGAAAAGAGTTTTCTTGTAAGACATTTCTTGCTTTAGGTCTTCATCAGACTAAATTTGTTATGTTGGTGCCACATAACATGTGCACGAACGAAGGATGCTGTGGATTTTATATATTGTTTCTTTTTAATCTAACTGATTTCAGATAGATTCTTTTTCTTCTTCTTTCCATCCCTTTTGTTAGTAGATATCCCACACTGTGATAATAGAAGATCTGCAAGGAATTGTTTAATGTTGTAAGAGCCCGGGCGCAAATTTTCAAACGTCCTGTGAGTAAACAGATAACATACCTAACGAATTTTCCTAAATAGACGGTAGAACAAAGACTAGGTGGGTTACTAACAGAATTTGCTTAGCAATCCATAGGATAGGATCTTACAAGAAGCTGTGATTACTCACATCAAAACAGTACGCAGAAATGACATCTGACGTGTTGGACAAAATACACCGAATGCAACCTATCCTGTATTCTGTAAAAGGTGACGATGTATTTCAAATAATTTGTGTAATATGTTATAAAGAGACAATAAAAATCCACATTTTATGACGAGGAAAATTCTGAGGCAAATTAAATTATATTAATATTTCAAGTTATCGACTTGAAACAAAACAATCTCTCTCGATTTCTGCACAGACTGAAATATAAAATGTCTCCAAGTTAAAAGGTTTAAAGTTTTATCAGAGACGTTCTAGCGTTAAGACTGAAATGACTTTACATGATTTAGTGTTTTTGGTTATAAGTAAGGACATATAACTTTATTAGAAGGAGGAATTATATGACTGCCAGTGTGACTGTCAAGATTTGATTTTTTTCCTTTCCTTCTTACTGTCAAGAAATGTAGCAGACATTAAATCTTGTCAAGAGAACCGAAAAGCTAAAAAAGATACGCCAATCTTGGTAGTTGAACATTGAATAATGCAGAATGTATAATCGTGAGATATTTGACAATGAAGCCAGGCATGAGGAATATGTCTAGTCAAGCGTGTCATCTTCAAATTTCTTATACAGACTCGACGTTGAGTGCATGTTGTCTTTATATCGGACGAAAGATAAAGAAAACGCACTTTGTTTCCCCTGCTCCTACTAATGAAAACTAAATTTTCCATGTTTATTGATTGAATTTATATTAGATTGGTACAAGGCCGAACGAAGATAATAGAATACGTAAGCCTTGAAAAGTAACCTTCTGACATCTGATTAGGCATGAAAAACAATTACTAACATCTGCGGGAAATAGACAAATCCCAGAATGTTGTTCTTATTTAATATTATTTTCATACCTAATTAACAGAGAACAAAGCAAAAAGGTTTTTCTCATATCAAACTACTTAGCGAGGATAGTGCACAGGCTTTGAAAATTAGCATTTGGTAATAAATCAAAGGACATTAAATACAAAAGCGAATAGGGGAATATTACAATCTCTATTCAAAACTATACCGTATATATGACAAAAAGATAAACAAAAATGGAAGGCTTTTTAGATAGGTCGACATTAATATTTTCAAATTAGAAAATATAAACATTATTTCTTTACAAACACTAATTATAATAATGTACGTTAAAAGAGATGGCGAAATCGATAGCATTGTTATTGCCATACTCAGGATCCTTTCTATACTACACATAGGTGGAACTTTAATCAAGATTATGGCGTTTCAGAACATGGCTCTGCGTACAACTCTAAAATAGGGAGATGATCACAACTGATTATGTGGGTTAAGAAAGAAGCAGATTTATTCGATTATAATAATTATTTAAAAGACCCTTGTAAAATACGCATGAAAGAACAGAGAAAAGTATCTATTTACACTATTTACATTGTTCGGACTGTTGTCCTCATCTTTGTTGTCATATTCCCGACGTTTCGGCCGTTGTACGCTCCGGCCTTCTTGAGGTGAATGGAATTTCGACCGAACCCTTTATATCGTCCACCAGGGCAGATTGTTCTAATTCCAAATGGCGCGGCGTATAACGGGCGAAACATCGTGAATATGAAAATAAAGATGAGGATAACAGTCCGCACAATGTAAGTAGTGTAAATATTTACAATATCTCATTCAGAAATATAGTCAGATCCTGAAGAAGGCCGGAGTGTACAACGGGCGAAACGTCGTGAATATGATCATAAAGATGAGGATAACAGTCCGCACAATGTAAGTAGTGTAAATATTTACAATATCTCATTCAGAAATATAGTCAGATCCTGAAGAAGGCCGGAGTGTACAACGGGCGAAACGTCGTGAATATGAACATAAAGATTAGGATAACAGTCCGCACAATGTAAGTAGTGTAAATATTTACAATATCTCATTCAGAAATATAGTCAGATCCTGAAGAAGGCCGGAGTGTACAACGGGCGAAACGTCGTGAATATGAAAATAAAGATGAGGATAACAGTCCGCACAATGTAAGTAGTGTAAATATTTACAATATCTCATTCAGAAATATAGTCAGATCCTGAAGAAGGCCGGAGTGTACAACGGGCGAAACGTCGTGAATATGATCATAAAGATGAGGATAACAGTCCGCACAATGTAAGTAGTGTAAATATTTACAATATCTCATTCAGAAATATAGTCAGATCCTGAAGAAGGCCGGAGTGTACAACGGGCGAAACGTCGTGAATATGAAAATAAAGATGAGGATAACAGTCCGCACAATGTAAGTAGTGTAAATATTTACAATATCTCATTCAGAAATATAGTCAGATCCTGAAGAAGGCCGGAGTGTACAACGGGCGAAACGTCGTGAATATGAAAATAAAGATGAGGATAACAGTCCGCACAATGTAAGTAGTGTAAATATTTACAATATCTCATTCAGAAATATAGTCAGATCCTGAAGAAGGCCGGAGTGTACAACGGGCGAAACGTCGTGAATATGAAAATAAAGATGAGGATAACAGAAACGTAGACAGAGGGGAAAGTATGCTGAAAACGTCTTATAACAGGTAAAGCTTTAAAAAAAAACCTTGCAACAAATGTGATCAAGGGAAGGATAATGGAAAAAGAATACACAGAAGATTTACAAGACAGATTCAAAATTGGTTATAGAGAAACAATTCACATGAAGAAAGATAATTAGTGTAACCTAGAGCAAATTATGACCATTTATTGTATCAGGATTACATTTGGAGCGAAAACTAATAAGCAGTGGTTTGCTGTAAAAGAGACATGTCTGTCAACCATTGTGTGAAATTGAATGTGTGGATTTGGATTGACTATGTAACAATGACGGCAGATTACGAAAGTCTGCGCGTTGACAATTGTGTTAAGAAATAAGGCTTGACTATGCAAACAAGCTCAAGAGAGTGTCTTTAAAACGAGTAGATAGCAACTGACTACACCATTAAAACAATATCTATGTTATTGTGAAGAAGGGTTATTCATCTTGCTGATCTTTGATTTCGACTCTGAAGATAAACGAAAAAGAAAATAAAGAAATTAAATTAATATAATGATTTGATTTGGTTGATTCGTTTTCTATGGTTTATCAGGTAATTTAAAGCCCGAAAATATTTTAGATGGTAAGAGGTTTTTGAAGGTAGTAATGATTTGTGATATAAATCTTACCCATAGCTGGATTCATACGTTTCCCAAGGGTAATTCCACGCAAGGGAATATAACGAGAAACTGAAATTGAAACTCTGCTCTCTGATTACCAATTTCGAACCAATATACATTGCACCACCCACACATCCAATCTTACAACACCTGGTTATTTCCCAAGTGGTCACCCATATAAGTACTGATCAGGTCTGACAGTGCTTAACTTCAGTGATCGTACAGGAATCGGTGTTTCAATGTGATATAGTGGTAAGACTAAATTAATCGAACCACGCTTCAGAAGCAATATTTAGTTGATAATGTTTACATTAACGGGAACTGTCTTGGAGACTAACGGCAAGAATACATGATTTGAAAATCTGAGGAAATCCGAAGCGAACCTGATGAAGCCAGCAACGGGAGATTAAGAAAGACAGTTGAAATGTGAGAAGGTTTGCTATCACTCACCTCACACAGACAACCGACAGTGATGGCGTGAAGTTGAAAATAACAGATTACAATGTTTGACTTTAGGTCATTTCATTACCAAAATGAATGTTTTCCTTCAATTGCTTCACGAAAGAAAGTAAACGATAAATTCATTCAAGAACGAAAGAAAAGAGAAAAGTAATTTTCCAAGATGAGAAATTCCTCTCAGAGAAAGAATAACAGAAACGAATTTGATAAATATCTAACCAGTATTAAATTCGTTGAAAAAATCGTCTGATAACCAAGAACTTTTTTATTGTATTTTTCTTTCAGTTTTCATTGAAAAATGTTTTTCTGTCCAAACTTTGCGGACAGCTTTGTGAGAAAACTTCAATAAATAACGTAAATTTGAGTGTAAAATATATTCATGTAATATGTTTTGGTTCTATGATTGCGATTTTATTAGACAGTCATTTGTATAAAATATGATCGATAAGCCAATGGAAGTCGATATTGTGTACATTTTGAAAGATTATAGACTTTGGCACATGGAAAACGGTAAAATGATTATATTGATGTATAAAAATTACTTTCACTTTTTTATAGTAGAGTTCACTCTGTACACGTCCTAGTGGGGCACTCAGGTAGAGGTTTACGTTAAGAGGGGGTTTATATGTATAGGATTGGGAAAAGAACTGTTGACTTTAGATATAAATAGGTTCAGATTGTAGTGGTCGTGGAAACATACTCTTGGAAGTCTGTTCGACAGAGCAGTGGTTCTCGGGATGATGCTGCTTGAGTGGAACTTACTTCTCGCAGATGGAATACGAGAGGAATGTGGGTTGTTTGTTACTCTGTAAGTGGCATGGCAGGTCCTAGCCGCGAAGGTTAGAAATGACGGAACCTAAAAATGTATCAGTTCATCCGAGCACTTTCCATGGTACTAGCGAAAGAGAAGTAAGTGACTCGCCAAAACCCGCATGTGAGAGATAGAGAGAGTTTGGAGAGTGGATCATAATTATTTTCCAACAAGGGCTCGAAGACGATTTTGGGATCTATCAAGACTGGAAAGTGAGTTTTAGGCAGCTCCCGCCCAAACATGGCAACATTATTCCATTTTCCACCTGATCTGGCTCTTGTAAAAGGTAGAGGATATATTGAGCAGTCAGGTACACGGCGCCGATCATTTTAGCTGCATCTTTAGCGATATTTCGTATATATATCGTTCCACTTGAGGTCGGGTGTGACTTTGATGCCCAATATCCTCTCAAGGCACGGGTCCTGGTCGAGGAGACATCCGTTCTTCGTGACTTGCGGTAGGAAGTGAGCGGCAGTTTGGTTTTAGAGGCATTGAATCTAACCAGCATTTTTCCCCAGTGCAAGGTTAGAAGAGATGTTAGCTGTCAATATCTGATCATCAAGAGTTTTAGAGGTTCGCCCGCATAATGTTGTATTATCGGCATCTATATATTTACAAATGATCGGAGTATATTCTTAGGTAGATCAGTTATGTAGATCAGAGCGAGGGTTGATCTGAAAACCCTTGGGAGACGCCTGAATTGATCGCTAGGGCGACGGAGGACTGCCTTCAGGAATCTACCTGTAAGGAAGTATTTTATATTAGAGAAAAACCCTTCCAGTGTTTCCATAACTGAAGAGATTATATATCAGACATTTTCAATTTCGGCCTGGACAGATCGCGCGTAGCTGCGCCTTGCGTTTTCCAGAACTCTTTTGCGATTTAGTGCGGTTATGAAAGAATCAAGGGCCAGACAACACCGATAGATTTTGAAGTAGTGGTTCCGGTGAGCTATGGCTGCAGCGCATTTAGTGGTAAACCAGGGATTACAGTTTGGTTTTTGCTGGAAGTTTTTGGTGAGTATAAGCACTACATTCCAGAAAGAATCAATTCGTAGATCACGGAAGCACCTTTTGTGGCAGCATGTTTGAAGAAGTTTGGAAGAGAAGCTTCCAATATATAGGACAGAAAGTTGTTCCAGTCTGCCTTCGCGTAGCGAAAGCCCGTTTTATAGAACGGTAAATCAGGGGATGTGATTGGTTTGGAGTCAATCTGGAGTCATGTTAATGTGGAAGTAAAATTATGCTGATCATTTATCAGGGTAGGATTTTACAAATCGTTCGAGATGGTTTATGCAATATCTGCCTTCGTCATCGGTTTTCTTAAAGTGGACTAACCGCTCGTTGTGGTAAACAGTGAAGTCCCCGCATATGTGAAAGCTGGGCGAGGGAAATTCGGTGAAGTTACTGTCAATCGTCTCTTATTTTCGATCGCAGTTTTACCCAGTCTGAGAATGATACAAAGCAAAGATAGATGTGGAACTATGGATAAGTTCCACGCGGAAGCAAATATTCAGGAGATAGGGTTCGTTGTTTATTGTGTCACTCCACAGGGAACCCTGACCTTGATGTGGACACCGAGTCCCTGACCGTGGCGATTTTGTTGGTCGGATTTTGTTGTAATGGATGAGTATCCCGATACTGTGAATTCCTGCAATGAGCATGAGCCATTGATGCCCGTTTCAGACAGGAAGAAGTGGGCCTGTCTAGACTTGAGTAGATAGAGTTCCACTTCTGGAAAGTTGGAAAGTAGGCGCCCCTTCCACTGATATAAGGCATTGGGAATACTAGGTCTACTTTTTGTGGTTAGGTTTGCTATTTTTCTTCGTTTTAAATCTGATTGATTTTAGGTTGGATTCGGTTGGTTTGATGGATGATTATTGAGATCCGGTAACTGGCTAGGCCATTCTAGGGCAACAATTCCATTTGCAGATTTGTAAGTTTTAATAGTGGAGACATTCTTGGTTGTCTAGAATACAGGCGTGTACGATTCAGTGATCTCTTAATTGAATCTTTACTTGTTTCAATTCCGGCATTTTTCTTTTCATTCGGAATTCCTCTTCGAGTTAAAATGGTTGTATCATTTGACAATTCTTGTGTTTTAAACATTTTTACAAATTTAGATAGTGGGACAGTCTGTACTGTATCAGACCTGTTATCACTATATGCTGATTGAGTGACATGCCTAGTTAATACAGATATTGAAGACAACTTGTGATTGGTTTAAGTACAAACCATATAAAAAAAGAGGAAATAGTTAGAAAATACACTTTTTACAGTTTTATTTGTATAGGCGGTAAATACTGTTGCACACATTGAAATTCGAAAATTGGCAATAAAATCACATAAAAACAAAGTTTCTCAATTTTCCTTTACGTTTAGTAAGACAATGTGCATTAACATATTTGAAGTAAGTATCATTCAAATATTTTTTATTGTGAAAATATAAAAAACCGATGTGTTAAATATTTTTGCTACATTTTATATCTATCTATCTATCTATCTATCTATCTATCTGTCTCTCTCCAGATATATATATATATATATATATATATATATATATATATATATATATATATATATATATATATATATATATACTTGTCCTGAATCAATGCTTAAGACCAATATTTAAAGGAAACTGAAAGAAATAAAATTGATAACATGAGATAAATTAATTAATAGTTAAAACATTAAGATCAGTGAAGTTCTTGGTCGATTCTTGACTGCTTTTTTTTGTGTGTGGGGGGGTGTAAGGCGGTAGTGGGAATTTCGGTTTTCCCTGGCCGAGGAAGGGAACTATCCAACTACTCTGGAGGTGGTGTTTATGCCATTCCCTTTCTTATCAATTTACATTTTCTCTTTTTTGTGGGGTGAACTTGCACGTAAATATGCCTAAGATCTCATATATATATATATATATATATATATATATATATATATAAATGCACTTACCTCAAAGCAAGGCTTAATGCAAATATTTAAAGAAAAATGAAATGAATAAAAATGGTAACCTGAGACAAATTAATTAATAGTTAAAAGAATACAAAAGTTAGGGAAAAAGAGATTGTCGGCGAAAGTTCTGGGGCTTAAAAAGATGTTTTTCCTTGAAATTAGCATGACATGAAGATAAAATCCTGGAGATATATTTACATAGGTTAGTTTTATTCGAGATAACATTCGAAATTTTGTCTTGAATATTTTCATGTTTTTTGTATAGTTTCCAAACTTCAAAGGTAATGGAAAATTCAGTATAATGGAATCTATGGAAGAGAAACATTCTTGTTAGGAATGAATTATGCAGGATGAATGTATCACGAAAGAAATTACGATTAGAATCGCAAAGCTTTTCTTCTGTATTTTCTCAATACCTGTATAGATAATTAAAACCATGGAAGTGATAAATGGGTGCACGTTGAGATTATGCAATTTTGTTTTCTTTTCTTAATTCAAGTGAAACAAACAAAACTAAAAGGTATAAAGGATTTTTCTCTGACCGCACGGCATAAAAACTTCTCTACTTTTGAGCCCAAATACATAAGAATGATAAAAGTAAAGAAATAGCATAGGAATCGAAAGAGAAATATAACCAATGTATAACGATAGGCTTGGAAGCATTTAACAAAAACAAAGACAGAAAGAAAAGCTCATTTCCGATATGCTTAAAATATAAAGTGGATAATGAATGGATATTAATAATAAAAATCACGTAGTGGTGGCAATCAATGAATACGGAATTGCCAAACGTTCAATGGAAAGATCATTGCCAAAAGTTCACTCTCGAGACAAGTGACGGAATGTGATCAAAACAGAATAAGAAATGAGCTATGAGGACAGTGATTAAACGTCAAAGATTGCGTTGAACACATTACAAGTAGAAACGATATCATATGTGGTGTAAAAGGTTGCTTGATTTTTGAACAATGAGTAGAAAAATTATAAGAAAATTCCAGATAGATGAAGCAGAGGCGAAGTAAAGAAGCTTTCTCTGAAATGTTTGCGCAGTGTAGCGGTTATCGGTGCAGAAATTGAGTGTCGCCTATCGAGTTCAAATTTTAGACGATACATGCATTCACTTTCACACAACTGACATTGAAGAAAGTATGCATCCACCTTCTCCAAACAGAATCGGGTTAAAAGCAGGTCTAGTTATGGTTAGGAATTATTCTGGGATAAAACCGAAGTTTTGGGACGAGCAAGTCGACCCTTTAACAACCTACTTGCTACGGAATTCTTAGTAGCCAAACATATTGTGCTGAAGTGAAACACCACATGAGATTCTACAGAGTTAACATAATGCACACACACACATACACACACATACTTATATATATATATATATATATATATATATATATATATATATATATATATATATATATATATATATATATATATATATACACTTATATTAGATCTACACTACCCGGTTCAAAATTACTATATCACTGATTTCACGATTTAATTCACTAGGTATTTGTCTCATCCTGTGTTTATCACTTGGAATTTAAATTCTACTTCGCCTGCTGCTGCTGCCGCTGCTGCTGCTGCCATTGCTGCTACTGTTTGTCATTCATTATTGGTTTCCCCGGAAATACTTTTTTGTTGATACTGCCGTTGAATCTTTGTTGTCATTTCTCTTTATTTATTTTTAGCCACCCATATTGTATTTATTTAATTGTTCTAACACGACAGACATGTTTGCGGATGTGTTGATGTCTCTCACATATACACACACTCACTACCAAAACAATAAAAGATAACATCCACTTAACACACACAAGGCATTCCCAGTACACAATAAAACTAAATAAATCAAAATGAGCAAGCAGGGAATTCTGAAAGACGGGAATCTCCCATCCTCTATCTTAAAAACAAATTGAAAGACGCCGTTTCACCAACTAAAGAACTGACCAACATTAACGATAAAAACTCAAATGAAATCTCCTGGTATTAACAAGCGTGGATTTTTTCGCCTGATGAATTTTTATTTTTTAATATTATTTATTGTTCAAAACACACACAGAGACATATATATAGACATTCTTATGTTTATACATTATTTTTATAGATACAAATATTTAAGTAAATGCAATGTTTTTTTTTTAATAATAAACAGTATTAATAACATTTACCGGCCTGAATGTCCAAGAAAATTTCATAGAAAATATTCGTCCCCCGACAGGAATCGATCCTCTATCCTATACGGAACCGTCATTTAGCCTGACTTGCCTTTAACCGATTTGGCCACAGAGGAGCGTTCGGTTAGCAAGATCGATTTTACTGTCCTTAAACTACAATCTTCCATGAATCTCTCGCGTACAGTCATAATTGCTCAAAGCGTATCCAAATGTAAACAAATGACGTCACACATTATGAAATGGACAAAGTCCGACAATTATTTTAAGACATTTTTATGTTTACACGTTCTTTTTATAGATACAAATATTTAAGTAAATGCTCTGTTTATAACAAACTGTATTAACAACATTTACCGGCCTGAATGTCAGAGAAATTTTCATCTAAAAAATATTCGCTCTCCGACAGAAATCGAACCTCTATCCTATACGGAACCGTCATTTAGCCTGGCGTGAATTAACTGATCGATCAACAGATAATCGTTTGATTGGCAAGGTTGATTTTACTGGTTATAAAAATTAAATCTTCCATTAATCTCTCACGTACATTCATATTTGCTCAAAGCTTATCCAAATGTAAACAAATTACGTCAGACATTATGAAATGAACAAAGTCCGACAATTATTTAAAGACATTAGTATGTTCATTCATTCTTTTTATAGATACAAATATTTAAGTAAATGCTCTGTTTTTTTTTATAATAAACATTATTAATAACATTTACCGGCCTGAATGACCTTGTCCTCAAATTGACTTTATCAAGGCAAAGGTAAGGATTTTATTTTGCAATAAAACCCCATAATATTCTACTTATAAAACGAAGGAAAATACCGTCAGCTTTTGAAAATCTGTAAATTATAGAACGCTCATAAATATATTTCAGGCTAACTAAAAGTCAAAGTTAACTGTGGAAAATGGTAGCAGATGGAACTTAATGTCAAGTAAATATTGTTATTGCTGTTGAATTTTTTATAATGCATTTGTTATTATTCATTTTGTTTTAGCCTTATAAATTTATTTACTAAGCCATAAACGTATGCAGAAATTTAATAAGCAATGAGCTGAAAAGTAATTTCATATAATTTTACCTGGCGTACTCGGTAGGTATATGGTTATACACCAATAGAGTTACGAATCTATAAGCAAAGAACTCATGAAAAGTGCAATGGAATCTGAACACGGAACAAAATAATGAGAGGGTTAATATTGTCATAACAAAAATGGCAAAATCGAGAGAAAACCTATAATGCCGCCTTCATAATGAAGTATGTGTGACGGTTGAGTACATTTTATATCTTTGCAAGCAGCAAGATGAACTTTCATAATTTAAAACAGCATTGAATTAACCAAACATAAATTTTGGTATGTGTTTCTTAAGGTTCAATCCTCTAACCAGTTTCTGATATTCTCTTTATTTATATTTAATGAAATATTCTATAATTTATAAATCATTCTATTTATTATAGACATATATAAATACATATTGATATCTATCTATCTATCTATCTATCTATATATCTATCTATCTATTCCATTCTTTCCATATCTTTCTATGTATCTCATTATCTTTATTTATCTATCTTTCTATCTCATTTTCTTAATCTATCTCGCTATCTCTATATATATATTCATACGCACGCACACACTCCCCCACATCCACCCCCATATATATATATATATATATATATATATATATAGAGAGAGAGAGAGAGAGAGAGAGAGATAGATAGATAGTTAGATAGATAGATAGATAGATAGATAGATAGATAGATAGATAGATTGTGTATGCATCTTTAGCGGGCCGTAGATAGGAATTCCCAAATGTAATGTTTTGTCGGATGTATTTAGTTTTAAAATTCTTATTTCTTCTTCAAGAGTATCCGAAGCATTAAAATGACAGCGTCCAATCAAACATAAATTCATATACAGAATAAGCAATAGGAATTGTGAAAACTCTCCAGATCGCCACCCAGAAAAGAATGATATAAACAGAAACCAATGGATTTCCTTGAAGATAGAAGGAATATTAGAATCGAAGGGACTTTGCCAATAATAACAGTAAACTAATTCAATTCTAAAGACGAGACACAATCTACAAGACTGACCACGATTATTTCGTCCTGGATCTACACTACTCGCTCCAAAATTACTATATCATGGATTTCACGATTTAATTCACTAGGTATTTGTCTCATGGTGCCATCCACTTGGAATTTAAATTCTACTTCGACTGCTGCTGCTGCTGCCATTACTGCTACTGTTTGTCATACATTATTGTTTTCCCCGGAAATACTTTTTTGTTGATACTGCTGTTGAATCTTTGTTGTCATTTCTCTTTATTTACTTTTAGCCAGCCATATTGTATTTATTTAATTGTATGAGTGTTCTACTAAGGAGGTCCTTATAGCCTGGAATACGTGTAGATTTTTTCGGATATACGAATCTCATATTGTCTTTCTGTCTAGTATTTAACATTCCCTTAATCACGCCAGAATAGATCCCAGCGGCTGTCTCCCGTAACAACTGGATGTGATAAGCTTGTTCGCTACGGTTCTTAAGAATGAAAATGTGTAAATAATAATAATAATGATAATAATAATAATAATAAAAATAATAATAATAGTTTTAATGGATACGACTCGTCATGCCACTTGGATTGTTGCAAACCATCCACATTTCCTCCGTATTGTATTGGTGAGAAATAAGTTCCACTCGAACAGCGTCTTCCTGCCAAACGACTCTCAAAAGGATTTTTCCACGATCACTACAATCTTAACCTGTTCTAGTTTAGGACCCGTCCTCTCAGTCTCCTATCACTCCTCGGCAATGTCTTTGAAGCTTTAATCATCGCCGAAATGGTTAAACACCTTACAAACTATGATCTGCTCTCTGACAAGCAATATAGTTTCCGCTTTTCCCCGATCTACAGCTGATGTGTTGAGGGCCATAACTTAACTTGTTTATCAAGAAACTTCACAATAACGGATAATGGATAGTTTTAATGGATACGACTCGTCATGCCAGTCACATTGCAGCAAACCACCCAAATACCCTCCGCCCCCCTTTGGTGAGAAATTAGTTTCACTCGCAAAGCTTCTTCCCGCAAACCACTGATCTGTGGAAGCGATTCCGAAGAGGAGTTTACAGGAAATAAACTGCAAGGAAATGAATACTACCCAGACCCTGTTAAGGATATGGGACCTCTTGGGAATTGACAATACACATACACAGAACAATCAAAGTTAATCGCCCAGACATCAGGCTCAAAGACCACAAAGACAAGGCACTTCCTGTAGATTGTAATGTATTTTTGAAGCTCTTCAAAAACTATCAAAATACGAGGATCTTGAAGTGGGAATCTTACAAATGTGTCACGTTTGGACATCAATAATTCCAGTTGCAGTTGGAGCCCTCGGGTAGATTGAAAAAGTGTCCGATGGAATCAATGAAGGATACATTGTAGCCCATGCCTTAAAGAAATACAAAAATTGTATTCCCACGTACAATACTTACATTACGATTATCTATGTAAAATATGTGATCTTTTTTTTTATTTTGTTTTTACAACAATGTTCAGCGTGAAAATCTTAAAGCCATTTCTGACCCCCGATGGAAATGTCTATACAACAGAAATCAAAGATAATAATAATAATAATAATAATAATAATAATAATAATAATAATAATAATAATAATAATAATAATACGGAGATAGGACCTGTTACAATACTATGGGACTACACAATACACACTGACAGAACAATCAAAGCCAATGGCCCAGACATTGTTATTAAAGACCACAAACAAAATAAGTTATTGATATGGCAGTCCCTGCAGACTGCAATGTATCTTTGAAGATATACGAAAAGGTGTCAAAATACAAGGACCTTGAAATAGAAATCTCAAAAACATCAACAATCCCTGTTGTAGTTGGATCCCTTGGACTGGTTGGAAAAGATTCCAGTAGACTAATTGAAGGGATCTCTGGAAGTCCATGCCTCAAAGAGATACAAAACATTATTCTGACAAGTACAGCCCACACTTTACGAAAGGGCTTTATCAATGTATTATTTTTTTTGTAAAAATAGTAGCACAAGTTTCAAGGATAAAAATGAAAATAGGTGAAAGTAGCAAATGGGGAGAGAAAGGGAGTGGTTGTAGGAATTATGAGATGGATAAAAGCGAAAGGAAGGAGATGAAAGAGAGGAGTGTAATATGGCGCAGTTACCATGAAAGTCTAGAAAAGTATACAGGAGGAGGGTGATGCTGGCGCGATCATGTTGCTGATGGTGAATTGCAGTTGCAAAATAAGGACTAAAAATTTGATGAATTCAACATTAGTGTCCTTAAAATTTGCTTTTCAGTTCTATTTACATTCTGAATGAAACAAATGTGTGAATGCGAATTTCTCGATTGCCCCCCTTGCGTATTTTGGCGGGAAAATTTCTCTCTACAGACTTATTTGCTCCATTTCATTATTGTTTTATTTTAACCGAGGAATCTGACTACGCTCAAATTGTCATACAATTTCATTCTATTAAATAAAACCCCATGAATAAATATCGGTCTTAAGAATTTCTTATTACTGATATTTAGTAAGACTAACCTAATACAGAACAGAACATTCTGGGGCAAAAAGATTGGGTTTTGCTGGGGGGGGGGTTCAAACAAAGTGGGCTTACTTTTAAATTCACAATTCGAAATTTTACCTTTTTAATTTTTTTTCATGAAATATAGAACTCTTCCTGTTATCCAACATGCACCAAATGCAATATGAACTGGATATTTCTAATGCACACGAAGTAGTGACTAGTTATGAAGAAATGTTTTGCATCCATATTCAAGGCATGAAAGACCATTCTACGTTTGAAAAGCACCGATTGCATCTAGGTTCCAACACCAAACTCTTGATATGATACTATGGAACCTGAAAGTGATACATAAATATTTACTTTAGTTGTTATCTGGCCTTGACAATTAGTTTGAATTTTATCCATTGTTCGCTGGTACGCGCACTTAAAGTGTATTATTAATTATAGAAAGAATAGTTTATATGGTAAGGAATAAAACACTTTTCTCTAATCTTCATTCTAATCAAATTTCCCATGAATTACTACTAATACTGCTGCTACTAATACTGCTACTACTAATACTGCTACTACTAATAATTTTCCTTGTCATTAACTTGTTCATTTGTATAATTAGAGAAGTGACAATGATAAATAAATAATTGCTGTTGGTATTATCTTCATTATTTATTGATATTTTCGTTGTGGAAAACATAGAAAGACAATTAAGGTAATGATTATTTTTTATTTTATTAATATTGCTATCACTGCATAAGTATGTAATTGTGCAAGCCATATTTACTTATAAAATATCAGAACGTTTATGCTGCTCTGTATTCTCTCTTTCCCTATATATATATATATATATATATATATATATATATATATAAACATATATATTTAAGACATTTTTTATGTTTAAACGTTATTTTTATAGATACAAATATTTAAGTAAATGCTCTGTTTATAATAAACAGTATTAACAACATTTACCGTCCTGAATGTCCGATAAATTTTCACAGAAATTATGCGTCCTCCGACAGGAATCGAACCTGTATCCTATACGGAACCGTCATATAGCCTGACGTGACTTAACCGATTGGGCCACAGAGGAGCGTTCGGTTAGCAAGGGCGATTTTACTGTTACTTGCTAACCGAACGCTCCTCTGTGGCCCAATCGGTTAAAGCACGCTATATGACAGCTTCGTATAGGATACAGGTTCGATTCCTGTCTGAGGACGCATGTTTTCTATGGAAATTTCTCGGACATTCAGGCCGGTAAATGCTATTAATACTGTTTATTATAAACCGAGCATTTACTTAAATATTTGTATTTATAAAAAGAGTGTATAAACGTAAAAAATGTCTTAAATATATACATATATTTCTTTTTTATAAAGTGTTAGGTCTTCAGGCAAGTTGTCTATTAGTCACGTTGCTTTTTCTTTAGTATATGCAGGGTGCGGTGGATAAATTTTCGTCTCAATTTCGCAGAAATGAAAATAACACTCACATCTCATTTTAACAGCTATATTTACCAAAATTACTCAAAGATATTCGAAATACTAAAAAGAAAATTCATTCAATAAAATCGCGATTGGCGTCTTCGGAATCTCTTGCAACTCTTCTGGACAGTCTCCTTGATTAAGTTGGTGAATGTTGCTATAATCCTTGCCTTCAGTACATCTTTCGTGTTACAGGGAGTTTTGTTCGCCTCTTGCTCAATTGCGCCGCAAACGTATTAATCAAGGGGGTTGCAGTCTAGGAAGTTAGGTAACCAGAAGTAACGAGTGATGTGGTCGCAGAAATTGTCTGATAGCCTTGATTAGGTACTCCTGATTTTGTAGCATGATACAGAGTCCTGTTGCCAGACACAGGGCCTTCCAGCAGACACTCTCTTGACCCAGAGAAGCACTATCTCCTCAAGGCACTTAATGGAAGCCTCCGTATTTAGTCTGAGTCCCTCACCAACAAATCCGAGTGTTCTTTTCTTATCAGAACGATCAGAGTGAGTTTTCCGAGCTGTCGTACCTTCGTAATCAATATTAGACTCATATAACTCTTTCTGAACCTCGGCACTGCCCTCAGATTGACACCAAAGCACTTTGAAATATATATATTGAAGATTCCGGTGTGAATGCCAAGTAGTACACAATGCCGTTTCTAAATATCTGGCGGAATAAATTGCTGTAGCTTTTTATCATAGACGGGGCCCGGTTGGCACTACTACAATGTGCAGTCAATAAAATCAAAAACAATTCAAAATGGCGAATATATACCCATTGCACCCTATATATATATACATATATTAAGTTAACCGATTAAATAGGTCAATGTCTGGTCCCTTATCCCCTAATACTAAGTATGTTAGATAGAAATATTAAAATACACCCTCTCTAAACTCGATCATGTCTCTCACATCACTCCTCACTACCCTCTCTGTTAAATTACATAAACTTAATACTACCCATCAAAAGTGCAAATTTTCATTTCATTTTTCGTTTCACCTTTTGGAAGTGATGTCTGATGATCCAGCTTCCTTTAAAAGGGCTATGGTGAAATAAATTATTACATGGAACCTTAAAGTTGTCTGTTTTTCTTTAAATTATTAGCTCTGAATTTACATTGAGCTCTCAGGATTTCATCCTCTTTGGGACTACTCATACGGATTGCCAAGTTTTTCGTAACTTTTATATATATATATATATATATATATATATATATATATGTGTGTGTGTGTGTGTGTGTGTGTGTGTGTGTGTGCGCGCGCGTATATATATATATATATATATATATATATATATATATATTTGAATTGGACATAGTCCGACAATTTATTTAAAGACATTTATATATATATATATATATATATATATATATATATATATATATATATATATATATATATATATGTGTGTGTGTGTGTGTGTGTGTGTGTGTGTGTGTGTGTGTGTGTGTGTGTGTTAGTGTGTTTCATTGAATATAAGAGATATGATGACTATTAGAATGTATAAAATGTCCTTCAAGATTTTTGTTCCAAGCACGTTTGGACAAGACAGTTGCTATTTTCAACTTGCCTTTTTCAACTTTTTATCGCATTTATGTTCTAAGTCGTATTTTGTCTAAGTATATTACTACTGCTTTTATACACAAACTGCAGCTTATATACACAATATACATTATTATATATTTGTGCGTCTGTCTCTGTGTGTGTTCAACCTGCATAAATGAAGCGTTGTTTTCGATGTCGATATATATATATATATATATATATATATATATATATTAAAAAGAAGAGAGGTACCGCAAACTTTTTTGGTTGTAATGTGGGTTTTTGTTTTTTCTTTTTTATTAAAAAATATTATTCTTTATTTTTCATAGTTTTACATAGTTTTACTAAGTAAAACTATGTAAAACTATGAAAAATAAAGAATAATATTTTTTAATAAAAAAGAAAAAACAAAAACCCACATTACAACCAAAAAAGTTTGCGGTACCTCTCTTCTTTTTAATATACACGCTTTTCTCTCGTTGGAACCATTATAACCTCTTCATTTCATTTTATATATATATATATATACATACGTGTGCGTGTGTGTGTGCCTGCCTGTATATGAGTGTTAGAGTGTTAAGCGATGGCTATATTGTGGAGATTATGTGCGCTATTTATTAACCGAAGCGCACCAAATAATATTTTGCTGCTTCCGTTTGATTTGTGTAGGTTAACTGGATGACCATCCAGGTGGACTGATCAACTCACTTTGGCCACTAAAGGTCACATCAACAAACAAGGCATTAAGACGATGTCAGTCATCGCTTGGACGGACTAAATTAACGCCAAACCAGACTACGAACGCTTCCAAGAATGCTTTCCACACACTCCAGCCTCCCGTACACTCCCCAGCACTCTTCATCATTGTAAAGAAAGAAACGACTTCCTTGAGAACCATTTTCTAGCGACGCTAAAACCTTTTATCAGCGCTGCCTCCCCGGATATTTGCTATCAGTTATACGAATATCCTTAACAGTTTAACCCTTTCGTTACGATTCTAATGTCAATCATCATGACCACGTGATATTTATTTGCCTATTTTCTTATGAAACTGATTGAAAGAAATAAACATTTTCTTTCCTTTTATAATAACTGGAAATGATCTGAAACAACAGGAAATTCTATTTTCATCTTGGCTCATACCTTAACCACTAGCACTCAGTATAAATGCGTAACCACAATAATATCTATTATAGAGATATACAATAATATAAACACAGATTCATTTGAGTTAGTTCTCTAGTAAAGAAGTTGGCGGTAAAAATGAAATCCGATCCACAAGAAAATTGCTTTTACAAACGATCCTGTTACTCCTGGAGCTGAAATAAACGTCTTTTCTTCCCGCTCACGTGTAACTTCAAGATTTTGTATGACGATAATCTACATCCAACAGGCCTCTGATTGGGAGGTTGAAGATTTTGAAGAATGTGGAACCATCTCTTAACTGCTGTTGTTCCCTGATCTGGTGTGTTAGCACCTATCATGGTCCCAGCTATGGGCAAATAATGAACACCCCAAATAAAACTATGAAAGGGTAAACATACATTTTTATAGTACAGATACCAGTAATACATCATTTATATATATATATGTATCAATATTGTGATTTTCTTTCATTGTTTAATGATAATGTTATTAAGCTTATCAGACTATATGAAAAAAAATACATAAAATATATAGACAACACTTATCTATATTATTTAATGAAACATGTATTAATGAATATATATATATATATATATATACATATATATATATATATATATATATATATATATATATATATATATATATATATATATATATATATATATACATATATATATATATATATATATATATATATATAGATATATTGACAATATTAGTGGGGAATATACACATACATATGCAATTATATATACACATACATATATGTATAATTTTCATTATTTAATTTAATTATTTAATTATCATTTTGAATCTGTAGGTCTGATGAATGGGATCGTTCTTACCATTCCAATAGAATAAATTATGACCATGGAATATTAGTGTTTAAGTCTTTTTATTATATATATATAGATATATATATATAGTGGAATATTAAAGTGAACACTTAGAGGCGACAGAGTCAAGCTAAACGCAATTACCAGGTCGCAGGCAATGTTTTTTCTGGCCTATTTATATATGCGGGTAATTGGTGCTTTGTGGGTAGTCTGTTGCATTGTGGGTACTCTATTCTAACGGTTATTTTGGCGGGAGTGATTTATTAATTTGTTTACTATTTATTTATGATGATTTATTTATTTCACTTGTTTTGGCTTATTATTTTATTCATTTTTATTTAGTTTTTTCAGTTTTCGATTTTTAAAAATTTGTTTTCGGCTCTGCATTTTGAGATGAGTTCTAATCGTTTATTCAGTAGTTTGCGTTGGTCTGGAAGAATAATTATATTTATTTTTTGTATATATATCTATATATATATATCTATATATATATATATATATATATATATATATATATATATATATATATATATAAAGAAATATAGTCTTAAAGTGTGCTATATTTATGGGTGGCCCGATGATTGCATCTATCATGAAACAGACTGTCGCCTCTAAGTGTTGACTTCTATGTTCACTTTGATATATATATATATATATATATATATATATATATATATATATATATATATATATATATATACAAAAGGCTCAAACACTAATATTCCATGCTTGAAATTTATTACATTGGAATTGTAATCACGATCCAATTTAGGCTGAATTAATTTCGCAGAATAGTATATATATATATATATATATATATATATATATATATATATATATATATATATATATATATATATATATATATTTTCTCTGGATATATGTCAGCTCTATCTACCATCAACCTTACACGAATGTTTCTATGAGTCTATATTTCGCGGCTAGAATCTTGCTTAGATACCTGAGATGCAGTAATGCTAGCTTATTATTCGTATGATTGTTTTTGAATTTCTGTTAACGTGTTCAATAAAGCAAAACAGAATTCTATGCGTCGTAGTCGCTCGAAACTTCCATTTTTCAACGGAAACTTATCTTTTCATCTTGACAAACCTGTTCAGATGGCACAGATTAGCATATATTCAGGTTAGCTACATCCATTCAGTTCTGAAGCAAGCATTCTTTTTTAAATCATAACTATATTTTATGAACATTTAGAAGAAAAGATCCCCGTAGTTTCAACCGTCATTTCGGATTTGTTCTCCTTCAACAACATATAACCCACCATCAACTTGACTCCGAGCTACCACTTTCACTGGCCTGTTCGTCATCAGTTTGTCTAGGCCATCTACCCACGAAATCCGAACCCCGACGACCGGACAGTTAAAAAGGTACTAGGAGACCGATGTTACAAATTGAGGCTATTTTCTAAATTAAGCCCAACTTCTTCTATGCGATAAAGCTCGTACTCTTGTATACTATCATCACTGTTCATTCTCTACAATTACATTGTCATACCATTTCATACATTGATTTTTTCAACGTGGAAAGAGTTAATAAAGACCTTTATGGAGCATCACGGTCACCTTTTCACTGAGGTGATATAACATTTTAAATGTGTTACTATATGTGATAACATTCATAATTACCGTCCTGGGTATGACGATAAACTACATTGCGTCCTTGGTAAGAGGATAAACTATGTCCAACAGCAAGATCAGAGGTTTTGTGGAGCGTGGAACCACCTCTTATTTACTAGTGTTTCCGATGAACCCTGACCCGGGGTGGTAGCCCCTGTTATGGTCCCAGCTATGGCCAAATATTTAACCACTAAACTGAGGTAAAAAGCAATATAAAAGTGTAAAAATAGGTTTTAATACCAGACAAACTTTGTAAAAACTATTGACAGAAATAAATTTTTGAAAAAATATATTACCAGCAATACGTTTTTGAAAAAAAAAATTACCACCAATACATGTTTTAAAATAATCTTACCAGCTATACATTTTTGAGGAAAAAAAATATAACCAGAAATAGATTTTTGACAAAACAAAAATATTACCAGAAAAAAAAGAAAAAGTTGTCGGCATTAAATGACGCATTGAAGTTGAAATGCCGTAAAACACAACAAACCAAACCTAACATTCATAATTATGTTCAGAAATGCTTCTTTACTCTTCACTGATCATTTTTGTAATACAACAGAACCTAAGATCATCCATATAGATAACATCACATGCATAGATAAAGCTCTTTGTAATGTGTGAACTGTGCTTGCGATTAAATGTTTTTTTGTATTTCTTTAAGGCAGAAGCTACCAGGAATCAATAAATCTATCTGAACATTTTCCAATCAATCCGAAGGTTCCAACTACAACTGAAATTATTGATGTACTCATGTACCACATTTTTGAGATTTCCATTTCAAGATCGATATTGATAGTTTTTTGAAGACCTTCAAAAATCAATCAATCTTCAATCTTCTACAATCTTCAGGGACAGTCATACCAATAGGAAAACACATTCGATTCTTGTGGTCTCTGATCACGATGTGTAGGTGATTAGCTTTTATTGTTCTGTGTTTATTGTAAAATCGCATAAAACGTCCTATCTGTGTAACGAGGTCCGAGTGATTTGCATACCAGTTCTTTGTAATATCCAGCCCTTAAACGTTGCAGATTTTCCAGTGAAGATATTGGCCAGCTTTATCATGCCGAGTTTTCTATGCAACTGGTTCTAACAAAGTGCATGCTGACGCAAGAACTGTCATTTCTTTCTGGATATTTATCACAGAATCTGCGTTTGTCGTCAACATAATTTTTCAATGAATGTACCATTTTTATAGTTACCCGGTATTGGACTTATGGAGCAAGAATAAAACCTTCAATTTCAGGTTGCGGGAAAGGACTCCATCTTTGCAATAAATTCCTGTAAATTTAGAGTTAATAAAGACCTCTGTGGAAGACCATGATCATCCCTGCCCTGAATGGATATATTTTAAAAGTGTTGATATACCGTAATTCGCCCGTGTATAATGTTGTGAATATGGATTATCTCCCCTTTGATAATCCAAGCTATAAAATCTGTACATTTCCGCTTGTCAAGTAGACGAGTAGTAAGATTCTTAATTGAATAAAAGATTACTACTTGTCTACTTGACAAGCGGAAATGTACAGCATTTATAGCTTTGATTATCAAAGGAGGGATAATCCATATTCACAACATATAATACGCCTTCATCCATAAAACGCACCCCTAAAATTCTGCTGAAAGTGTGGGTAAGTGATTATGCATAATACACACCCCTTTTTTGATAATCAAATCCTATAAGTTATTCCTCTCCAATTTCATTACGGCCAGCGTTTCCTACTCTTAATAAAAAAGGGTTTTAAACAGGATAATATTATACTAATTTAGTTTTATGATAATTCTTATTTTATTTTACATTTGTAAATATTGTCAGGTACATATGATTGTATTTGACATCCTTATGGGGTCACAATCGCCGAATGTTAGTGCCAAATTGTCTTATGTTTGTGGTGAGTACTCATTTTGCAACTGAAATCGACCTATGAAACGTCAATTTTTTTAAGGATTTTTTGTAGCTCTGCATAATACGCACCCCTAATTTTGCTTATTAATTTTTAGAAAAAAAGTGAGTATTATATATGGGGAATTACGGTATGTGACTAACTTTAATAAATGAATTTACTGGATTGACAAGGAAGGATTTTATCGTGCAAAATATGTATTTGTTGCGAAAAATAAATGCTTACTGTAATATTACTTTTCCAGTTTCTAACTTTCCAAATTTGTTGTTTGTTAGAATTCTTTCGCATTTCATTTTACTAAGAGCTGAAGATAAAAAAAAACTTTATTTAGAAGAGTACTGAACATAATCTACTGAGAGTGACTGAGAGTGACTTTGAAGTATGTTTAACGGTTCTCATGTGCACAATAATTTTTAACTCTGATAAAGAAGTCTTTCCTGAGATATTCTTAAGGAATGCGTCAGTATATTTATGTGATTCCTAGTGATACTGTTATTACTGTAATGTCACCTTCTTGCCATTTCTATTTCCATGTAGTCAGGTTTTGTGTGTATGGCAACTTTAATTGTTGAAATTTCTTTTAGACAGACGTGATCACCATGTTTAGATAGTTCTGATGCCTTTTGAAGTCTTTTATTATTTTAGTTGGTCTACTTGTGTTTATGAGTATGACCGGTACGTAAGACAAAGTTCAGAAACTGAAACACCTTCAACCGTCTAGCAAAGGTTTGTGTCTCTAATATTTTTGTGCATGGGAAAATATTTAATTTTGGTTATACGTCCAATGCAGCTAAATTGGAAATAATAGTATAGACATCATCATCATCATTATTATTGTTATTATTATTATTATTATTATCATTATTATTATTATTATTATTATTATTATTATTATACTATCACCGAAGAGACTTTGAACATTTCCAAATTCTTAAGGATCCAAGAGACTGACACACTATCAAAAGTTTAACGGGAATCTATCCAAGCTGGGCTGATATTTCTACCTTTTCATAAAATTTTCCATGGTCATCTTATTTATTAGCAGTTGATCTTTGCTACCACATTGACCTTCTCTTCTTTTCTAGTGGAAGAATGTTGTTTTTCATCGAGAAAATAGTAAGTACAGTTCGTCAAGACAGGCGTGATCAATTTATATGCGGCAATCAGACGTGATTGGACTATTATGTTTGGCATCATTACAGATTACAAAATATATTTTTGGGTAGAAGATATGCAATACCTTCCATTCTGGAATTTTATTTGGGGTTATTAATTACCATTCATAAAGTTTGTGTAAGAGCTAAAAACTGGGTAACTTGTCATTTCCTGGAGATTTTTGGTTTTGGGATATTCCCTCGGATTTCAATTTTTGCGATTTTTCCTGTGGAATTCCATTTTAGAGATTCTATTATTATTATTATTATTATTATTATTATCATTATTATCATTATTATTATTACTATTCATTATCTCAAGGAGATCTTATTCTGTAAAATGTCTATATCTGGAAAGAGTGGGCGTAAAAGTGAACATGGGTCCATTTTATTCTTCATTCCTCTACATCGACAAATCATGTCTCTAAATCCTGGCTGTCACAGCCAGGAAGGTCGTGGAATGATCTCAACTCGAACAGCATTCACAATTTTACACAGTAAACTTCAGACGTTTTTATTATCATTCTTCTAAAGGTGCCTATCACAACTGGGGTAACATCTTTTCTAGGCCCACGCCAATGTAATATCAATTAAATCCTGTTTCAGTTTGTTATATTTGTCCAATCCCCTTTTCTTTCTCAACTATTCTTACGTCTCATAGTACAGCGATATTGATAATCGACATTTCTTTTTATCCGATTATTATTACTATTAGTATTATTAATATTACACGAGGATTAATGGATAGCGGCTAAGACTGAGGAATCGAATAGCCTTGTTCGAATTCCAGTCGGATCCATGATATTCTCTTAAAATTGCGAAGGATATGGATCCTTTTCTCCTCCCCTCCTCAGCTACGGGTAAATAGCAGGACTGACTGGGGTCTATAGCCGTGGCTGGCAACCGGTCCAATAGAGGATGCCACTGAATTCAAAATCATCGTGGAGAGTGTTGAATGCAATTTCTACTGAGGTTGCAATACATGTGGTGCGCCTACGACCCTTATGGGTCAAAAGGTCATGCGCTCAATTAACATTATTAGTATTTTGGTGCCGTATTCAGGTCACTGACTGTTTTGACCTTGATTTGTTAGTACGTAATTTTGTTTAATATGACTTGAATTATTTTTAATATTAGAAAAGAGGTCACTATTAAAATAGCGGCTTCTACTGTTCTAAAATATTTTATCCAATATATTCTTCTATTATTTTAGAAATAAATTTTTGATTATGTTTTTCACCAGATAAATCCTTCATGTATATTCAGGTGCATGTTGTATTTGCTAAATAGAATCTGTTTTCCATATGTTTTATTTCCATATATTTTTATTTGATCATAGCACTTCTTGACAATATAATCCCGATATTTGATGTGGGAAGAATTTTACAACGTTTGTAATAAACGGCACAGATGAATCATGTGCAGCAATAGAGCCACCCGGGGCAAAAAGTAGTGGTTCCCAAAATTAATTCGACGATTGTATTTTTCGTATTGGTAACTTACAAAAATTAATCTCAAACACAGGGAATATGAGACGCCCTATCTCGTACAGCGAAACAGTTTGTCTGTGGATGACAATATATATATATATATATATATGAACACATCTTAGCTGCCGGGCATCCAATTAACATCAAAATCATAACTGTCTGTAAGATTATATTACAAACTCGTATAGATGGTTCTTTATGAGAAGATGATACCATTATTTTGAGCTACTCATTGCGTTACCTTTAAGAAGGTTAGCAGAATAAAACCTCAGAAAGAACATCACTATTCTAAGAAGGGGTATATTTTCAAAATAGAATCGTACATTAAAGGATTAAACAGGGATTTCCACAGAGAGTCCTCAAACAAACAACAACATTCCTCAGAAGACTTAGTTCCACTGCTTTGTATATTCGTAGTCTCGTTGCAAAAGGACACAGGCGTGTCCAAAAATTCAGACTTTAAAAACTTTTTATTCGTGCTCCAGTTTCGTCAAAAGACTAATATATCATAAATATTATCAATCTCATTGCCAATAGTTTCATCATATTGTTGGCTTTTTATTCTACGAATTATATTAAGGGGCCTATTTATTCTACACACACATACACAGACACAAACACAGGAACAGACACACACACACACACACATACACACACACACACATATATATATATATATATATATATGTGTGTGTGTGTGTGTGTGTGTGTGTGTGTGTGTGTGTGTGTGTGTGTGTGTGTGTGTGTGATAAGAATATAGTTTTAAGGTATACTATATTTATGTAGGTTACCCAGATCGACATAAACCTGACCAAGGACGGACAACATAACGGCCGAAACGTAGTGATATCAATTGCAAAGATGAGGAAAATAGTGTGAATATAAATAATGTAAATAATGTTGAAGTTCCTCTCAGACAGAAAGGTTAATGTGTGGAACAGATTCCCATAAATATCTCTTCTTCGAATATGACGATCTTATCATCTTCAAGTCTACCATCAAACGTTATCCTACGAAACATCATAATATACACTTAATTCCTCTTTTTTTCACCTACAAAATTTCCATTCGATAATATGCTAACTTGGATGGCTCTTAGACCTTGTACTGGACGAACAATATTACTCTTCTGTACAAGCTTAAGAAAAGTAATGATCAGTGGAAGTGGCGACGAGGAATATCTTCTTAAAGTTTGACTCCTAGAAATTTTACAGAAACACTAAGACAAAATAGATGTTGAATACATAAAATGTAGACGAACGGAGAAAACACATGCAACGTTGATGAAATCTATTTTGACAAGTGATGAGAGGTTATCTATTTGGTTCACTTTGTCTGTTTATATTTACTGAAACTGGACCCAACATCGTCATCATTTAACTTACTTTCGACTCTCGAAGTTGGACTATAATCACGAAGATAAATGTTGGATAGAAGATTGCAGTCAACACGGTTCGCATTTGCATAGTTAACGCTGACGAGATTTAATTCTAATAATTTCCCTTCACATTATTTTCTAAGAAATGGCAAAACGTTTGAAAAGCTCTAATTTACTATCAGCAGGCATTTTCTAATTTTCTTTCTGACTTTCTTTCTTCCTTTCTTTATTTCTTTCTTGCTTCCTTTCCTTCTTGATTTCTTTCTTTCTTTCTATGTATCTATCTATATAATTCTTTTTCGTTCTTTCTTCCATTCTTTCTTTGTTGCTTTCTTTCCTTCTTTCTTTCTATTTAATATTTGTTCTATCTATCTATCTATCTATCTATCTATCTCCGTCTGTTCATTATCTATCTATCTATCTATCTATCTCAGTCTGTTCATTCTCTATCTATCTATCTATCTATCTATCTATCTATCTATCTCAGTCTGTTCATTATCTATCTATCTATCTATCTATCTATCTATCTATATCGGTCCTGTTCATATCTATCTATCTATCTATCTATCTATCTATTTATCTATCTATCTATCTATCTATCTGAATCTCTTTATAATCTATCTATCTATCTATCTATCTATCTATCTATATATATATATATATATATATATATATATATATATATATATATATATATGAATCTCTTAATAATCTATCTATATATCTATCTATCTATCTATCTGAATCTTTTTATAATCTATCTATCTATCTATCTATCTATCTATCTATCTATCTATCTATCGATCTATCTATATCGGTCCTGTTCATATCTATCTATCTATCTATCTATCTATCTATCTATCTGAATCTCTTTATAATCTATCTATCTATCTATCTGAATCTCTTTATAATCTATCTATCTATCTATCTATCTATCTATCTATCTATCTATCTATCTATCTATCTATCTGAATCTCTTTATAATCTATCTATCTATCTATCTGAATCTTTTTATATCGGTCCTGTTCATATCTATCTATCTATCTATCTATCTATCTATCTATCTGAATCTCTTTATAATCTATCTATCTATCTATCTATCTATTTATCTATCTATCTATAGCCTTATTATATTTAACTTTACTTATGTATTGATTACCGCTTTCTATTTTCCTTCCTTGAAAAATCGCTGTCATTTTAGATTTTTGATGACACGATGCATCTTTTCGTATCTTGTAGATTTGAGAATTTTCAATGAATACCAAAAAACAAAACTTGAAGATTTTGAGTCAAAGGGAAATAACTGAGACATCGGGAAGATGCATGGCACGTGGAACAAGAACAACATAACCCTGTTAACGAAATAAATGGTTCGCGTGGAAATTCCAATCACCTAATGAAGGAAGTCTGGAGAATACGACGGCCGAAACGTTGTGAATATGGCAGTGAGAATTAGAATAACAGCCCGCGTAATGTAAACAATGCAAGCAATCATGATACCGCATCTCAGAGATATAGACGACAGTTTCTTTTTATTGTATACTGCCAGTTTACCCGAGTTTCTAAAATCCTCCGCTTCCATCTTTAAATTCTTGTCTTTATATGATATCTATCTTATCTTGTGCTCTGCAACTTGTACGTTTTTAAAATTCTCATAATTTCTTTGGATATTTTCATAGATCCTTCGGTAAAATTTCTTTTTTAATGTTCGTCCAATTCTTCGTCAGTATAGTCCTTCCTTCTTTCTTTCTTTTTTTAATCCTAATCATATTTCTTTTGAAGGATTTTTGCACTCTAGTCATCGCTTTAGCATTTACCGTCTTTCGTCCTTGTTAAGTTCATCAGGTGCACACTCGTTCTGCAACAAATGATTTCCTTTCTTTCCCTTTCTCTTTTTTTTCTTTCCCTTTTTTACCACTGATAAAACCATAATCAAAATTCTTTTGTACTTTATTATCACCCCCTCCTCCCCCTAATCTAGTCTCTTTGCTTTCACGTGCTTTCCTTTCCCCGGGCTTTTTATGTTGGTTTTTTTAATGTCTGACATACTTAATATTAATAGATACTTTATTTAAAATAAAAATATTTCCCAATTTTATTTTTGTTGTTACTTTTACTGTGAAAGAGAATAAATATTATTATTATCAATTTTCATGCCGCATCGAGGAAAATATAAGTATTATTATTATAGCTGTTTTACTACTACTACTACTACTACTACTATAATCATTGATACTAATACTACTATTAATTTTTTCATTGTTTCCATTGCTTTACTTATCATATATGTCGCGTTTACTCATTCTGCATCCTTACCTCACGTCTATTTTTTTAAATCAACATCACTATCACCATCATAGTATTCTTCTTGTTCTTCTTGTTCTTCTCCTCCTCCTTCTTCTTCTCTTTTTCTTCTTCTTCTTCTTCTTCTTCTTCTTCTTCTTCTTCTTCTTCTTCTTCTTCTTCTTCTTCTTCTTCTTCTTGTTCTTCTTCCTCCTCCTCCTCCTCCTCCTCCTCCTCCTCCTCTTCTTCTTATTCTTCTTCTTCCTTTTCTTCTTCTTCTTCTTCTTCTTCTTCTTTTTCTTCTCCTCCTCCTCCTCCTTCTTCTCTTCTTCTTCTTCTTCTTCTTCCTCTTCTTCTTCCTCTTCTTCTTCTCTTCTTCTCCTTCTTCTTCTTCTTCTTCTTCTTCTTCTTCTTCTTCTTCTTCTCTTCTTCTCCTTCTTCTTCTTCTTCTTCTTCTTCTTCTTCTTCTTCTTCTTCTTCTTCCTCCTCCTCCTCCTCCTCTTCTTCTTCTTCTTCTTCTTCTTCTTCTTCTTCTTCTTCTTCCTCTTCTTCTTCCTCTTCTTCTTCTTCTTCTCTTCTTCTGCTTCTTCTTCTTCTTCTTCTTCTTCTTCTTCTTCTTCTTCTTCTTCTTCTTCTTCTTCTTCTTCTTCTTCCTCCTCCTCCTCCTCCTCTTCTTCTTCTTCTTCTTCTTCTTCTTCTTCTTCTTCTTCCTCCTCCTCCTCCTCTTCTTCTTCTTCTTCTTCTTCTTCTTCTTCTTCTTCTTCTTCTTCTTCTTCTTCTTCTTCTTCTTCTTCCATTAAAATTTCTTTAGCCCGGCAACTTCTTATATTCAGACATCATTTATCATTTCCCGCCATTTCTGCCTAAAAACATTGTCTTTTTATTATATTTTATTGACGTTTTTATATAAAAAAAATGACATCAGATTATATTCACTTCTTTTATCAAAAGACTTCAAATATATTTCTCTGTTACGATAAAAAACATAAAAAATCTGCAGTGTCTGTTAGAAGGATTGGACGAAATCGCCTTTACTTGTCCTTACCTCTTAATTCATAACCCAATTCATTTACACACACACACACACACACACACACACACACATTGTGACTATTACGCGTTATTTGTAATAATGCTATATACACATACTCATAAAAATAATTTGTGTGCGTGTCTGTACATGCATAAATAGTTGAACAAAATGAAGATTTTATCGACGTCCATACACATCTCTATCTCAGTCGTTTATGCATATGTGCATGAATCTATCTGTTGTTGACTTTAAATGCAGCAATCTCTCGATTATACATTTTTCATTAAAAAGCTACGAACATTTTCTCATATGAAAAGAAGTTTTCATAAAAAGAAAAGTACGAGTAAAAAGGAAATCAATACCCCCCCCCCCCGATCTAAGAAAACAAGTGGACCAAAAATATTCAATAAATGATTGGCGCGATTGCGTCTCGATTAAGGAACGAGCCTCGCGAAACGGAGTGGCTCTTGCAGCGTGTCTCACTGGCGACGGTTCCAGGTAATGCTTTCTCCATCATAGCGGCTGGCAGAGGATAGAAAAAAAAATTGTTTATAGTTCCGTTGTTCTGGAATTGTCATCATTGGCCGACTGAACTTGCTTTGTTTCAGTTATTGTTTAGCATTTCTTTTTATACTATAATGTATTTCAGTGTTAACCAAGTTTTATTAATCAGCTGACATTAGGGAGAGCGAAAAAAAAAAGAGCTGTCAAGAATTGTCGCCCCTAAACGCCAGAAACTTCAAGAATTATAGTTTTCATGCGAAGAACAACGCAGAACAAAAATTCTTACTGTTTACTTCTGACTTGAAAGCTGTGAAAAATAAGAAATGACATAAAACATAACTAAAATATAGCAATCTCTTAAATCTTCAATAAACTAAAAAGTGATTAAAGAAAAGTGTGTGTAGAAAATATTACAGATTCATGGACAGTTATGTCAGATATATCAACATTTGCTTATTAAGACTGCTGACCCTATATTGTCCACAAGAGATCTTCAATAAATACTTAAAACAGTATGAAAATATATCGGCGTCGATATGCGACATACTCGTCGAGAACACAGATAAGATACGCACCTCTATCTGTAAAAAACCATAAAAGTTATAAAAAAACAGCTTTAACAACATCAACTACAAACATGGTCACACTGTACTGGCTGTATTCGGGAACTAAAAATAAGTTTACGCTTCAGCAATTTACAGATTATTTACAATATCATTTACACTCTAAAATCCATGAAAATATCTGATAGATTAGCTGAAATTGCTCGGAAACCATAATCATTTCGAAAGATTCTACAGACACCAAATCCAAAAACGAAATCTCTTGTTCGCATACGAAAAAGAAAAATACATTACATGTCATTTGTTTATTATTTTCTCGTTATTTTACATCCAATTTCCAATATTAAATTTTCTTGATTATTTTTACTTAATTTTTTTCCATTTTTCTGATCTGTTATACTCTAGTAAATTTCTTCATGATCCTCGCCTTTCAGATTTTCGGGTAACGTTATTTATTTCACTTTCCTTCCTGTCCTTCTCTATCTTTATTTTAGCTTCACTTTGCTTTCCTTCTTTCCTCTTTTTTTACCAGTCTTATTTTCTAAATTGGCGATCCTTATTTTAATTTAATACTTCGTTATTTTAAGCATTTGGCATTTTCCCTCTTTCTTTAACCCTAGAACACTAAACATGCGTATATATTACCCAGCATTTGTCGTCCTATTTTTAATTACAATTTTCAGTACCTGATTTTCTTACCTAAATAATGTCTTTCAGTTCCTATTAAGGTTTACTCAAAGTACAAAGATTGAAGTGCCTGCACGTAAAATATTTCAAATAACTATTTATATTTAATATTTTTTTGATATTTTCGAAATTGGGTATGATTAACCCATCGTTAGTAGTAGTGTAACTTTAATTGATGGTTAGTGTTCAAGGGTTAAATTATTCCCGTATTCTTTTCATTAGTGCCCAAGGCATGTATTCTTTTTATACTTCTTAATCGAATCCCTTTTTTATTTGTTATATTAACCTGTATCTGCCTTTTTTCGTTTGTATTTTAATTCTATTCCTTCATTCCTGTAATTCCTTAATTTATCACGACTTCTGTCTATATCTCTGAGATGAGGTATTATGATCAATTTCATTATTTACATTATGCAGCCTTTTCTCCTCATCTTCATTGCCATATTAACAAAGATTCGACGGTTCTACGGTTTTTACGCCTATATCTGTTAATATATCTGTCTATATCTCTGAGATGAGGTATTGTGATTACTTTTATTATTTACATTATGCGGATTGTTGTCCTAATGTTCACTGACATATTGACGACACTTCGGACGTTCTACGCTGCAGTCTTTACGTCTATATCTGTATGATTATCTGTCTCTATATCTTACATGAGGCATTATGATTACGTTTCTTATTTACATTATACAGACTGTTGTCTCCATTTTCATAGCCATAATCGCAACGCACCGGCCGTTCTACGCTCCGGCTTTTACGTCTATATCTGTTTATTTATTTTTCTATAGCTCTGGGATGAGGTATTATCATTACTTTTGTTATTTACAAATTTGCAGATTATTGTCCTCATCTTCATTGCCATAATCACAACGCTTCGGCCGTTCTAAGCTCCGGCCTTTACGTCTATATCTATTTATATATCTCTCTATATTTCTGACATGAGGTATTATGAATAAATTTATAATTTACATTATACAGACTGTTGTCCTCATCTTCATTGACATATTCACAATGCTTCGGCCGTTCTACGCTCCGGTCTTTACATCTCTATCTATTTATTTATCTGTCTATATCTCTGAGATGAGGTATTATGATTACTTTTATTATTAAGATTATGCCTATTGTTGTTCTCATTTTCAATGCCACATTCACAAATCTTCGGCCGTTATATTCTCCGGCCTTTAAGTCTATATCTGTTTATTTATTTGTATATACGTCTGACATGAGGTATTTTAATTAATTTTATTATTTACATTATGCAGACTGTTGTTCTCTTCTTCGTTGCAATATTTACAAGGCTTCGTTCGCCTACGCTCCGGCGTTTACGTCTGTATCTGTTCAATTATCTTTGTATATCTCTGACATGAGGTATTATGAGTAGGTTTATATTTGCATTATTCAAACTGTTGCCTTCATCTTCATTGCCATATGACACAAGTCTTCGGCAGCTCTACGCTCCGGCCTGTACATCTATATCTGTCTATATCTCTGATATTAAGCACTATATTTACTGTTATTATTAAATTATTGTCTTCATTTTTATTGCAATATTCACAACGCTTCTGCGGCTCTACGCTCCGGCGTTTACGTCTATATCTCTTTATTTATCTGTCTACATATCTGACATGAGGTATTATGATTTTTTTTATTATTTACATTATGCAGACTGTTGTCCACGTTTTCATTGTCATATACACAACACTCAGTCCGTTCTACGCCTCGGGTTTTTCGTCTATATCTGTTTATTTATGTTACTATATCTCTGAGATGAGGTATTAACATTATTTTTATTGTTTGCACACTGATTTGCTCATTTTCATTGCCATGTTCGCAACGCTTCGGCCGCTCTACTCTCTGGCCTTTACATCTCTATCTGTTTATTTATGTGTCTATATCTCTGAGATGAGATATTTTGATTACTTTTATTATTTACATTATGCTGTCTGTCCTCATCTTTATTGCCATATTCACAGCGCTTCGGCCGTCCTACTATCCGGCCATTACGTCTCTTTTTATTTATCTGTCTATATCTCTGAGATGAGTTATGATTATTTTCATTATGTACATTATGCGTCTGTTGTCCTCATCTTCATTGCCATATTCACAACGCTTCGGCCGTTCTACGCTCCGGCCTTTACGTCTACATCTGTTTATTTATCTGTCTATATCTCTAAGATAAGGTATTATGTCTACTTTTATTATTTACATTATGCAGACTGTTGTCCTTATTTCCATTGCTATATTCACAACGCCTCGGCCGTTCGGCTTTTACGTCTATATCTGTTTATTTATCTTTCTATATCTCTGAGATGAGGTATTATCATTACTTTTGTTAGTTACATTGTACAGACTGTTGTCCTCATCTTCATTGCCATATTCACAACACTTAGGCCGTTCTACGCTCCGGCCTATACGTCTATATCTGTTTATATATCTGTCGGTATATCTGAGATGAAATATGATTACTTTTTATTTACCTTATTCATAATATTGCCCTCATTTTCGTTGTCATATTCACAATGTTTCGGTCGTCGTAGGTTCCAGTCTTCTTCAGGTGATAGGAATTTAGAAATCGAATGATGTTCCGAATGTATATGTGAACAACATTACGAATAATGTAAATAGTACAAGCTATCTCTAATTTATTTCTTACTTATTTCTCATTTTCTTCCTTACTCTCGTTTTTGCTTTCATCTTCTATCTCACCGTTTTCCCTTTTCTTTCATCATTTCTCATTTATTTTTCCACTCTTTCATTTTACATTTAATTTTATTTCTCTCTCTCTCTCTCTCTATCTCCCTATATATATATATATATATATATATATATATATATATATATATATATATATATATATATATAATTTAGGTCACTTTCTCATTTTTATTTGTTTTTTGTTTTCCTCCCTTTTGATTTCATATTTTCTTTCTTTCTCTTTTATCAATGTTCTTTGGAGATAAAATATAAAACTTTCAAACGCTTAGTGGTGTACTAAGTTGCGTACTCTCAAAACAGTTCCAATGGTGAACGTTTGAATTTTATTAAAATGGCTAGTATTTCGATTGTTGTTGGGCAAGTGCAGAAAGATAAACAAAAAAGACGGAGCACAATGTTTCTACCCTAGCTACCTCCTTTTGACATTTCGCCAAAACGACCAAACGGAACCGATAGCATATTAGATCCCGCCTTGACTAGAGTATTGCAGATTTACGCTGCAGAATCTAGGTAAACACTGACCTACCACATACATCAACATTGCATGTTAAAATTATCTATGCACGTTTAATATTACAGAATATTTTATTTATGTTTGGTAAAAAAAACCTGAATGCTATAGTGTCATGGTAAAATTTAATATAATACTTTCCATATAAACCTCACATATTTACATTTAACATTATTATTATTTGACTTGTAAACATTAACATAATAAATACTTTCTATATAAACATCACATATTTACATTTAACATTATTATTTGACTTGTAAACATTAACATAATAAATACTTTCCATATAAACCTCAAATATTTACATTTAACATTAGTATTATTTGACTTGTAAACATTAACATAATAAATATTTTCTATATAAACCTCACATATTTACATTTAACATTATTATTATTTGACTTGGTAAACATTAACATAATAAATACTTTCCATATAAACCACAAATATTTACAATTAATATTATTATTTGACTTGGTAAACATTAACATAATAAATTCTTTCCATATAAACCTCACATATTTACATTTAACATTATTATTATTTGACTTGTAAACATTAACATAATAAATAATTTCTATATAAACCTCCCATATTTACATTTAACATTATTCTTATTTGACTTGGTAAACATTAACATAATAAATACTTTCCATATAAACCTCACATATTTACATTTAACATTATTCTTATTAGATTGGTAAACATTAACATAATAAACACTTTCCATATAAACCTCACATATTTACATTTAACATCATTATTATTTTACTTGGTAAACATTAACATAATAAATAATTTCTATATAAACTTCACATATTTACATTTAACATTATTCTTATTTGACTTGGTAAACATTAACATAATAAATACTTTCCATATAAACCTCACACATTTACATTTAAAATTATTATTATTTTACTTGGTAAACATTAACATAATAAATACATTCGATATAAACATGAAATAATTGCATTCAATATTATTATTATTTGATTTGGTAAACATTAACATAAAAAATTCTTTCCATATAAACCTCACATATTTACATTTAACATTATTCTTATTTTACTTGGTAAACATTAACTTAATAAATACTTTCCATATAAACCTCACATATTTACATTTAACATTATTCTTATTTTACTTGGTAAACATTAACATAATAAATACTTTCCATATAAACCTCACATATCTAAATTTAACATTATTCTTATTTTACTTGGTAAACATTAACATAATAAATACTTTCGATATAAACCTCACATATTTACATTTAACATTATTATTATTTTACTTGGTAAACATTAACATAAATACTTTCGATATAAACCTGACAGAAGTACATTCAACATTATTATTATTTGACTTGGTAAAAATTAACATAATAGATTCTTTCCATATAAACATCACATATTTACATTTAACATTATTATTATTTGACATGTAAACATTAACATAATAAATAATTTCTATATAAACCTCACATATTTACATTTAACATTATTCTTATTTGACTTGGTAAACATTAACATAATAAATACTTTCCATATAAACCTCAAATATTTACATTTAACATTATTATTATTTGACTTGGTAAACTTTAACATAATAAATACTTTCCATATAAACCTCACATTTTGAATTTAACATTATTCTTATTTGACTTGGTAAACATTAACATAATAAATAATTTCCATATAAACCTCACATTTTGAATTTAACATTATTCTTATTTGACTTGGTAAACATTAACATAAAAAATACTTTCCATATAAACCTCACATATTTACATTTAATATTATTCTTATTTGACTTGGTAAACATTAACATAATAAATACTTTCCATATAAACTTCACATATTTACATTTAATATTATTATTATTTTACTTGGTAAACATTAATATAATAAATACTTTCGATATAAACCTGACAGAATTACATTCAACATTATTATTATTTGACTTGGTAAACATGAACATAATAAATTCTTTCCATATAAACCTCACATATTTACATTAAACATTATTATTATTTGACTTGTAAACATTAACATAATAAATAAATTCTATATAAACCTCACATATTTACATTTAATTTTATTCTTATTTGACTTGCTAAACATTAACATAATAAATACTTTCCATATAAACCTCACATATTTACATTTAACATTATTCTTATTTGACTTGGTAAACATTAACATAATAAATACTTTCGATATAAACATGACAGAATTACATTCAACATTATTATTATTTGACTTGGTAAACATTAACATAATAAATTATTTCCATATAAACCTCACATATTTACATTAAACATTATTATTATTTTACTTGGTAAACATTAACATAATAAATACTTTCGATATAAACCTGACAGAATTACATTCAACATTATTATTATTTGACTTGGCAAACATTAACATAATAAATTCTTTCCATATAAACCTCACATATTTACATGTAACATTATTATTATTTGACTTGGTAAACATTAACATAAAAAATAATTACTATATAAACCTCACATATTTACATTTAACATTATTCTTATTTGACATTGTAAACTTTAACATAATAAATACTTTCAATATAAACCTCAAATATTTACATATAATATTATTCTTAATTGACTTGGTAAACATTAACATAATAAATAATTTCCATATAAACCTCACATATTTAAATTTAACATTATTCTTATTTGACTTGGTAAACATTAACATAATAAATACTTTCCATATAAACCTCACATATTTACATTTAATATTATTATTATTTTACTTGGTAAACATTAACATAATAAATACTTTCGATATAAACCTGACAAAATTACATTCAACATTATTATTATTTGACTTGGTAAACATTAACATAATAAATTCTTTCCATACAAACCTCACATATTTACATTAAACATTATTATTATTTGACTTGTAAACATTAGCATAATAAATAATTTCTATATAAATCTCACATATTTACATTTAACATTATTCTTATTTGAATTGGTAAACATTAACATAATAAATACTTTCCATATAAACCTCACATATTTACATTTAACATTATTCTTATTTGACTTGGTAAACATTAACATAATAAATACTTTCCATATAAACCTCAAATATTTACATTTAACATTATTCTTATTTGACTTGGTAAACATAACATAATAAATACTTTCCATATATACCTCACATATTTACATTTAATATTATTATTATTTTACTTGGTATACATTAACATAATAAATACTTTCGATATAAATCTGACAGACTTACATTCAACATTATTATTATTTGACTTGGTAAACATTAAAATAAATACTTTCGATATAAACCTCACATATTTACATTTAACATTAACAATGAGATTTTATTGTACGAATATAATTGGAGGAGTTAAGAAGTGCAGTTTATGAGGATATGCAAGAGTGATAATAGTTGACGGTGGACTTGAAGAATTTAAGATTGTAGCGATCGGAAATTATCCTGTGGGGTGTTGTTTCACAATGTAACTATTCTTGGAAAGAAGCTGCAGCCATAGTCCACTTTGGTCTGTCTGACAATTATAAATATAAAGCCGCGTGGAAGAAGTCAGGTAATTTCTGGGGGCGTTCCAACTGAAAATTACTTACAATTTCAGTCAGCTTTAAATTCTTTTTCCATAAAGACTCCAAAGTTAATAATCAAATGGACGCCAGTCTAAATTATATAACAGGCCGTTTCCCTTTAACAAATCACACATTTTTAGTTTTTCTATTAATCTGAAAATGCTACTGAAATTTAAGCGAATATTATCTAATGGATCCGGGTCAAATGACTATAAATGTATACATAATATATATATATATATATATATATATATATATATATATATATATATGAAGAAATATAATCTTAAGATGTGCTATATGTATGGGATAAAGTCCTCATTATCAGAGATAGAACGTGTGTAAATATTTATATATATATATATATATATATATATATATATGTGTGTGTGTGTGTATATATATATATATATATATATATATATATATATATATATATATATATATATATATGCACATTAAAAACGACTCACAAAATGATTTTATTTAGTTTTTTTATATAATTTCTCGTGCGATCTAATAATGTTTTTTCTTTTCAGATGATTAATTATATAAAAACTGCAAGAATTTTCTTTTTATCCGTCTGCTTTCGGCTATACGTTTAGCCATTTGGACAGTTTTTATATAATTTATCATCTGAAAAGAAAAATCTTATTAGATCGCACGATAAATTATATAAAAAACCTAAATAAAAGCACCTTGTCAGTCGTTTTTAATGAAATGTGCATGAAAGAAGTATTGCTGCCTAAATACACAAATATATATATATATAAATATATATATATATATATATATATATATATATATATATATATATATATATATATATATATATATATATATAATTGCTCTGAGTTCATATCCTAACGTCAACAATGTCAACATATCATAGGAAATGGATTAAATCCAAAATATATTTAACAATATTTTCTGTTTATACATTTTTTATGCACTTTTATAATTACCGTAATTCCCTATGTATAATAATAAATTTTTTAAAAAAAGAAGCTAAATTCGGGGTGTGTATTATGCATAGCTACAAAAAATTCTTTAAAATTTATCAACTTCAGTTGCGAAATAACTACTCACCACAAACATAAGACAATTTGAAACCTAACAATATTTACAAATGTAAAATAAAATAAGAATTATCATAAAACTAAATTGGAATAATATTATTTTATGTTTAAGATCATTTTTATAATAAGAGTAGAAAACGCAGGTTGTAATGAAATTGGAGAGCTACAACTTATAGGATTTCATTACAAAACAAGGGGTGCGTATTATGCGTGAGTAGAAACATTTCCTCACACTTTCAGCACAATTTTAGGGGTGCGTATTATTGATGAAGGCGTATTATACATGGGTATTTACAGTAAATGTTCTGTTCTCTGTGGATGAGTGGTCATAGCACTGTATAGGATAAAGGTTCGATTCCTGTCGGATGGCATATCTTCTATGAAAATACACGAACATTCAGGCCTGTAAATGTAATTAATAATGTTTAACTGAAAGAAGCCAACATTTACTGAAATAAATGTATCCATAAATAATAACGTTAATGTTAAGTATTTAATCCATTTCCTATGATATGTTATCCTTGTTTACGTTCGGAGACAACATTAGAGCAGATATGATAGAGCAAGAAAGATCGGCGAACGTATGTGTTTTAAAAACAATAATTCGAGATTTTCTTAACTGGAAGTTCTCTGTGGCTGAACGGTTATAGCACGCCAGACTTAATGGTGGTCCTTTATACGGTACAGATTCGATTCCTGTTGAAGGGCGCATATTTTCTCAGAGATTTCCGGAACATTCAGGCAGGTAAATATAATTAATATTGATTAATTAATAAACAGTGCATTTGCTCAAATATGTTTATCTATATATCTATATATTAAACAATTCACACCCACCGAGCAAGGGTAATAAATTTGAGGCTTAAGAGAATACTGATAGTAAAAGAGAATGAGAAGACATTAGAAGGAACAGGAAATCCAATCTTAAACAAGAAACAAGGGATCAACCTGTACTCCTGTTCAATACCTTTCGATACTCATTAAATACAAAGGTAATAAGTACAAATGTTGGATTAATATTTCATCAGCTTTTGTTACTCTCGGATAAAGTCTTTATACATATATACATAGTAGTAATGGCTGGCCACTCGTATCGGAGGATGCACGTCTACTGGTGTGGCTAGCTTATCCCCGTTGTAGACTCCTGCTCAGGCACTTATCAGTTTGTTCAACTCCCACAGGGCTTACTTCAACTATGCTGAGTGGAACCAAGTTAGAGTTTTGGGGAGATTGCGTGTTATCAAGGCCAACACGCTCAAACCCTTGGTCACGATGACTTCGTGCTAGGACAATCCACGATGGCTCCCCAAGTGTTCCGTCTACCAAATTTCACTCACAAAGGTGCATGTTTGGATCACCTCCTCCAGACAAATAGAATCAATAATTTAACTTCCTGACAAATCGACACTGATGAGATTCGAACCCGGTTCTCATGGTCAGTAATCGAACGTTCCTACATACATACATGCATACATGTTGTTGGTTTTCTTTCCTTATTCCTTTAGTCATCATCTCAAGCGCCCTCCCTTAGCGCATCATGCCGAATCTTTTATTTTTATCCGCTAATACTTTGTTGTAAGTCCTTAATATTAATTTTCTTTATTTGTCTTTTTCTATTTTCTCTGCTGTCTTCCTTTGTCTCTCTTTTTCTCTTAGTCTATTTTCTCTTTCATTGTCTCACACATTTTTTTATTATTCATAGATTAAACTTTATTTTCTTCTATACATTTTTTATTCTATTCGTCCCTGTTTTGTGTGATATTGTTTCCTTTACGAGTTTATCCCTTTTTGTTCGATATTAGAGCCGATATTTGCTCTAAAATATATTTCTCTAAATTATCTTTTTGTTTCATATCCTAACTTTCTTTCTTTTTTCTTTCTTTCTTTCTTTCTTTTTTCTTTCTTTCTTTCTTTCTTTCTTATTTCTTTCTTTCTTTTTCTTTCTTTCTTTCTTTCTTTTTTCTTTCTTTTTTTTTTTCTTTTTTTCTTTCTTTCTTTCTTTCTTTCTTTATTCTTTACATTGTCAGTTTTCTTTATCTCCTTTTCATTTTGATCTCTACAAAATTCTGACCCCCTCCACGATATTGCCCACCCCGTTTTCTTCATTTAGCGGTTCATCTTCTCCCTATTCAATTCTGTTCTCTGCCCTCTTCTCACTTTTGACCCCCACATCAATCACACCTCATTGCACCAACAAGCCACACCCAAAAAGCCACAGAGGGCACAGCAACTCACTTGTCAGGTTTCAAACTGATAGCCTTCTTTTATTCATTCATCAAGATGTATTTCACTTAAATTCTGTGTCTATATCGCCGTTGGGAATTTTCACATCACGCCTGTTTTGTCGTCCTAGCTAAGCATCAAGTGACAACAAGTTTCCACTAAACTTCAGCACTCTGTTCTACTTGATTATTGTAACCTTACCGTTTGGGTACTTTTTACATAAAGTTTTTTTCCAGTTTTACTGTATATTCGTGATATTCTTCTGGAGTCTTCAAAGCTTGCTAATATTGATGGGCCCAAATATCATTTGCAACAGTCGCAAACAATTCTTAAATAGGACACAGTTGGTCATTGTTTAATCTTCCTTCAAATAAAATGCTGTAGTGTGTTGAAATAGCGACATCTACGGTGTCATAACGTTTTCTCTTGCGAAGAATAATTCCGATCATTTCACTTAGATCAGAGGTGTCTTTCTGCGTAGCTCGATAGAATCAGTAATTAAGGTAAAGTTAAGGTTTCAGTAGCACCAATTCTGTTTTGTGCATATTAATTACGTTTTGATCAAATTATTATTGTCACTATAGTCAATAAGTCCGTTTTCAAAACAAACACTGTCCTCTCCTGCATATGACGAGAAATTACATCAACTTACTGGGTAAGACGATAAACTACTTCAAACAGCAAGGTCTCTGATCAAGAGGTTTGAGGAGTGTGGAACCACCTTTTAATTGCTGGTGTTCTCAGGTCCACTCTGGCCCGGAGTGGTAGCCCCATTTACGGCCCCAGCTATGGGCAAATAGTTGATCCCCAAACTGGGGTCAAAACACTAAGAAAGTGTAAAAATAGGTCTTAATACCAGAAATATTTTGTAAAAAAATTATTACCAGCAATATATTTTTGAAAAAAAATATTACCAGCGATACATTTTGGAAAAAAAATATTACCACAAATAGATTTTTGAAGAAAAAATAATGTTACATTTTTGAAAAAAAAAGTATTACCAGTAATAAAAACTTTGTCGGCATTAAATAACCTGTTGAGGTTGATAAGCCGTAAAACAAAAAAAAAACAATCAAAAACCAACGCTGTCAATTGTATTTATTTTGCACCAAACATACATTATTATTATTATTATTTTTATTTTCTTTGATATCTGGCGTTTACACATTTCTTTCCGGGTCCCGCCCAGGGACCTAAGGTTAGAAATGGCAACATGACAATATCCACTGCAAAGGAAAAAAAATTATTACATAGATAAAGCCCTTCGTAAAGTGTAGGCTGTACTTGTCAGAACAATCTTTTGTATCTCTTTGAGGCATGGATTTCCAGGGATCCCTTCAATCCGCCTACTGGAATCTTTTCCAACCAGTCCAAGGGCTCCAACTACATTGTTGATGTTCCTATGTGCCACATTTTTGAGATTTCTATTTCAAGGTCCTTGTATTTTGACAGTTTTTCGAATATCTTCAAAGATACATTGCAGTCTGAAGGGACTGCCATATCAATAAGGAGGCACCTATTTTGTTTGTGGTCGTTAATAACAATGTCTGGGCGGTTGGCTTTGATTGTTCTGTCAGTGTGTATAGAATTGTAACAGGTCCTATCTCCGTAACCGGGTCTGGGTGGTGTTCGTACCAGTTTCTTTCAGTTTCCTTCCCATAGGAGTTGCAAATTTTCCACTTCAGATATTGGCCCACTCTGTCATGCCGGGTTTTATATTCAGGGGGTGCAAATATTATTATTATTATTATTATTATTATTATTATTATTATTATTATTATTATTATAAAACATTATTTTATATGCATTTGTTTTATAATCACTTACAGGTTCATAATAAATGTCCTAGCGCAAGCACAAGATGTGATTTTTTGTTACTTCCAACTAAACAATAGACGGTTATTATTAATAAAGAGCAGCTTAAAGAGCTTGCGGCCATGTCACGTGGAAACGGCATTCATGAACGAAGTTAAGCAACGTCAAGCCTGGGCATAACCTACATTGGTGACCAGATGCAAGTAACAGGTTCTGTAAGCGTTGATGTGCGGGTGATATAATAGATAAGAGCTCAGAATTGGTAACCGGAGAGCCGGGTTCTCATTCCAGTCAGGTTCGTTATATTCACTTGTGCGAAAATACCGTTGGGAAAAGCTATTAATCCACCACTTCTCCACTCGGCTATGGATTAATTTGTATGAATTTTACAATATAAAATTATTATGGTTTTATATGACCAGCAAACTATTGATAAACCGTACAAAACATCAATGAATCGAATCAAAAACTTAAATGGACAAAGCTCGTCTCAAGATATGGGTTGTGCTTTTTAGAACAAATCTTTGATTTCCTGGAGACGTTGTGTCCCAAGGATATTTTTATATGTTATCAGAAAATAAGTTCCAACCACAAAAGGAAGATTTTATTTTCTATTTGTATCACCAGGTCTTTGTATTTGCTTAGTTTTTCAAGACATTTGCAGAAATGTTTTCATCCCTTGGTTCACTCATGTAATTCATCATTTGTCCAATTCTTTTCTTTCATGATATATCGTCTGGCATATGCTAACTTCTTTGGTTCTATTATTAATAATATTTATAGGATTGGTTGATTCAGTGACCTACACGAAAACAATATCAAGCTGAGGTACAAATATATTTTTCTCCTTTTACGAGCCGTGTCTCTTCAGGATGTGGGGACATAATTACCGATAACTTCCTATTTTCGTAGTTCTTAGCAATGTTTCTCTCTTTACTATATCTACCATTCCTTCTGCTATCCAGTTACACAAAATTGTTAAGGTTACTCAATTGTTTTCCTCTACCAAGCTTGTCTTCAATATGGCCGCGAAGTTTCATACAAAGTCTCAGTAAACTAGGCTCATGCATAACAACTAAATGTGGACGATATGGGGTCACACTTTGATAGAATCAGCCACTAAACTTGCAAGTCGTTGGACATGTTTTCCAATTTAGACATGTTTTTCAAATGGGTAACAACCCAGTTTGCGAAGTCGATCTCCGATTGAGGTTGTTCCCAGGCATACCGATGTTTATGATTTGTAACACAAAACAAAAACAAAAAACACGCTAGATACTAATCCCGCGGATGAACGTATATTCATAGTGTGTCATCCTCAGGTGGAGGGACAGTTTGTCACCCCCTGGGGTTGGGGACATAGTGTGTCATCCCCTGATGGGAGACATAGTTTGTCATCCCCTGGTGGAGGATGCATAGTGTATGACACACAAGGGATGACACACTATGTCCTCCCTGGTGGGACGACATAGTGTGTCATCCCTGGTGGGATGACATAGTGTGTCCTCCCCTGGCGACATGCCCAATTGACTAAGGTGTTATAACTGAAAAGAAAATCTATGGTAATTAAAGGAATATTTACACGATCTTAACCCACCAAATCCAAAATATGTAGATGATCAGACCTTCAATCAGTTAAGATCAGGAGCCTTTAATGTCATACCTGGGTAGCATCAGATATTACTATTATTATTATTATTTATTTATTTATTTTCTTTGATTTCTGTTGTATACACATTTTCTTCCGGCTACCAACCAGAGACCTAAGGTCAGAAACAGCCACATAACATTTTCCACTGATCATATTTGTAAACAAAAAACGACAAAAACCTAAGATCCCACATATTTAAAAATGTTAAATCTCTAATGTTCGAAGTTGCGGGTATATTCTTTGTATTCCTTTAAAGCATGGTCTACCAGGAATTCTTTCAATGAGTTTGTCGGTGCCATGTGCCACTTGTTTGAGATTTCCATTTCCAGATCTTTGTATTTTGATAGTTTTCGGAAAAACTTAAATGATACATCCAATCTGCAGGGATTCTGCCATGCCAATAAGAGAGCACGTTCTGTTCTTTTGCTCTTTCATCAGGATGTCTCAGTGATCAGCTTTTAATGTTCTGTCTGAGTGGCTATTTTAAAAACCCATAAAATTGTTACAGATCCTATTTCTGTAACTGGGTTTGCGCAATAATGATCCCAGTTCCTTACAGTTTTCTTCCCGTAAAAGTGGCATATTTTCCAGTGCAGATATTGGCCCCTCTCTGTCATGACCAGTTTTATATTCAGTTGGCGCTAACGCAGTGTAACCTGATAAACGACTGTCAATTTTCATGGATATTTATCACAGGATCTAAATTTCAGTAAAATACAATTTTTCAGTATGTCTACTTAGTAACTACTTGTTAGCAAGAATTGGTCCTGAGCGTCAAGGATAAAAATTTCGTTTTCAGCTTTTAACTCTGCACTACACAACCACTGGTGGATACGGGGTTTGTCTACTTCATCTTGTTTGCTACGGGCAGAGTATTGACCATGCAGAGGTCGATCTCGGATCTTTACCGCTGCAATAGTTGTATTATGGTTTCTTTGCACTTCTTCATCCACTTGAAATTCCTTTTTGATTTTCTAGGCTTCCTTTATTCTTGACTAATATTTCTTTCATATCTTTCATGTTCTTTGACACATTTCATCATCCAGTCTTATGTAGCTTCCAGTTATCTTTCAAAACCGATTGCTGTTGTTTTCTAAGTTCGAGTTGAAGTAAACCTCTGCCTCCTTCAAGTCTGGACACAACACAAACGATCAGCATCAGTCTGAGGATGATGGATGCTGGGAAATATGAGAAGGTTTCTCGTTTTGACATCCATTCGCTTAATGACAGCTATGCTACAATTAAGGGTGTTGAAACTGTATTGGACCACATGGACAGCCAAAATGATTATGGCTGATATTCTCTAATTTGTGATTTCAACTTGTGTTTAACACCAGGGGCACACGTCTGTAGTATAATCATTTTACTCCTTCATCTCGGAATGCTGGATGACTCTTAGGTATTTATAGGCTTCTTCTTGTTCTGCTTCCTTAATCTTGGTGACAAAATCTAAATCTGTTGAGTTTGTTTCTGTAATTCGTCCTTTCTTGTATGTTACCTATGTATACGAAATCAACACAATGTCATCACAGAAATATTTTATAGTGCTGAGGACACCTTTCGACTCACTGTTTTTGGCAAGGAGTTCAATTTCATTCACGTAGAATAGGTGATTAAACACTGTTTTTTTTTTAATTTGCATCCCTAGTAACTATATAAACCTCTTCAGCATCCCTTCGTTCCGGGGGTAGAAAGTTGTTTGCATCAAGAAAAGAATATGAACAGTTTGGCAAGATGTGATCAATTTCTATATGGTGGCCAGATGTTTTATTGTCCTATATATTTTGGTTCCTCTGTTTCATTCGTTTTTGACAGAAGATATATAATACCTTCAATGATCCATACTGGAATATAATTGGGGATATTAATTAGAATTGATAAAGTTTGCGCAAGAGTTTTATGTATTGATGAGAAACTATTAAGCCAAAAGTTGGATTCCTCGTCATTTCCTTGAGATTTCCATTTTTGAATTTTGTTAGAACTTTCATAACATTATTCCTGGTTATATTTCTTTATTCTTGTACAATTTTATCCTTAGTTTTTCTTGTTTTCCTTTTATCAACTCTGCATTGGGATAATATCCTTTTAGTTACTACAAATATTCTCCCGGACGTTGAATTTCTTGAATAAATGGTGGTTCTTTGACTTCTGTAACGGCTATTCCAAATTCCCTGTTAAATATATTGATGTCCGTTTGGAATATCTTATTTTGTCGATAGAATACAACAACGATTTTATATCGTTTTGTTCTCACTGACTTTAACTGCTGTATTAGTTTAAGCATTTCCTTGATTAGCGAAATTATAATTTGGTGCTTTCATTTTAGACTTCTGCTTGATCTTGCTTTTCAATGTTCAAAACACTTATATTAATTGAAATCTCATATTGTATCAACAACTCACATTTGATTTCCTCAATTTTTCCTTTAATTTTTTCTTCCAAGTAGGCTTTTTTGTCTTATTTAATCTTTTATTTTTCTTAACATTATGGTTTTCAGTAGCTCACAAATTTGTTGCATATATGACGTTATTAACTTCTGTCATCTTTTTTAATGGGCTGTGCGTTACATATGTTTATAATACTGTTATATGTTTGCACAATATATTTATCGGACTTTGTCATATGAATGTTTGATAGACGGACTTTTTCTGACATTTGTGTCCGAGTTAATTTACTGATTATTTGAATAATGGGGCTTTCCGTTTCAGTGATTTAAATTCTGTTGTTTTCAAGGAAATTTGCTTTAATGTCATTTGATTCATCTTCATTAGTGACAGAATCGGAAACCAGTGCATTTTGTTATATTGTAGCTAGATTCTTCCGTTTTATTTACTGATTCATTATTATTTCGTATCTCATTGTTAAGGCCCAATATCCTCGCACCACTGTTATGGTCCAAGGTTAGGACCAAGGAAGAACAACACGAACACAAGAGTAGGAATAACAAGGATATATTAAAACAGAATAATAATACAATAAGTTGAAGGTGTTAATATGACTGTCAGTCTGGTTTAGAGTGAACTACTCTTGTCTCGACTCGTTCCGTCTCGACTCGTTACACTTCGCTCTATCGTCTCTCTTGATAGGCGCAGTCTTTATAGTATCAGGAAAAGTTAATTATGTCGTTACAGGTAAGATCCCATAACACTCATTTATTTTAGTTTGGTATATCTGATCCGTGATGTCAGGGATTTTTGAGTGCAGTGAAAAAAGAAGCCATGACTTGTTTATACTCTTCACGATTCCGTTTAGTTCGATTTCTTTTTATTAATTGATTTGACATTAAGTCACCAGCTCTAAGGTTTTGGTGACCAGGTGTCTCAATGTTGTTGGAAGAATTTGTTCCAGTGACAGATTTTTCGATCCCAGTCTGGTTCCTCTCTGAGGGACGTAACCTTTGTTTACCCGGGTGAAAACCGATCTAGTATGAGCTTACGTTGGCAAACATTGAGATTTTTTAATTATTTTTGCGTTCCATCATTAAAGCGCCAAGTGGTATTTTTTTCAAGTTACTACCTCTACAACGACTGTCGACCAAAACTAAAGAATCTGATCCCGCCCAATGAAACGCAGCTACTCCCTGCCGGATATCAACCCGGTAGTTTGATTTATGCATTTATTGTTGTTGTTGTTGTTGTTGTTGATATTATTATTATCATAAATATTATTATTATTTAGTTTTATATAATTTGCGGTATACGTCGGTCAGGAGAGGCCATGAAACTGCCCCCCTCCCCCCCAAGTTATGCATCAGCTTCTGGTGGCGTCGCAGCATATGATGTGGCCCACCTGGGAGTGACGGACACGCATGAGTTGCCAATACGAAATTGAACAGGGCATGTGACTGTCTTAGGGACTCCGGCTCCGGTTTTGTCCTCAGGCGTTACACCAGAAGCCTTTCACATGATTTGATATACATGCATATATACACACATCTCCATTGAATGTCAGAAGAAACAGTTCATTATCAAATATACCCTTTTCTAGAATTATTATTATTATTACTACTACTACTTTAAATGATAAAAATCTCTAAATAAGAAAATAATAAAAGTAAAAATAATTCTCTTCAAGAATATGTTAACATTTTTTTGCTAAGATATTTAAAAGATAAATTATAGACGAAAGCGATTATTCTAAACTAATAATCAACTTAATAAACAAACGAAAATAAAGTTACAAATCGAAACGCTTTTCCTACAAATTTAAAAATACTTCCTCGTCCATAAAAATGTTACGTCAATCAATAAATATAAAACGAATGAATGAATAAATAAATTAAATTTCAAGAAAACATTGTTAAATATGTTTGAATGACAACGGATAGAGAAAGAAATCGACGATAAAAAAACAAAACAAAACAAAAAAATAACTACTCGAAATGCTTTCCCTACACTTTTTATTATTATTCTTACTTTTATTTTCTTTGATATCTGGCGTTTACACATTTCTTTCTGGGTCTCTCCCAGGGACCTAAGGTTATAAATGGCATCATGACACTTTCCACTGCAAAAAAAATAATAATTACATAGATAAAGCCCTTCGTAAAGTTTGGGCTGTACTTGTCAGAACAATTGTTTGTATCTCTTTGAGGCATAGACTATTATTATTATTATTATTATTATTATTATCATCATCATCATCATCATCATCATCATCATCATCGTCGTCGTCGTCGTCGTCGTCGTTGTTGTCGTCGTCGTCATCATCATCATCGTCATCATCATCATTATTATCATCATTATTATTATTATTATTTTTTTTTTTTTTTTGTTATCATTATTGATATGTCCCGGAAAGGGATATATTTGATCGACGTAGCTAAGTGGTTTTGGCTACTGTAACCAAGTAGTACACGGTAACAGTAATCGACTGGTACTCGTCGTAGTCGCAGGTAATTTGCTGAGGCAATTGGTGTAGACCAATAGGATAACCAATGGCGTAGTTCAATGGGCGACGTCAATACTCTTTTCATTTGGTCTCTGTATTTATGACTGACATCAGCCAATCATATTCCAGTGAGGGGGAACATAGGTGTATGCATATTCCATTATATCAATTATTATTATTATTAATATTATTATCATGATTATTATCACTATTATTATTAATAGGACGAGTACCAGAAACAGAAAGAGACAACCGAAATTTATGTAAAGAGGAATTAATCGTTTGAGTATTTGACAAGTACATAACGAAGATAAGAAATGCAGAGGGAAACATTGCAATATATGTAACGAACTCGTTTAAGAGAGTGGCAGATCGGGATATGGATGGATAGTAAGAGGAACATACAATACTTGAAATACCTCGTTTTGTAGATTAGTTATAAAACGTTTAGTATAGGAAATAAGGAAATCGATTATTGAATAGGCTGCTGTAGAGGTAGTCTTGTAGCAACACGCATGTTGCAACAGAACGAAAATCTTGACCTAAGAACTCAAGCTAGATCTCGACTTTTATATGGATGCCTTGCATGACGTCAAACTCTTTCAGAAACCCCTCCACTATAAGCTATATGCAACTGTTTTCTTAGATAAACGATTACAAATGCTTCAAGCAAATGACTTCCTAAGACCTGAAAGAAGACAATCATTTATCAGAGTTTATAGACTGGCCCTACAGAAGCTACAGATAAGAGTGGAATAGAGAAGCTTATTTTCCTGAAAAATGTTTTTTAAAGTAAAAAAAATATCCTCAAGGACACATGACACAGTGGATAAAGGTGTTAGCTAGAGTTTAGTATCCCGTTTAGGCAGAGGAGAACTTGGAGAGGGAAATTAACAGGAGATACCTGATAACTGACATCCATTAAACATGGCACGTGGAACTAGAACAGTCTACCCCAGTGAGCGAAATAAAGGGTTCAGTTAGACATTCCAACCACCTGAAGAAGGCCGGAGTGTACAACGGCCGAAACGTTGTAATAAATATGGCGACAAAGTTGAGGACAATAGTCCGAATAATGTAAATAGTGTACGTAATACCTCATCTCAGAAATATAGACAAATATATGAATAAGTAGTAATATATATAGTAATGGCTTATCTCTCTAGTTGCATTAGAAATATCAGCATTTTGTAGAGTATTATGATAGTGCACGTTCTGAAGGAACACGGCACTAAAAATCTATACATCAAACCGTCTTAAGAAGAGGAAAATATCAATCAATTTGATGTAGACAAGACAAGAAAGGGCGTGGCTGTTCAAGTCGACCTCTGATAGGTTTGCAAGAGATTGAGGAAAACCTTAAACAGGAAGATTGTACTGAGGGCCGTAAAAATCTTGAACATGATGAATATTGTGTCCATACCCATTAGATCACTGGAAATGACATATCTCGTAGAATCGAGGCAGTATTTACTCGATAAAGACCACAATAGTGTTGAAGTCAGCAAGACAAAAGTGAGGCAAGTGTTTGAAATCTGATAGGTTTGCTGTTAGATGAAGAAAGTAGCTGTCATATATCGGAAACTCTCTCTTCGGATTTCACACACTTTCTAAAGTATTTTCATCCTGTTAATTATGTCTCTTGAGAATAATTCCATTACTTTTCCCCTGTTTTAACTAAAGCCTGGATCCATTTCTAGATTGTCATCCATTACTGACCTGACATTTGCCCGACTTTTGACGTTGTTCTCACTTTATAGGCCATACCTCTGCGTTTCCGGTTTCCTTCCTCTCTCAGATTATTTGTTCAACTGCAATTGCAATTTGGACAACGGTCTACCTCTTATCGATAATACGAAAGTCTGGTTACTTTTTAGCGTTGTTTTAGTCATCAATTCGCGGAAATCTCAGTATGCATAATTTCTCTTGCAATCGTAATGATTGATTTTGCAGATATCATTACATATATTGTAATATTAAATACACACCCACTTGAAAATACACGCAACTGTTCTTGCGGTTTTATTTTTTGTTATCAGAATTGTAAATAAAATAAAACTTCATGAACAAAAGAGATTTGTGATATAATCTAACATGCTGAAGAATTAATAAAAATTATATTAGCTGCATTTTTTTTCTTATCTGACAAGTCTCTTTATTATTATTTTACTGCTAAATTAGTGTTGGATTACATATATGCTAGTGTGGGTTTCCGTCCAGTGACCCCAAGACTAGAGAGGCCCAGGTTTTGTTTCAGTTGTGGTGCCCTAGGCTGTAACAAGTCAGAAGTTTCCTTCACCATCATCTTTATGTTTTTATGACGCTTTGGCAATATGTCTGGATATTAGAATTTCAGATGTCAAAAGATCACATCCATTTATCGTTGGAATTAAATGAACAATTTTACATTCAGTCGTTAAATATGAAGTGATCTGTAATGCAATTTTACGTATATATATATATATATATATATATATATATATATATATATATATATATATATATATATATATATATATAATGTTGGCAGTGAGACATCATCTCAAAATTTTGGGAATGTATTTTTTATGAACCTGATCCTCACTAAAATTGGCCGCAATGGAAAACTGTCATTATGAGACTTAACGAACCAATAAATCCGAGGCAGTGAAGAGACAAACGTCGTCCTTCTTGTTCTAGTTCTTGTAGTTCTTGTTGTTGTTGTTATTGTTCTTGTCGTTCTTGTTCTTTTTCTTGTTCTTGTATTTCTTGTTGTTCTTTTTCTTGTCGTTCTTGATCTTGTTTATTTTTTCTTGTTCTTGTTCATGTGGTTGTTGTTTTGCCGTCCTTGTTATTGTACTTGTTGTTCTTGTTCTTGTTCTTGTGGTTGTTGTACTTGATGTTCTTGTTTTGTTTTTCTTGTTGTTTTTGTTCTTGTTGTTCTTGTGGTTGTTGTTCTTGACGTTCTTTTTCTTGTTCTTGTTGTTTTTCTTGTTGTTCTTGTTCTTGATATTCTTTTTTGTTCTTTTTCTTGTCATTCTTGTTATTCTTCTTTTTCTTGACCTGTCTGTTCATGACTTACGCTGTCAATGTTCTCCACATTATCTTATCCTTTGTAGCATTTAGTATATATATATATATATATATATATATATATATATATATATATATATATATATTTGTTATCGCTCCTAACCCATTTTTTGCCAGTCATTTAAACTTATGTTCCTTATATAGGCTATGCAGTGATTTCACCTGTCGTTCTGACATTCAGTTTACCGCGTGTGGATTTCAACCCGCTTTCCTCATTATGTGCTTTAAAAATTTCAACTCTCTTTCTTTCTGATGTTAAAAACCAAAATCATAGTCTTAATGGAAATGGTCCTCCACGCCATTTTGTATGGACGGAACACCACACATCTAGAACAGTTCCAGCAAACGAAGTTCGGAAGAATCCTTCGCATACGATGGGAGGACCGCATCACCAACAACAAGGTACTCTCCCAGACATATCTCCCTTCATCGAGTCTACCATCCTTCAATATATCTTCCGCTGGGCTGGTCACATGTCTACGCGACTTCCATGTGTCATACTGTTTGGAGAACTCGCCTGCAGGAATAGGTTGAAACCTGGGAAAACCTTGTTGCAAATTGGTTTTCCTGGTACAGGACCCATTGTGTGTGTTGGGGGGATACTTTCGAGTCCAGACGTAAACATAAAAATAAATTCATTAAACTTTTTATTTTCATAATTTCATTAAAAACGTTTTTTTAATGAAATTTAAGTTTTTTTCTCCTGTGAAGCTTTAGAGCAATCACAGGTTACATAATGGCCGACATTCCCTTCTATCATTTATATTCAAGTCGTCTGATGATCGCGTATGCAGGAAACTCTAAACACTATTTTATATATATATATATATATTTAAAGACATTTATATTATGTTTAACGTTCTTTTTATAGATACAAATATTTAAGCAAATGCTCTGTTTTATAATAAACAGTATTAAATAACATTTACCGGCCTGAATGTCCGAGAAATTTTCATAGAAAATTTTCGCTCTCCGACAGGAATCGAACCTGTATCCTATACGGAACCATCATTTCGCGTGATGTGCCTTAACCTTTCGGCCACAGATGAGCGACTGGTTAGCAAGGTCGATTTTACTATCTTTTTGCTAACCAGACGCTTATCTGTGGCCGAAAGGTTAAGGCACATCACGCGAAATGATGGTTCCGTATAGGATACAGGTTCGATTCCTGTCGGAGAGCGAAAATTTTCTATGAAAATTTCTCGGACATTCAGGCCGGTAAATGTTATTTAATACTGTTTATTATAAAACAGAGCATTTGCTTAAATACTTGTATCTATAAAAAGAACGTTAAACATAATATAAATGTCTTTAAATAAATTGTCGGACAATGTCCAATTCTAAAATATATATATATATATATATATATATATGTATATAAATATATATATATATATATATATTCGAAAATCTGCTATATTTAAGAGCGAATGTTGAAGATGAAGACTACGTAGATGTAATAGCTTATGTAATGAATGTCAGTAACCATAGAGTATGAATACCATAACCCCTCTCTCTCTCACACAAATACACACACACAAACTCGCTCTTTCTTTCTCTATATATCCACACACACACACACACACACATATATATATATATATATATATATATATATATATATATACATCGGACACACAACCACAGCTCTCTCACATTGGCGTACATACCATCTTAATGACACCAGTGGCATGAAAATCATCTTGTAACAACGCACTGTAAGACTAATAACAGATTCAAATCCTCCGAAATGAGAAAAATTCTAATCAACAATACCAAAATCAGCAAGAAAAACAAATAAAAAAACGATTACAAATACTCGAAGATATGTCATTTACAAACCAAAAGCACAACATAAATAAAATAGGATTTAATACTGGCACGAAAATCTTAAACGTATTTAACAACTATTTCTCGAAATGAAAATACCCCCGCAAAAAAATAATCGCTAATGAACTAATCAAACAACATTACCTGAATGCCCCAAAATATTACCTATTAAAATAAAAAACAGGCGACTTAAAACCAAAAACATACAGCCATGATGACGGTAGACGACAACCGAAAGCGTTCAGCAACACACAAAAAAAGACTCTGGCCTTTTTTCAACAACTTAGGAGCAAATACAAGGAAAAATTGCGAGAAAGTAAGAAAAAACCGAAAGAAGTTTATTAAACGGAAAATTTCCACAGTCTTCAATAAGACACGCCTCAATTAATATATATATATATACATATATATATATATATATATATATATATATATATATATATATTACAACTAGAAATGTCAAAATTTACTTATTTTTATTCATTTCATCCCAATAAATCTGCTAAGGCGCAAGGAGTTGTTGAGTGGGAAAGAATATGTGAAAAAAAGAGCAAGAATTAAAAAGTCAAAATAATTATTTTGACGTTGCATATCATTTTTTGAAGATGAAAGATGACTGGGAAGCAAAAGGCTGGAAGAGATTTACACAAACAAGAAGCCCGTGAGCAGAAACTGTTAGCATAGAACTTGCGGTTCCTTATCGCTATTTCAAAAGTAATATGAGGAGATATAGCTGCCAATCTCGTACCGGGCTTAAATTCGTAAAGTCAATGTACCAAAAGAGGAAAGCTCATCAGACAATTACCAGGAAATTATGTCGAAAAAAGCAGGTGCACACACACACACAGACAAACAGACACACAAATACATACGTGTGTGTATTTTTTTTTGTGTTTTTTTGTGTGTACGTGCTGTTCTCCATTAAATATTAATCTATTTGTGAAGTAAAGGATATTCTATACACAGCGATGTGTTGATAAATCGAATAATGTATATTATACTAGATATAAAGAGAAACAATTATCAATAAAATGCAATCAGAAAATATCCGGCTATTTAAATAAACTAAAAGCAAAATAAATCTACGATTGTCTTCAGGCTTTTCTTTCGTTGGTATAGATAAATAGATAAATAATAGGAAACGGAGATTTACTGGAAAATAAAACACATGAGCCTTGAATGGCAAAAAAAAGCAAATCCATTCGTAACACAAGGCAGCGGAGAGTGAAAATCATGGCTAAGAAAAATAAAAACAACAGCCACAAAAGACATAAATTACCGACAGGGTTTGTCGACGCTGTGCGGTGTTATTAAAGTCCCCGCCGGAAACTGGCCTGGTAGGTATTTTTGTGGCCTCATTGGTCGAATGGCAGAATTTGCCGCCATGACATTTGTAATAGCATTTCATCATTGTCATGCATTTAAGTACTTTTATATCATTCTTTCTTTGTTATCTCGTTATTCAATCTCTTCGATTTTTTTTATTTTCTCTCGCTTTTTAAAAGAATTGTCTTCCTTTTCCTGCTTTTATTAGCTTATTTGTATATATTAACAAAAACAATGTGGTTCTCCTTAGTTTATCGAGTGTTTTTCCTTTTCTTTTTTTTTTCCTTTTTTCCTCTCTTTCTTTTGATTACTCCTTTGCTTTTCTCTTTTGAAATGACTGTTTACTTCGTCTTAACGTCTATTTTCTGCGTGAATTTATAGAATGAGTGGCCATTTACAATATTTATATTCAGACTACTTTTCGCATCTTTATTTTTTCGGCCGTTATGTCATCCGACCTTTCTCAAGTGTGTATTGATCGAGGTAACCTACAGGGAATTCTGAACCCTTTATTTAACCTACGGAGTTAGACTGTTCTCTATCCGCTGCCCATGTCGAGTTCTTATTCTTAATACTGCTCAGTTATTGTTCGCTCGTTTCCACTCAGTCTAACGACTGGCAATGAACGCGTCAAAATATATAAAACGACATCAGCGTGAAATCATGCAATTGAAATGTGCTTAATGTGATGGTGATACTTCCTCTTGGAATTTTCGTTAGTTGATTAGTTACCAAGAGGAATTAATGAAATAGTTTATAAATCTTATTGAACTTCATTACCAATAGACTCGTTTTTCCATTACAAGACCAGCAACATTTGTACAAAGATTTATAATATTTGTAGAGTTATATATTTTTATACATGAAAAAAATATTTTTTAAATATAACATGAAGACAGACATCCGATGGAAATATAGTTTTACATTGTGAAACACTGTTTTTCTTTTCTTTATCTTTTCTTATTTTACGCCCTTCTCTGAACTTTTAACAACAACAACAACAATAAAAATAATAATAATAATAATAATAATAATAATAATAATAATAATAATAATAATAATAATAATAATAAGTAGCTACATAGTGCCCATCATTGGCTACGTAGTGCAGGGTTGAAAACTGAAGGTTTTATCCTTGCTGGACAGGACCAATGCTTGTTAAGCACATATACTAAAATACTGTGTTAGCCCAAAATGCAGATTCTGTGATAAATATCAAGAAACCATTGACCATCTTGTATCATGTTGCATGATATTAGCACCCACTGAATATAAAAATGGGCATGACAGAGTGGGCCAATATCTGCACTGGAAAATTTGCAACTTCTACGGGAAGGAAACTGAAAGAAACTGGTACGAACACCACGGTTACGGAGATAGGACATGTTGCAATTCTATGGGACTACACAATACACACTGACAGAACAATCAAAGCCAACCGCCCAGACATTGTTATTAAAGACCACAAACAAAAAAATGCTTCCTTATTGATATGGCAGTCCCTGCAGACTGCAATGTATCTTTGAAGATATTCGAAAAGCTGTTAAAATACACGGACCTTGAAATAGAAATCTCAAAAATGTGGCACATGGGAACATCAACAATCCCTGTTGTAGTTGGAGCCTTAGGATTGGTTGGAAAAGATTCCAGTAGACTAATTGAAGGGATTCCTGGAGGTCCATTCCTCAAAGAGATACAAAAAATATTACGAAGGGCTTTATCTATGTAATATTTTTTTTGTTTTTTTGCAGTGGAAAGTGTCATAATTCCATTTCTAACCTTAGGTCCCTGGGCGGGACCCGAAAAGAAATGTGTATACGGCAGATATCAAAGGAAATAAAAATAATAATAATTAGAAATAATAAAAAAAAGTGTATGCAAAACCAATACCCCTCGCTAAATTTGTAAGGAAAATAAAAAAAGCAAAATATCTCATAATATATCAAAAGATTTTACAGGGAAAAAAAGGAAAAAAAAAACACATTCATGGGAAGATTTAAGAGAATTTTGGTATATGATGTGGGGAAATGGACAGAATTATTAAAAAGGAAACACAATGAACTAGAAATACCCAGAAGAATTAATAATTCATAAATTGTTTAATATAGGCTATAGAACCTCTATATATTATATAACCTATATTACGTTATATAACGTATAATATAGGTTATATATATATATATATATATATATATATATATATATATATATATATATATATATGTCCTGGGTATGACTGTAAACTACATCCGGCAGCAGGTCTTCTCATCGGGAGATTGGAGGATTTGAGGAGCGTGGAACCATCTTTTAATTAGTGTTGTTCCCAGGTCCGCCCTGACCCCGGGTGGTAGCACCTATTAGGGTCCACCTATGGACAAATAGTGTCTACCACGGCTGACCAAGCGCTTTAGTGTTATAGAACACGATTGGTCTAGGAGATGGAAAACTCGTACACGAAAAGCCTGAGGTATATTGTCTGCTTCGTTTGTGGCATTTATTTGCACCGACTAAGTGTATCAATAGTTCCGAAAAGTGTGGATGGTTCTGCACAAGCCTTCACCACTTTAATCAAATCACTTTTTGGGCTTTCTGGCGATTTACCTTCATTCGTTCTTATCCACACAGTTCACTTGCAAGGTCCACTGGCGAGAGAGCCAAGGCGATTGCACTGCTTTCCCTATTATGGGGAGGGACGATAAAAGGAGCCCTAAACATTGCTTGCTCACACAGTGACTTGTCAGCCCGCTGCACCTGACTAGTTATCCAATAAATCAGTAGAAACAACAAGGAATATCAGAATAAATATAAGAAGAATTTCCATTTTTGATCTTGGAATGTTCACAGATTTCAGGACAATGAGTCTGCACCAGAGCATAAAACAGCTCTTGTTTCACTCGAGTTAAAGAAATATAACATCTACATAGCGGCCATTAGGGAAGAAAAAGGCTGAAACGTATTTTTATGGGCTGGCAAAACTGAGAAAGAGCCACGCCAGTCTGGTGTTGGCTTTGCTATCAAGTCAGACCTTGCTATCTCACTGCCTTCCTTACCTAAGGATGTATCTGATCACATAATGGCATTAACCCTCAATCTGGAGTGCAACACCCGTGTGACGATGGTTAGTTGCTACGCGCCAACCTTAGGTTGTTCAGATTAAGAAAAAGATGTTTTTTACAATTTTCTTCGGGTTGTCATCTCCAAAGTCCAACATAACGATAAATTAGTCTTTACAGGTGATTTCAATGCTCGTGTTGGCAATGATTATCATTCGTGGAAGGGCGTTTTAGGTCGTCATGGTATTGGCCATGTGAATTCTAATGGATTACGCCTTCTCACTCTCTGCAACGAATTTGACCTTAGTATCACTAATACCTTCTACCAGCAACCCAACTGTCGTAAGACCACGTGGATGCATCCTCGTTCGAAAGACTGGCATCTGATCGACTACGTCATCACCAAAAGACGGGACGTAAAAGAATTTAAGATAACACCTTCATTCCACACAACATGCTGTCAGATCACGCTCTACTTCGGAGTAAAGCTACACTGCATCTGCAAAAACGAAGGATTATAAAAACTACAGTGCCCAAGAGCATTAAAATGCTGCCTCTTAAATCGACTGAAACGAAAATTGAGCTCTCTGACAAACTTGATGCTGCACTTGATTCTGTAAATATTACCAATGATATCGAATCATCTTGGAAGATTCTTCGGGATGCAACATATTCTACATCCTTGGAGGTTCTCGGCCCGCCATATCGTAAACATCAAGACTGGATTCATGACAATAACACAGAAGTTCAGCAGCTTATAGATCAATTGCACTCTTCTCATAAAGCATGGATTGAAGACAAGAACTCGTCCGATAAGAAGATCGCTTACAAGAAGTCAGGTTCAACGTGCTCTCAGATCTATGAAAGGGCGTTGGTGGTCCGAACTCCAAGAAGCTTCAGATAGAAAGGATCTAAAGGCTTTCTATGCTGGCCTCAAGAGCATTTTCAGTCCTCAGAAAAGTGGTGTTGCTCCTATCTCCACAGCAGATGGTGAAACTCTCTTGACGGATAAGTCAGACATTTTAAATCGCTGGAAAGATCATTTCGAAACTGTGTTAAACACCACTTCGGTTACTGATTAGGAAGCCATCACATCAATTGAGCAAAATCCTGAAATTCCGGAGTTGTCTTTTGAGCCTACTTATCAAGAAGTAATTGACTCCATCAAGCACATCTCATCTGGAAAATCTCCTACTCCTAAGGATCCTATTCCACCCGAAGTGTATAAGCATGGTGGCTAACATTTGGTAAAAAGTTACACCTGTTTTGGTGGAGATATGGAAGGCAGGCTGTGTCCCACAGGATTATAAAGTCTCCTCTATCAAACTCCTCTACAAATACAAGGGTTCCATGTGCGTGTGTCTGTGTGTGTGTTAATAATCGGGGAATATCACTACTTTCAATTGCAGGCAAAATCCTAGCGAAACTGATTCTAAACAGAATCATTATACTTCTATCCTGAATCGCAGTGTGGTTTTCGGTCGGGTCGTGGCACCATTGACATGATATTTTCCCCTTTCCCAAGTTGCAGAGAAGGTTCGCTAGAAAAACCAGGAGTTGTACATGGTTTTTGTGGACTTTACGATGGCCTTTGACACTGTGAATCGAGAGGCTCTTTGGCAAGTCTTGAAGAAACTCGGCTTCCCTGAAGACATGCTAAAGGTCATCATCTCCTTTCATGAAGGAATGAAAGCTAATATCATGTCTGATGGTATGATGTCAGAATCCTTTGATGTCACAAATGGCACCAAGCAAGGTTGTGTCATGGCCCCTGTCCTTTTTGCGCTTTTCTTGTCGGTGATGCTGAAATATGCATTTGCAGACAGAGAGTGGCGTCAAGTTTCAGTTTCGAACAACTGGTGGTCTCTTCAATCATCAGCGCTTCAAAGCCAAGACCCACCTTCGTACGCAAATTATTCGGGATTTGTAGTTTGCTGATGATGCGGCACTTGTAGCGACATCCTTTGAGGAGGTTCAACATCTAATAAATCGTTTCTCTGCTGCATGTAAAGCCTTTGGTCTTACACTTAGCATAAAGAAAACTGAAGTTTTGCACCAACCTTGTCCTACTTCGAAGCAATTGCGTAGTGAGAAACAAAATCCGACAGTCTACAAATTTCCAGAGAGACCATTGAAAGTAGAAGGCAAAACCCTGAACTATGTAAAGTCTTTCACCTATCTTGGTAGCAAATTGGAACTTTAGATGATAAATCATGCATTGGATTGCTATGTCTACCAGTGCTTTCGGCAAACTTCGCCATCGCTTGTGGAATGAGCAGAGTATTCCTCTGGATAAGAAAATTCGGGTTTACAGAGCTGTTGTACTTGCCATCCTTTTGCATGGCTCAGGGTCGTGGATTCCATACAGGTATCATATACGTCAGATAGATGTTTTCCATAAAAGCTGTCTGCTTGCAAACTGTGGAGTTAACCTTCAAGATAGGAAATCTAACGTAGATCTGTTTAACAGGTGTAATATTGCAGGAATCGAAACTTTTCTGATACAGTCTCAGTTACGGTGGACTGGTCATATCTTGAGAATTTCTAATGACAGGATACCCAAGATCCTAATGTACAGTCACTTAGATCAAGGCGACAGAAATGTAGGACGCCCATGTCTAAGTTACAAAGACAAGCTGAAAAGCAACTTGCCATCAGTCAATATACTACATAACATCCTTGAGCGCTTAGCCTTGGAGCGGGTAGAATGGAGATCAACGTATTTTAGTGGACTCAGCAGTTTTCAATCTGCTTGTCTGAATCATCTTCAAGAAGCTAGAGCAAGATCTAAAAGGTCAGCCAATCTAACAGTGATATCCTCTCAAAATCCTCACAACTGCTCCATTTGTGGACTCCTTTGTAAATCACTAGCGGGTCTTAAATGCCACTAAAGATTATCGCACAAAATTTCATAACTGAATCAACTAAGCTGTCAGATACTCATACGTCGAAACCGACGGGAGAGACCATTATATATATATATATATATATATATATATATATATATATATATATATATATATATATTGTTGTGTAGGATCTACCTAATCTGCATAGGTGACTACCAACTATATAAATAATGGTTGGTACCGGAAGACGAGGAAAAGGAATCACGAGATCCAACTAGAGACTCTGATCGACTGCGACTAGTCAACACATTCTCCAGGAACGTCTTCCCAGAAATATACAGAAATACTATATGTACTTATTGTGTACACTTTCTTGTTATAATACATTCTTGTTCTAAGTACATTTTGTGTTGCATTATTATTCCATGCAATAGGCGAGATTCAACATTGAGTCAAGACTCAACATATATATATATATATATATATATATATATATATATATATATATATACGCGGCCTGACGATTGCGTCTAGCATGAAACACCCTGTCGCCTCTGAATGTTGACTTCAATGTTCATTTTATATTTCCATATCTCTGACATTGACCACTTTATCCCATAAATATAGCACACGTTAAAACTATATATATATATATATATATATATATATATATATATATATATATATATATATATATATATATATATATATATATTGAGAGAGAGAGAGAGAGAGAGAGAGAGAAACTTTATGCAGGCAGTTTTCAATTATATGCAGAAAACAGAACTGATATATTCTAAATTAATATCTAAAAATGCAGTTTATTTTTTCAATAATGCATTTTATCTTATAAAACAAATATTTTTTCTGACATTTTAGTGGGCTGAATCTATTATTGGCTTCTTTGTAAAGAGATACGTCTGAACAATATCCTGATTCCTTATGGATTTTTTGCCCTAATGATTAAGTTGAATCTGGTGACACAAATCAGGAAAGTTGACTTTTTCCTTTAGGTTAACATTAATATTTATCACTTCAAGCGGATTAAGATCAAACTGGCAGTTATAGAATCAGGTGAATTTCTCTTAGACACAGAAGTTAGAAAGCGTTTATTCTCTATTAGTTGTTAATAGTAAAAGCATTTAGTTTGAACTAAATTCATTCAAAAATGTTACCTTTGATTTTGTAACATCTGTCATACCTGTCTGCATTAAAAAAATCATTTCACCCTAAGCAAGTCGATAAAGCCACTAAACGCAAGAATTTACTAGAAGAGATGTAGAATGAGAAGAATTTTAGAGAAGGAACGGGAAACCCAATCATAGAAAGTAAACAAGGGATAAACCTTTGCTTCTGTTCAAAAAAGGGGGAAGTGGTGGGGACCGGACCATAGGCGAAGCTATGCATTTAGAAAGGTTTTCAAAACCGCCGTATTATTGTTTACTGATTCTAACATTAAAGCTGGGAAGAAATTAAAACAATGTTTTTAGTTTATTTAGTTGCTTTTAGAGTCGTAAAATTCAAACCATCACCATAAACTTTGTAAAGTTTATCCTGATGTTTCTGTGAATAATAGAAAGTTTCAAAAGTGGTTCGCGAAATTTCGAGCTGGAGATTCCTCGTTGAACAATATTTGCTGGTGGAATAAATAATGAGTAAATGAAGGCGGTATTTTGAGACTAATAACCTTACAAGTCGCGGAAGAAAATACGCAAAATATTCAAATAAAGTACCAAGAATTATGTCCATTAATTGCATCGATGTGCGTCTTTCTTGTGCAATAGTCTAATTTAAGGAAACGAAAATGTTGTGAAAGTGATCATTTCTAATAATGAAAGAGATCATGTAGCAAATAAAATTAAACGCGAATGACCGTACTAAACAATAACCTTTACCCCAAAAGAATGTGATTCCGTGTTCATAGTAGGAGAGGAAGGAGTTGTATTTTTCGAACACATTTAAGGTCACAATGGTCTAAAAGTGTGCCGAATTATTTAATAGAACGTGTGTGATATTTTGTAATCATAGACATAAACACTATTTTCCTCGGGTTACAAGGCAAAAAATCTTATGTCTTTGCTTGATAGCTAGATATCACTGATATTTGCTGTATTCAGTATACTTTACACCTTTGGATTGATATTTGTTCTTTTTTGTTCTTGCTTCATAATTGTAACGCTCTGTTTATTGCTGTTGAGACTGGAGTGACTTTTCCAGGGCGCATGGCTGAGCTATGGAACATGGAGGCTGTACGCTTACCAGATTACAAGGCTACCTCTCGGTCGTACCGACAAAAGGAATACATAAAATTATATTTGGAGCCGACTCAAGCTGCAGGAAATGTCGGACATTTGCCAGTGTTGACAGACATCCGCCTTCAGGGCTTCGCTTCGGGATTTCTGCCTGGATTTACTTCCATAGCTTTTTCCGTGTTTGGATATCATCCCAAGGTAGCGGAGGTTTACAATCAAGGTTTTCCTTCTCCTAAATGAACTGCCTTCCTGGGTTGTCAAGCTTCATCTATCCGAGCCAGCTGGTTATGAGGTGCCAAGTGCTGAAACATTGTGAATATGGCAATGAAGATGCAGACAACAACCCGAAAAGCAACAAATAAAATCATATAATTCAGATTAATCTTGTGTATTTATTAATTTATTTAAAATATTCATATTATTTTCTAGGTTTTAAGTAAATGTAGATTTTAATGTCTCACACTTCAAGAATTTCTTGTCATTTTTCAAATTTATGTTGTAAAATAGCTTAGTATTATAAGCACCTGTACACTATAAGAAGATATCTGAGTGTCAATTATTTCACTTTAATTAAAAGTTTTTGTTTACCTCTGCTGCAACCATAACTCTTTGGGTCAAGTCACTAGATTAACTCAACCAGCGCTTTTATCCACTGGACCATGTGGTCTTGAAAAAACAAGGAGCGTAAAAAGGCTGAAACGCCGTGTAGTGTAAATAATTACAATACCTCATGTCGGAATTATAGACAGATCCTGAAGAAGGCCGGAGCGTACAATGGCTGAAACATTGTGAATATGGCAATGAATATGCAGACAACAATGCAAACAACAACAAATAAAATCATATAACTCAGATTAATCTTGAGTATTTATTAATTTATTTAAAATATTCATATCAATATTTCCTAAGTTTTAAGTAAACGTAGTTTTTAATTTCTTGTCATTTTTTAAGTTTATGTTGTAGAATAGCTTAGTATTATTTATAAGTATCAATATACTAAAAGAAAATATGTTATGCGTGTATACTAAACTGATAAAGCTATTATCAGTTAAATAGTATGTTCATCGACTTGAAATTATTGAGGTTTGACAAATGTATATACTAGGCTGCTGCTTTTAATACTAATAATATAGCTTGTAGAATTAGTAAGCAAAAGCATATATACTCTCTTGTCTTAATGAATTGAAATACAACGTATAATTCCGTTATTATTTATTTTTTTCGTATGTTTCCAATGAAACATGACCACGTGAACATGATTGTACTTCATATGTCCATTCCAAGAAGTCGTTCATTGCAGATTGACCAAAGATTCTCGATTAGATTTAAATCAGGAGAGTTTCCGGGACAGTTTATAGTACTTTGATTTGCTCACTGGTAAGGCTTTCCAGTGTGTTCGTGCAGCGTTTCAATTTTCGTACGCTTCCTTGGAGTAATGTCCATCGAAGACAATGGCCGTAATAATCGACAGTCAAGACAGTAGTGTCTGGGTGTGCGGAAAATCTGATGCAGTCACGGATGAGGCAATATTTTTCAAGGCCAAATAAATTTCATCATACACTCTGAAAATAGATTCATATTACTGTGCACCACTGCAAATGATCTAATCTGAGGAAAGAAATAAAAATTGATTACACACTGTCACTCCAGTGGGTCTAAAACTGACCGTATGATGAAAGGAAGGAAACTAATAGTTGTTTCAAATAATTTGCACAAATGTGTATATTACATTCGTCCTATTTAATAAGAAGATAATTTTTAAATATTTATTATAGATTCGTAATCTTATATGCTTTTGTCATTTGTTATGTGATGTAGATGTATTATACGATTTAGGCACGTGGCCGAGTGTTTAGAACGTTCGTATTCTGACCATGAACCCCGGGTTCGAATCACACAGTGGTCTATTTGTCAAGACGGACATCGATCTCAGCATGCGGGACCTTTGGAAAGTGCATGAAAAACATACAACGGGTTGACCCAAGCCTTGAGAATTCACAAGTCATCGTGGCCGTTCAAATTTGTTCACGCTAGATAATAAGCTCTTGTCTAGAATTTGTAGCTAAGGTCGACTTAGCTTAGTGCAGGTAAAAGTCAAAGGGGGCGAGGATCTGTGTCTGTTGAATAAACACAAATAGACCAGAGCAAGCGTCTGCAATACAGGTTGGCTAGCCGCCTTAGTAGATGGGTATACTCGAATATGAGTGGCTAGCTATTATACAAGTCTATTTTGTCTTGTGTTAATCATTCAATGCAGTTTAAATTGCATTGTTTTTTTTTATATATAATTTGTGTCAGAATGATATTTTCATTCCTTTTCTTTAAACCCAAATCGTTAATTTTTTTTAAGCATTTCATCCCAGGAAAGGTGGGAGTGGCACTAGCACGCAAGAGGTTACGGGGAGGAAAGGATATTGAGAAAGACGGGGATCAGGATCAAGGCACCAGAAGATGTCGATTGACATTACATTTGAATATTTGAATATTATAGCTATCAGGGAAGCAAGTAAGAGGAAGAGTGTTCCACCGTCAGAAGAAGCCGTTGGAGTAGAAGGTACGATTACATTTAACTGTTTCGATAGTGAAAGGGTGAGACCGAGATGCCAACCTAGTAACACGCTTAAATTCATGCAGTTGGGCTACCAATAAAAGTAGCTAATCAGAGCAGTTGCCATGAATATATCTGTAGAAAAGACAGAGAGAAGCCACAACACGTCTGTGAGAAAGTGACTGTAGACGAGATGCCAGATCAGGACCTATCACAATGAATATTTTCTTTGGATATTGTCGAGACTAACAGCGTGACCATATATGGTCACAGTATTCAATGCAAGGACGAATGGTAGATTTGTTAATTAGTGTTTTATTGAGTTTTTTTACCTTCCCTCAGATATGGGTTAAATAGTAGGTCTGGTATCTAGAAAATTATTGTTATCTTTAAAAAAAATTATATATATTTACTAGCCAAACACTAATTAATTTTATACTCCAGTACATATCTAGCTTTAAATAATCAACAAAAGTTTGATAAGCGTTAAAAGACCTATCAGTCGTTCAATAAATCAATCTTCATAAAATAGGATAGGAAAATAAAAAATTAAGATGTAATATACATGCATATATAATTATACAAAGATTATTTTAATTAAGGGGCAATTTTGGTATAAAACCTCGTGTTCTTTTTTCATATGACAATTACATTACTATAAATACATTAACTAAACATTACAAAAATTCCAAGAAACTTTAACAATAAAATTTTTTAAAAAATCAACTGGATGTTTTGGCCCTTTTCGGCAATTTTTTCGAAATAGACTCGGGCAGATGTGTGAATTAATACTTAAACACGAATTGTACGTGTGGCACTGCAATTGAAATAACAAGGGGAGTCAGGATTTAGCAGCATTTTTCCATGAAGGGAATGTTTTGGCGAGAAGGTTAGGAATTTCCTTCTTTCGACGTGGCAGTTTCTTTACGTCTTATATGCCAATGGTTAAACTTATACCAATAATTAGAGAAGTTTTAACAGATGCCAGCGGCATGTAAAAACTGCGCGGATCTGAAAGACATGAAAGAACAGACACAGATTGAAAAAGTTCTTAGCTATCCAAGAAATATTCCTAATTAAAACCTAGAATGTCGGAATTTATTTTAAAAAAATGTTTTAACTCAGACTTTGGGCGTTGTTGTTGGCATTTAAAATATAACCCATCTAACCCTATAAATACTGAGGTTCGATTGGTTAAAAGACAGCTACAGTGGAATTGGTACTGTTTTTTTTACTATATATATAATTATTTATTTAAAAATTATAACATAAATATGTTATAAAATCACTACAAAAATAGCCATTTTGTTTCAACACCTCTGGTGTCGTATCAAGTGATGATGTTGAATGTAGAATAAAGGGTTTTAAATGTTTCAAATTAATTAACGATCCTTCGCAAGGGGAAAATGCTGTAAAAAATGCTGGAATGACCAATCAAAATACAAATATACCAGAATTCAAAAAACTTGACAATGAAGTAAGGTTATAATAGCTATTAAAAGCTTTAAGGTTGGGGTTATACTAAAATATAATTTATTCTAACTAATAAGTATTAAATTATATGATTAAATTTGATTATTAAGTTTAAAATTATAAAATTACTGAGAAGAAAAGAAAAAATACATATGTTATTCAATTTATTTTTCATTGAAATTATATATATATATATATATATCTATATATATATTTATATACATATTTATTTATATACATATATTTATATCTATATTTATATATATAGGTTTATATATATATTTATATTTTATATTTATACATATATTTATATATATATATATTTAAATATATATATATATACATATATATACATTATATATATTCATATATAAACATATATATACATTATATATATACATTATATATGTACATATATATACATTATATATATACTCTATTTATAATAAACAGTATTAAATAACATTTACCGGCCTGAATGTCCGAGAAATCTTCATAGAAAATTTTCGTTCTCCGACATTTTCTATGAAAATTTCTCGGACATTCAGGCCGGTAAATGTTATTTAATACTGTTTATTATAAACAGAGCATTTTCTTAAATACTTGTATCTATAAAAAGAACGTTAAACATATCATAAATGTATTTAAATAAATTGTCGGACTCTGTCTAATTCAAAATATACATATATATATATATATATATATATATATATATATATATATATATATAGAAGTGGACATGGAAGTCAGCACTTAGAGGCAACAGTCTGTTTCATGCTAGTGCAATCGTCAGGCGACTCCTGACGATTCACCTGACGATTGCACTAGCATGAAACAGACTGTCGCCTCTAAGTGCTGACTTCCATGTCCACTTTTATATTTACACATGCTCTATCTCTGATATTGAGCACTCTATCCCATAAATATAGCACACTTTAAGACTATATTTCTGCATATATATATATATATATATATATATATATATATATATATATATATATATACAGTTGCGGGCAGAATTATTCACCCCACTTCCATACTTACAAATACAGCTGTAATACCTCAAATTGTCTTGACTTCATTTTCATTATAATGTCAAGCAATAATACGTAAAACTCTCAAAATCATTTAACATAGGAGAAAATTATTGGCCTTCTTCAATTGACAGGCTTTTGTGTATCTTGATTATTGCCTTTAAATATTTTTGATAGTTTTTTAGATGTCTGCACCCACTGATTGGTATTTTGCTCTATTTTTCCTTAGCAATAACTTCGAGTTTCCTTGAATATGCCCATAACCTTTCAATGGGGATTAGCTTAGGACTGTGTGCGCTGTACGCTAATACCTTAAATTTACTGTCATCTAAGTATTTTGTAACAATTTGCGCCCTGTGTTTCGAGATATTTTCAGGTTGGAACATCCAGTGACACCACAAATATAGCTTTTGTGCACTTTGTTTTGTATTATTTTAAAGTATAGCCAAATGCTTCTCGTTATCCATGATACCCTGTACTCTCAATAGTTCTCCGGGTCCAGAAGTAGATAAACATACCCAGAGAAGAATGCTCCCACCACTGCGCTTAATTTTAGGTAGGTTATGTTTTGGTTTGTGAGCTGCATTCACTTTCCTCCATACATAATGAGAGTTCATGTAAACAAATAATTCTTGTTTGGTTTCAACTGACCAAAAATCAGGGTCCCAATACGTCCATGTTCTAGATCGTTTCTAGTATAAGCTAATCTGCATTTTAGGTGTTTGGATTTAAGCAAGGAAGTTTTCCTTAGGCAACAACCTCGAAGTCCTGCTCGTTACATTCAACCCCGATGACTTTACATCTTTGATAATGTCCTTTGTCGTTAAGTGAGGATTTTTCGAGACCTCTCTAACAATTTTCCTTTTCTATTCTCTCAGAAAGTAACTATTTTCAGTCATTCCTTAATTTATTTTCCATGCAATAAGTCTCGTTTTACTTCTTGATAATGTTAAGAATTGTCGATCTAGGAACATTTGAAAGTGTTTTTATATCCATAAGCATTGCTTCATTTGGAGCTGCTTGTCACGTTCTGCCGTCTTCGCCATGATTTTAAAACGAATGAGTTATCGCTGTTTGTGGCACTCGCATAATGTCTTCTTCATTACCTTTTAGCATGTTATAAAATAAAGTCAATATTATTTCATATTCCAAGGGTGTTTGTATTAAATGTCAGATTAAGAAAAACATTACAACTGCCATAGAGCAATATTATTTTTATAATTTAAATAAGGTGGGAAATAATTTTTGACTGCACGAACTTTTAGAAAAATCTATAACTATAAATATAACTGATCCAAACATTTCACGATTTATTCTAAACTAACTACGGAATCTACTATTTATGGTAAATTAAATAAGTACTTGCAAATATTCGCATTTCCTTATAAAATATTCATATAATCAGTGGGGGTGAGTAATTCTGTCCGCAACTGTATATTCACCATGTTTGAAGTTGTTAAGTAAATCACATAAACTTCAATAATTCCAAATTTGTTTTGAAAAAAAAAATCTGTCTTATTTTTTAAAAAATCAATTTATTTATGTAGTATCATTATGTTTTATCGAAATAATTTGATATATTCTAAAAAAGCTAAAAAACAAAAACAAACTACCGTATGAAGTTATTAGGCAAAAAAAATAATCACATTTTACTTCAACAGGTAATAAAAACATCAAAAGTTGATCAACATTTCTAATAGAACAAATAAGAAAAACATAAGTCTTTAAATCATTTACATTTTAATATCGGTACCATTTTCAATAACACCCAGTAATCTATTATCCATTGATTTTGTTATTTTTTTATTTTATTTCAGCAATTTCCGACATGGTAGTTTTAATTGCTTGCCATAGATCTACTTTGATGTTAGATAGTTTGCCTCCTTCATATAACTTCATCTTCCCAATTGACAATAGATATTTGATCGGATTATAACTTGATGGTGGCCATTCTATTATCTTCTCTTCTGTAACTCTTTATGCTCAAATAATTCACGGGTAAGCTTAGACACATGTGAAGGAATATTGTCATGGATAAATATACACTTCACATTGAATCAACCAAAATGTGACTAGCACCATGCAAAGAAATTCTTGTTCGTAATATCGCAATAGTCAACAGTGTACAGTTGTTTTACATCGATTTTGACTGGTTCAATAACGCTTTGGTCCCCAATTCCTGTCCATATCATAACACTACCTCCTTCTTTTTGTCTTCATTTAACCACAGGCATGTTTAAAATAAAATCCATTCTTTAGCCATCAGATCTATCAAAGGCCACTCGAGATTCGTACGTGAAAATTACTGAAGAAAAAAAAGTCATGTATCGTTTGGCTCATTTCTGAAGCTTTAAAATATTTGGTTTAGTGAGAGCAGGTTGCTTAGGAGATACTTTTATGGATTCCAATACATCTCTTATCTTTCTTAACTCCCACAATCCCAGAATTCTCAAAGATCTGTGCGCTGGTCAAAAGTGGTTATTTCGCTATAACTCACTTTAGTTTACGTTCATCTCGAGGAAGCAAGTTCTTAAAGTCTTTTCCTTTGCTTCAACTTCTTAACAGCCTTCTTTATCGTTCGATGATTTCTGAAAAAAAAACCCTTTGATATCTCAGCCAATAACATTAAGATTTTTTTGTTTTTCAGCAGTTGTTAGATCCTTCCCACTACCCATGTTCGGCGTTTATTATGGAGAAAAAGAAAAAACAATTCAGTGGTTTGAAGCTAATATTAATTTAATCTTCATAATAAATTCAGTCAGTCCATTTTCTTAAATTCCACATATTTCAAAATATAAAACTTTAATTAACAGGCAATTTAACTAGTTTTTTACGAAGGGTAAAAATGGACGAGTTCATATTTGACAAATATTGGTTCAAAACGTTTTGAGTTATTGAGGTTTATTTGATTTCCATAATAACTTCAGACAGGCTGTATATGCCCATATAGAGTGAAATCAAATTAACTATATTCATTCACTTTATTTCTGTATGACACACACATAACTAACAATAACGCAAACAAATTTCATCGATTATATAAAAATTAGAAATCTAAACGGGACTACACACACAGACACACACACACACACACACACACACAAATCCTCTACTTCTCCGTCCAGCTATGGATAAATAGCAGGACAGACTGGGTTCTATAGCCTTGGATGGCAACTGGTCTAAGAGAAGGACAACTCTGAATTTAAAACCTGCGGAGGATCGTTTGGTGACCCTGTGGCACGTAGTCTCTGTATTCGGCCCTTCAAAAAGTGTGAATGGTTCTGCACAAAACCTTCCGAACTATAATCAAATCTCACGTGTCGGGCTGTCAGTTTCCTATGAACTGATCCGCTTGACCCTCATACGTCGAATTTGACGGGAGAGGAGTATATATATATATATATATATATATATATATATATATATATATATATATATATATATATATATATATATATGTGTGTGTGTGTATGTGTGTGTGTGTATATATATGTACATATATATATATATGATATCAATATATATATAGAGAGAGTGTTGACTTCAATACATATATATATATATATATATATATGTATGGATGTATATCTGAGTGTTCACTTCAATATTCACTTATATATATATATATATATATATATATATATATATATATATATATATATATATATAAAAGTGAACATTGAAGTCAGCACTCAGAGGCGACAAGCTGTTTCATGCTAGACGCAATCGTCAGGCTACGTGGCCTGACGATTACGTCTCTCGCCTCTGAATGGTGACTTTAATGTCCCCTTTTATATTTACATACGTTCTATATATAACAGTAAAATTGCCCAAATCCTGCAACACCATAATTGTCCATCCCACAAAATGTTTTATATCTAAAAAAAAAACAAAAAAAAACACTAAATTAATTAAGTTAAGGTATTCAGATAATAAGTTTATCTATCTTGACACCATTTGTTGTAAGAATCACTGAAAAACTAGGAATGAAACAGGTAAAAATTAATTTGTGTCAGATCTACTGTCTTTCCAAATGATCCATGGTTAGGGGAAAAATATCATTCAGGCCTTCAGTAAAGGTACAAACTTTCATTTACTTACTTCCATTTTCAAAGTCCATTCAAGAATTATCAGCAGAACGGTGAATAAGTTAACAATAGAGGAAAGGTTAGAGAGGAATACTGAGTCAGGAAGTCATGACAGCAAGAGGGATCATCATTTCAACTTAGCGCTAAAGAATTCAATTAGAAAATATTCAAATCAATCCATAAAGCGTTTAGCACATGAGAGAAAAGTTTCCGATATGGCAGTCCAAAGGGCAGTGGGAAAAGACTTGAAAATGAAATCGTATGTGAAATATGTGATTGAAAAACTTAGAAGGTTAAATTGGGCAAAGTTCATCTTGAATAATTTGGGAAATGATCCTGGGATAAGATACATGTATATGTTAGAAATAAATTTCAATCTTACATGAACTTCAGATCCTTATCTATGATTAATTAATGATCAACATGTCATTTTCATTCATGATCGATTTCATCACGATTCTTATATCGAGTTTGGGGAGTAAATATACATTCGCATTGCTCACAGTAGAGTGCAGTAGTATTGTAAAAACCTCGGGGAATTCGAGTAAGATATATTTAACCATTTCTAATTTACAATGGTTTAAATCTTAATCTAACAAATGGCCAATTTTGCTGTTAGACGATTTGGACAATTTATCTGTTACACCCGGTATATATATATATATATATATATATATATGTGTGTGTGTGTGTGTGTGTGTGTGTGTGTGTGTGTGTGTGTGTGTGTGTGTGTGTGTGTGTGTGTGTTAGGTATACTACATTGCTTTCTCGTTTGAATACATTACGTGACTGAAGAGCTTACCTAATGAATGCCTTAAAAATTTGCTAATGTACGTTTGACAGTCAATCAGGGCAAATGGCTGACGAGGTTCTCTTACAACTAACCGGCTTCATCAACCTAATTCCTCTCCCGCCAGCTGCCCAATGTCAGTCCAATACATTTAGCATTGATTTTTTTTATCCTCCCCCCATGATTCACCTCATAAAAATTATTACAAGTAAATGCAGTCTTCACAGTTCATTCACAAATCCAAAAAAGATGATCACCAATTGTCAACTGCTTACATACCGATATGCATATTGCAAGAAGACAGAGCACATAGTTGACAACCGTGCAGCATATTATAAATTGAAGATATCAGAATGAAAAAAGTACAACGATTTAAATATCTGGTAAATGTTTTAAAAAAGGACGAAAAGTACAATGCTAAAATCCGAAGATGCATTCAGATAGTGAAAAATGCGTTCAAAATGCTTACCTATGTACTAGGAAACAGGAACATTTGTTTAGACATAAAGAAACGTCTACTAAACCGTTGGGTAATCGCAGCCTTCCTATAAAGAAGTGGATGCTGGGAAATCTCCTCATTGATGAAAAAGAGATTTGAAGTAAAAGAAATATGGATCTACAGAAGAATGTTGAGAATACCCTGAACCAAATGAATATGCGAGCAACGACAACGTTTTAGGGAAGATTGATACATAACGGACATTCATATTTACCATCAGCTGGAGTCTGTTCAGATTTCTACAGAAAATAATGAGAAAAGGTAGCGTGGAAACTTTGATATTCACAAGACATATAGACGGACAGAGGTACAGAAAAAATAACGCATAACCTAACCTGTGACTTTGAGTAAATGGATGAATTAGCAAGGTTTATTAGAGAGAAGAAAAAATTATTAATAGATACAAAAGACAGGTTGATGGGGGAGAACTCGGAACGCTAATGTCTTCAAAGGACATGACACATAAAAAAGAATAAGCATGAGCTAGATTATTATCCTGTATATGCTGATATGTGAGAAGCATTATGTAGGTTTAATAATAATAATAATAATAGATATGTTCATTTTGATAGAAACACTAGTGGTGTGCGGCTTGAAATTTGAAAGTATACAATACAAGTTAAACAGAGTTAGAAGCATGTGTCACTGTTTTTGAGAGATCTTCCAAAGTATATAAATTTACTCATTCGTTGTAAAGTATATAAATTTACTCATTCATTGTAAAGTATATAAATTTACTCATTCATTGTAAAGTATAAAAATTTACTCATTCATTGTAAAGTATAAGAATTTACTCATTCGTTGTAAAGTATATAAATTTACTCATTCATTGTAAAGTATATAAATTTACTCATTCATTGTAAAGTATAAAAATTTACTCATTCATTGTAAAGTATAAGAATTTACTCATTCGTTGTAAAGTATATAAATTTACTCATTCATTGTAAAGTATATAAATTTACTCATTCATTGTAAAGTATAAAAATTTACTCATCCATTGTAAAGTATAAGAATTTACTCATTCGTTGTAAAGTATATAAATTTACTCATTCATTGTAAAGTATATAAATTTACTCATTCATTGTAAAGTATAAAAATTTACTCATTCATTGTAAAGTATATAAATTTACTCATTCATTGTAAAGTATAAGAATTTACTCATTCGTTGTAAAGTATATAAATTTACTCATTCATTGTAAAGTATAAAAATTTACTCATTCGTTTTAAAGTATATAAATTTACTCATTCATTGTAAAGTATATAAATTTAATCATTCATTGTAAAGTATAAAAATTTACTCATTCATTGTAAAGTATATAAATTTAATCATTCATTGTAAAGTATAAAAATTTACTCATTCATTGTAAAGTATATAAATTTAATCATTCATTGTAAAGTATATACATTTACTCATTCGTTGTAAAGTATATAAATTTACTCATTCATTGTATGTCAATTAAATACCTAAAAGAGATAGGAAAGAAAAATAAATTCAAATACAAATTCTTGATTCTATGCATAGAAAGAGCTTTGGTAAAATGACTTTTATTATGATAGTATATTGTTTCCTTAGAGCAAAGAGTGTTAATTTTCTTCTTCAAGCTATGCATATCAATTCAATGAGATAATCGATAAACATTTTGGATCTCAATCTAATTGAATACTTAAGTTGGCCAAAATAATTGTATGTGGAAAAGGCCTATCCTACAAAACAGCTATCAACTGCTATTTCCGAATGATGAAATTAGATGTTGGTTTAGCGGTATATTAAAAACTCTATTGGTTATTTAATGCTGTAGTTTAAATATTTTGAAATAATTTTATGGATTTAACTACAAATAAAATGTATTGTTGGTCATTTTACTATAAAATACATTGTTGGTTATTCTCCTATAAATAGATATTTTGGTAATTTTACTGTAAAGAGTTATTGTTGAATGTTTTTTAATATAAAATGTATTGGTAGTATATTTACTATTAAAACGTATTTCTTTTACTTTCATAGTGTTCTGTTTTATTTGGAAGTTCAATATTTGCCCATATCTGGAACCCTAACAGGTGCTACCACCAAACTTCAGGGTGAAACTGAGAACAACATAAATTACGAGATGGTTCCATGTTCCTCAAAATCTTCAATCTCCCGATCTTTGGCCTCGCTACCGGATGTATCGTCATAACCAGCACGAGATGAAAACATATCAATGGAGACTAATGTTTATCAGTAATGGATGTCTATGACGCAAAGAATTCGGGAAATACAAAAAGATAGAAAAGAAACCTCAGGGTACCACTTTGAATTTATTCATGTTGATATTACAGTTTATTTCTAATATATCTGAAGCAGATTGGGAGTGTTCAATTTAACAAAATATTATGTTTTCTTTATTCTCTGTGAACATATTGAATATAATCTTTGCGTTTTGGTTCTAATTATTTTACGGATAGTAGTCGAGATTCAGAACTAGAACAAAAAACTGCATAGAAACACAAATGATATAAAAGTAAAGAGACATATTTTGGTTATGTGATACGAAATAGGGAAGGAGAAAAAGAATTTGGTTCAGATTTACTTAGCTATGAGTGAATATGACATTTACAAGTATCTATGTAATAAACATTATCAATCATTTTAGAAATAAAGAATTCGAAAAAAGTAAACGAGTACAGTGAACTAACCAAATATATATGTATATATATATATATATATATATATATATATATATATATATATATATATATATATATACGTGTGTGTGTGTGTGTATTTGCGTGTGCGAGGGTTATGTATGTGCATGTTTTGCTCATATCTGTTCATGTCATGTCTCTGTGCGCGTGTGCGTCTACTATATATGTATAGACACGCACATAAAGTAGTGAACACGCAGAAATACGAAACTTAGCTTTCTTGTAACGAATCTTCCTGGCTGAATGGAAAAGCACGTCGAATCACGCGTTTCTTACTCCTGCAAAATCGATGCAGTTTCTATTCCGGTCAGAGAGCATATTTTCTTTATTAACCTCAGAGACATATATTCTTTTTGAGAATTCTTTTATTTTAATATTTCTTCTTTTCTTGGAGCTAGTTTATACATTTTAATTATTCAGGAGTTTTCAACCACACTCTCGCTAACTTAAGGGAGTATATTTACTTTCAGCAGACTCCCTGGTGTTTTATTTTTTAAATCTTCTTTATTTTTGTAAAAGTAGAAAAATCTTATGAAATAATTCGCTTCCTAATCATACTTTATATATTTAGATGTTTCACTCTGCCGAATGAAGATAGATCAGCGGTAGAAGCTCTGACTGATACCAAATCAGTTGGGTTTCAATCCTGGCTTGACGCATTCGCATGTCTAGTCGCACTGAGGAGCTGTGATATAGCGAAGCAGTACTGTCTGTCAATGACATAATTTAGCTCTTGAAAATATCTTTCAATTGAGCACTGTTCAGTGATAAGCTAATTCTATCACCTGCGTTAATGCAAAGCTCTTCAGTAAAATGAATAGAGCACTCTGGCTGATTGGAATTTCTTTACATTCGGAAAAAACAATACGGTAGATTTAGCTGTTTTACTCTGACGAATGAAGATAGCACAGTAGAAGTATCTCTTACTGACATCAAATCAGTTTGGTTTCAATCCTGGCATTCGCATGTCTAGTCGCACTAAGGATCTGTGATACAGCGAAACAGTACTGTCTGTGAATGACATTATATATATATATATATATATATATATATGTGTGTGTGTGTGTGTGTGTGTGATTTTCTACTAAACATTGCAGTCTTTCTTAAGTAAAGACAATATTCAGTTAATAGCACATAGATTTTCAACTCAAATTGTCATCTCATCTCATGGTTTTATTCAGTAAATCTAACTCATTCTGGGTTATAAACTGGTCTAACTGATTTTCACTGACTTCCTGAGAAATTAAGTTCTCCCATTTAAGAGGTTGGAGTCACCAGAATCGAGCGTTAACAATTCCTGACAATTCTGCGAAAAGCGTGTATGTCTGGCGTTGTTCCGAATGAAGACAACGCCACTGCAATTGGCCAATTATGAATGCATATTTTCTTTTTGTTTGTTGTTGTCTTTAACTGGGAACTGCATTTCTTGAACAGCCACTTGTTTAGCTCTGAAGATTCATACGTTCGCCCAGAACGTTTTACCGGTGCTGTCTCCAAGAATTTATTTCAAACACACTTCCAGACCTGCTAGAAGCTGTACCTCTGCTAATACAAAAACGAATGTGCTCTCCATGCATGATCGAGTCCCAGCACATTTTAATCACATTACTCTGGCTGATATCTACCATGGAGAGGTGGGGGAGGACAGGTTCCACGGTCTGCAAGTTCCCCCGATCTTAATCCTTTGAATTTTTATATATGGGGTCACCTAAAACAAATGGTTTATGCAGTCGTCATTCATAATGCAGAGACGCTTCATTAGCGTGTCACGAGGGCCTGTGAAACCATTCAACACTGTATTTGAAATGCACTGCCAGTCGATGATCAGACTGGTACATGCTTTTGTACAAGCAAGGGGGAAATATGTTGAAAATTTGTTATGAGTTGCTCTGTAGAGGTACAACGATGACATTTTCAAAATTTTCCTTGTTTTGTTGATGGGAAATCGCATCAAAAACTTGTAACAGTTTTGTGTGATACATCCTGTATATATACAGGGTGCGATGGTTAAATTATCGTCTAAATTACACACACACACACACACACACACACACACACATATATATATATATATATATATATATATATATATATATATATATATGCACAGTTCATTGAATACGACAGACAAGGTGGTTTTATTTAGTTTTTTATAAAATTTCTCATTGAACATGGACACAATATCTTGACCGTGTTTTGAAAAATGAAAGCATTTAATAAAACCTACATACAACAACTATTTATTATTTAACAATTAAAACATGTAATCCTTGAAAATGGCTAAATGTATAGCCGAAGGTGCTCGGTTAAAATTAACATTCGGACAGTGTTTATATAACTTATCATCTGAAAAGAAAAAAAAATATTAGATCGCTTGAGAAATTGTACAAAAACTAAATAAAAGTACCTTGTCTGTCGTATTCAGTGAAATGTGCATGAAAGAAGGATTGCTGCCTATATACACAAATATATATATATGTATGATGTATGTATGTATATATATTCAACAAGTACGCATGTTTTCTTTGCCTCATAGGTAGTGTGTTTTTGGCAAAACTTACATATACAAAAAACAGAAAATATTCTAAAAGAAATATAACCCTCATGTTTTTGAACCGACCATATAATAAAGACTCATCGACAAATCTAAAATTAAGCAAACGATAAAAAATATTTCGTAGAAATACTCTAAAACGTGGGTAAAGCTGAAAAGAAAGCACATCTCCAGTTAAGCGCAAACACAGATACCTGCCTGTCACTGCAGAAAAAAAAGAATGTCCACTAAACACTAACAGTCTACAAAATCTCTTAATATACAAAATTACAGTTCACTCCAAATTAAACCCAGAATGATATGTTTAGGAAAAACAGAAGTTGTCTAGAAAAAGTAAAGACTGTCGAAAAAAAATGACTTAACAAGAAAAATTCGCAAATAAACGACGGAATCAAAATATATATACTAACCGAAAAGCCCAGGAAAAAAGAAACACATAAAAAAGAAAAGAAAATGCGAAAACAGCAAACATAAGAAAACGGGTAGACTTAAATTTAGAACTGATTCCCAAATTTCAAAACTAAATGTTACATACGGCGACCAAAAAGCCTAACTAAAACCAAGTAAAATATATCTAAAAATATTTTAAATAACAAAACTTGAATTCAAATGGTTCACAACAGGAACGTATACAAATGAAATAAATAAATTTATATATGAATAAAGATAAATAAATCTAATGTTAATTAGAATAAGTTCGGTTACCTTTGACCCTTAATTGACAGGAGCTCAGTAATCATTATATAGCCTACTAATGCGGCAGTGGCACTTGGTCTGATGGGTGCACTGAGGAAGAAAATTGCGAGTCACTATGCAGTATTGGTTCCTATGTCCATATTTTTTCGATCATTTCACCCCAAGCATACTACCCATAAAATAAACCTCTATCTCCGATATGGAGCAAGTTTTCCATATATAGGGAGAACTTTCAAAGTCGTTATACACACACACATATATATATATATATATATATATATATATATATATATATATATATATATATATATATAAGTTATAGAAATATATATATATATATATATATATATGATAGAAATATTCTATCTGAAATTTATATATATATATATATATATATATATATATATATATATATATATATATATATATATAAATTTCAGATAGAATATATCTATAAGAAGACAATATGAATAAAGATAAAAAGATAACCTATATTAGCCGACGGGTTTCGTTCACTGGTTTGCATTGATAAATTTCCTCATAGGATGAAACGCGTCGGCTATATAACTTTTGCTTTTGTCTCTATTCATAAATTAATTTGGACACAAAGACACACACACACATACACACACATATATATATATATTTATATATAATTTTATTTACACATATATATATATAATATTATTTACATATATATATATATATATATATATATATATATATATATATATATATATATATATATATATATATATATATATGACTTACAATTAAATGTACAGAAGAGAAAATTCGTGATATTGAGCTGGCTGTCATTTCTAAATCATTTTCGTCCTTCTGAATCGGTGAAATGTTTTCATTCTGTATTGGACAATGGGTTTTGCTTTTCGCTCACGCACAAAAACGACATGCAGTTCACTAACCATCTGATCTGATAGAGTCCACCATTCAGACTGTCCATTGTATTTAAGTGAAATATTCGTTCATACCCTGATGACAAATCATTCTTAACCTTTCAACTCAAAAGCATGCCCTCTCCTGTCAACCCTGAAGCAGAGAACGTCGACAGGAAAATGTGAAATTTTTATAACAATCTTTCTTTTCTACGAAGACCAAGAGTTCTAGCGCAGTCTATACCTCGAGATAACTCATTCCACCAATCCATACATACACATACACACGTGTGTGTGTGTGTGCGCGCGCGTGTGTGTGTGTGTGTGTGTGTGTGTGTGTGTGTGTGTGTGTGTGTGTGTGTGTGCGTCATTTGCTTCATTGCTTTATTTTCGGAATATAGATGTATAAAAGGGCTTTACTTGTTTACAATATTATGTCTGACGATGGTGGTATCTCCATTCACTTCGTCAAACACTCCCATCTACGTATATATATATATATATATATATATATATATATATATATATATATATATATATATATATATATATATATATATCACTTTGTGTTTATCTAAATCTAAAAATAAACACGCTAAAATTCACCTTCATCTCTGCCGTGAGCCGACGGCGTAGTGGTAGAAGTTCCGACTGACACCAATAATAACAAAAACATGTTATAAACATGTTATAACATCACCACAAAAATAGCCATTTTGTTTCAACTTGAGAAGACAACAGAAGTGTTGAAACAAAATAGCTATTTTTGTAGTGATGTTATAACATGTATATGTTATGATTTGTGAATATATATATATATATATATATATATATATGTGTGTGTGTGTGTTTGTGTGTGTGTGTGTATGCGTGATGAACGCTAATAAATAATGAGTGCTCAGTAAACTAAAGAGGTGCTCAAATTCTTTTTCACGTTAGAGATGGAATATTTGTAGCCACATTTGGCATGAGTGGTTGAGGACCAATTGCCACTTGATTCACTCAAGTGGTCAGCAAGGCCTGCTTTACTGTGCGACGAAGCCACAGTGACTGGAGAGGCCGTCACTGAAGGGAGGAGAATGCTGCCAACTTGCTTTAATATTTGCACGTATTTGATCCCGATGTTCAAGTCGGCCTCATTCAGACATTCGTATAGGTGAACAGCAGAACTGTCGCCCGGCTCCATCGCTATGACGCTTTGAATTTTTCCTCGTGAAAAAGGTAATGTTGCATCTCTTTAAAGAGTTTATCTTTGAAATGCCAATGTGGACTTCCAGCTAACCTGCTTGTTAGAAAATGGTCAAAGAGGTTGTTTGAAAATCTGCTATCCTTCATACGGGAATGATGTCTCAGCCGCCTGAGTTGGATGTTCTATTATTATTTTCACTGTTTCTAATGCGTTACCTGAGATTTCTGTTGAATAAATATAGGAAATTTATGTGGAAGTCATCAAGTTGATTGATGTCTCTTAGAGGTTCCAAGAATCTACACCATAGAGTATATATATATATATATATATATATATATATATATATATATATATATATATATATATATATATACAGGGTGTCCATAGAGTTTGTGTGCACTTTTAAAAAATTATAACTTTATTTGTATTTGCGATAGAAATAATCTGTAAAAAATGTTATAAAGTTTAATGTACCTAGTTTTAAGTATAGCTAAAAGAACTAATGTGATTTCAGGTATTACTTTAAATCATTTGCAAATGTTTTCCGTGAACTGCAAAAATCGTATTACCCTTTGTATTGCTAATGATGGATGACCTGTGGAAACTTAAATAAAATTTCAATAAAACCTTAAAAAATATTGATTTTCTTCTTTCTAATCCTTTTTACAAATTATATCTATCGCAAATACAAATAAAGTTATAAAATTTTTAAAGTGCACACGAACTTTATGGACACCATATATATATATATATATTGTATATATTTTGTATATATATACATATGTTTGTATGTATGTGTGTGTTTGTATAATTTTTATATATTATTATTATTATTATTATTATTATTATTATTATTATTATTATTATTATTATTACTTAAATTCAATTTTAGTGGAAACCAAAATTTGTGTAGACGCTCCGTTTATTTATGAAACTGTATATTTATTTTTGTCTACTGATCTGAATATTTTAATATAATTTATAAGTCACTATTGAATACTGATTGTCGAAATGGTCTAAAGCAGGCCCGATGGTTATATTAGCTAAGGGAAACGCAGGTTCAAATTTTATCGAAGTGCCCATATTTTTCGTTGATCAAATTTCTCGTATCTTCAAGCAACTAGACGATAATAAACAAATATAATGTTTAATAAATAAATAATGCATCCACTAAAAATAACGTTTAAGCAATAAAATCTATTATATACATTTAACGACAAATTTATTCGTACACACATGAATTTTCTAATGCCCTTATGATGACAGCTTTTTCATATGCGAATGAGCAAACGAAAAGGTATCTAAAACTCAATTTTCAGTAGGTTAGATACAACAAATTTGACATGCGAAATATGCAAAATAGGAAAAGACAAAATTTTTTGTAGAATATGAAAAATAGAAAAGAATATGAACAATTTTCAAAATATTAATATTCAATAGCATGGCCTCTCATCTTCATAACTTGCTGCAATCGCTCCCTAATTATTTTTGATGACATTTAAACGAGTCTTTTCTGGGATATTATTCGATCCTTCAATGGTTACATGTTATAATACCTGGACGTTTTTGATGACCGACGATATATTAGAACTTTCAATACTTGCCATAAATTGTCAATAGGATTCAAGTCAGGACTCATTGAAGGCCATGAAAATACTATAATCTTTTTTCTGAATCCATGCAGTCACTTATTTAGACGTATGTTTGGGATCATTATCTAGTTGGAAATTAAATCGCCTACCTAGATGAAGACTGCACTGATAATTTTAGACTTTCATCTGAAATTTTGATATAGTATCTAGATTTAATTATTCCTCTTATTGCAATTAATTGTCCAGTTCCCCTGGAGTTAAAACAACCCCAAAACACCATCGATCCGCCTCCATGTTTTAATATTTCCACTGTGTTCTTTGGAACGAAAGACTCACCTTTCTTGCTCCAAATCTTCTGTACATCATTATATCAAACTTTTCATTTTTGTTTTCATTAATCCATAGTACTTGTTCCCAAAAGCAATTTTTTCTTACCAAGAACGTTTTGGCAAAATTAAATCGAGCAACAATGTGACATGGTTTGTGAAGAGGGGTTCGTCGTGGTCGGTTTCCATAAAAGCTATTTCTATTTAAATAACGTTGTATTGTGCGAGTACTTACGCTGATACCCATCGTATCCAAACTTTTGGTGATGTCTTTCAAAACAACTCTTGTGTTTATACTAACATGATGACACAGTTTTCGTGCACTTCTCTGTGCCAATATTGGTTTAATTCTACGCCCGGGCCAATTCTCCGTCGTGCCAAACTTTTAAAACATCTTCATAAGAGAGTGTATCAAAGATCTAACTATAGCTAACCAGTTTGGCATACGGCCGTACTATATCTCGACTTGTGGAATTTAATAATTCTCTGTCTCAAGTCAACGCTAAGCTCCTTTGTCATTCTTATTGTGTTGTTAACGTAAGAATAAAAAATGGTTGCCCTCTATGCACCACGTGATGTTCTTTGTTGGAATTATCACAAATACTCTACTGAATAAATAATCTAGAAGACTTCACTGATAAAATAATTATGCAAATTACTTATACTTACACGAATCAATCAATTTAAAACAATATTTTCTACTGTGTAAATAATTTTTTCTTTTCCTATTTTGCATAATTCGCCTGTCAAATAATTTGTATTTAACCTAATGCTCTGAAAGTTATGTTTTACATTCCTTTTCTTTGTCGTTATTAACATATGAACATCGTTGCATCATACGGGCATTAGATTCTGAGAAATGGATAAAAAATATTCATAATTGATGGGTGTACGGATAATTTCGTCGTTGACTTTAGATTTGAAGGAAAAATTATAATTAAGTACGCACGTCATGGACCGTGTAAAAATATAATTTTTCTCGTCAATCAAGTATATTTGTTAAATAGAAAATCACAATTATTTGTGTATGTATATAAATGAAAATATTTGACGGTATCCTCTCAAACTTGATTCACCTTAGATGGAATTCAATCTATCTGAGCGAATGCATATGTACATAATTAATGATTGCTTCGTTACTGAAGGCCGACATGGAGACAACCATACTAAGGATTTTCTTGCTTATATTTCTATATTAGGCAGCAAATCTGCCAGCAAATATTCGTTAATCACATGTCGAAACCTTTTGTAATGTAAAATATTTTTGATGGATATAAAAAAAAATACATATGTATTAATGTAACTTTTTTTTATTTTTTAAAATTTTTGCAAATCTGGTTAAGGTGGGTTTAGATCTCACTCTCTTCCCATCCGTAAATCTGAAATTCAGACATCGAAAATATTCACAGATTTCATGTGTATTTTTCATAATACAGTGTAACCCGGATATAAGAGACCCTGATATAAGATAAACCCGGATATAAGAGAGATTTTCTCTGGTCCCAAATTAGAGCCTGTGTTAATGTATATGAATTAGACCCGGATATAAGAGACCCTGATATAAGAGAAACCCGGATATAAGATAGATTTTATCTGGTCCCGTCCTCCCCGATATAAGAGAGTTCGTTTTGAGTGACAGTGTGATGTCGTAAATCGGTCAAACAGAGGTCAGTTAGAGAGAGAGTGAAATTCAATGACTTAATCTTGACTAATTTGAATGCAAATCGCAGCGATCGATGCTACACCGCCAGTGCCGCTGTCTGAAGTGGCCAAGCAGATAACTGTTTTGAAGGCCATGCACATGATGAAACGAGCACTTTTCATGGTCAAACCGTCAACAATTCAAAATTGTTTTAAAAAGGTCATTGAATCACAGGCTGAAGTGGAAGAAATACTCGACGAAAATGATCAAGTTTCTCCACCATCGGGCATGGAGCAAACAGATTTTGACGAATTTATCAGCTTCGACGACCGTACTCAATGTTATGGAGAACTGACTGACACGGACATCACACATGGTATAAAATCGGATGATCAAGATTTTGACGAAGATGATGATGCTGAAAGCGTAAGTTCTGAAGTTTCTGAAAGTGACAAACCAGTGCCAAATTCTCTGGCTGCATTGAATGCGCTTGAAACTCTGACAGCCTACTTTGAAGCAAAAAGCAGTAATCCTGATGGCCCATTGAAAATGATTTACGGACTGTATGAAAGTGTTCATGATGTTAACAGAGATTTCTGTACAATCAAAAATGACTGACTTTTTAAAGAAAAACTAATTTTTGATTGAATTATTTGTGAAAACTGATTGCAAATGTATTTTGTCTGTGTTTTTGTGTTTTTTATGTCTATAACTGTTAAATAAACTAGTATTCTGTACGTAAAAAGCGTTATATCAAGTGTTCCCATACTTACCTAAACAAAATAGACCAAACCCTGATATAAGAGAAACCCGGATATAAGAGACTTCTTCTCCGGTACCGACAACTCTCTTATATCCGGGTTACACTGTACATTTAAAAATGTCTGCATTAAATTTTCTCTTCAAATTGATCTCGAATTATTTGGTATATTTTCGAAGGATTGATTCACATTTTGTCTCATCTAGAGTACAAATAAAACGATATAAAACAAGCAACATTTATTTTAAAATAAATATTAAGAGGTAGATGGTTAACAAACATTTTCAAATGGTGATTTATATACATTTTAGAATGGAAAATATTTTTTAATAATTCCGAGCCTAAAATTTGTAAGTGTCTCTTTTGATTGTCTCAAAAAATGAAGTTTTCGCAAGAAATAATTCAAACATCTAGAACTAACTCTATCTAATTTAAATAATTCATATGAAGACAGTATTTAATATAAATTTATTGTATAAATTCTAAATAGGATTTTATCATCGCACATTTTAAAACTGATGTCCGTTATGATCCGGGCATTGCTGACAATGCGACGCATTGGAATCACAAACATTAATCAATCTTTCGTTAGGTTTCTTGGACTTACGCGAAAACATTCTATCACTCTTTCTTGCTTCAGGGTGCATTTTGATATCCGTGGTCTTCCAGAAAGATTCTCGTGTACAGCGTGCACAGTAATATCAGCTTCCACCCGATTTATTAATTCGTGAGATTGTCAGACGTGTGGGTTGATCTGTTCGAAACTCTCTTCGATTCCGCCTTTGAATTTCAGGATGAACTTTCTTTGTTCGAAGCTAAGCCTGGATGACATTAGTAATACTAACGCATAAATTTGAAAAGAAAACGAGTTTTCTTCAGTTATATACTGTAAAGGATACTCTTTTTAGAGACACCCGGCAAAAAAAAAGCCTGAAAATGTCTGAATAGAATACGAAGCAAGTAAAAATAATACGTAAAAGAAGAAATAATGCTTTCCCAAATTAATTTCCTGTCATGTTTTAATTTAAACCAGACATTTTTGTCCGAATCTATATTTTAACTAATTGGGGTTCATGATCACGGTTATTGTCCTAGAGGCTTTTGTACGTCATCAGATATGGTTAACAAATCAGCCATAATTCATTAACTTCATTGTTTTATATAAATAATATAGAATACATTAAAACCACTGAGATGTTTTATTTTGTATTTTCTTCTTGATGGCGTTTCGCTCTCAACAAGAATTTCTAAAGTCTCAGGAAAACAAAGTCGACATTGGGGGGGATCGTCTTTACGTGAATTCATTGTAATCAAGACTGTCACTCCTGTGTGGACCTGTACAACTCTAACAGATACTGCACTGACAGGACAACGTCTGATAGCTGAAACAACGCTTTGGGTGCAGATCCACGGTGTCTCTCAAGATCGACGAATGCCATATACATGAAAACCAGTTCTGTTTTTTTTTCTGGCATTTTGCTATCACCGAATATTAACAAAATAGATTCATAATTTCTCAGGTCAATTCGTTACCATGTATACTGAAAAACGGTAATGGTTAGATTCTTAAGAGTTAATAAACTTGAAAAATACATATCCATGAAGAAATCAATGATAATCGTACTTCGGAAATATGTTAAGATGCTAATATATTATTATTTGATATAAGAATAAAAACTAAATAATACTCATAATTCAAAATATTATTTATGATATATATTATTTAGATGTTTGGTAAATTATAAATATAGTTAAAATATGCAATTAAAATATTAAGATTTTTTTAAAAATATCGATATTAATATATTCTATAAGTAATATATTAGCGAGAATTTTTTTAGAAATAATCTCATCCCAAACAAGGCAATAAAGCCGCTAAGACACAAAAGGTTGCTGAATGTAAGTGAATATGAGAAGAAACAAAACAATATTAAGGAGAGAGAACGATAAAAGAACAGGAATTAAGATGACAGACGACAAAGATTGATATTGCATTTAAATATTTTGAAGATCAGTTTTTACTGGAAAGCAACAAGCCGGAAGAAAATTCCACACATGAGAAGTGGTAGGGAAGAAAATTTTAGCATAGAAGTTACGGTTAGATTTCAACAGTAAAATGTTGAGACAATTTCGCTAATCTAGTGCTGCACTTAGATCCATGAAGTCTAGAAACCACAGAGAAAAGTTCATCAGAACATTTAGCATGATAATATTTATATAAAATGTACAGACAATCTGCGTTAAGGTTGTGGGAAAGTAACTGATGACGAGATGCTAGGCCAGGACCAATAACAGTGCAGATTCGTCATTAGTTTTCTATGAAGAATATCTAAATATATAGCAAGATCATCAAAGCACATTTGGCAGCTTTATTCAATGTATAACCGAAAATCAGACTTATAAATATGTAAGTCTTTTAATAGAAGTGTAATATGATAGGGTATACAATAATACATTTAGATCATATATGATGACTAAATGTAGCCATTTTGGCATTTTTTCTACAGGAGAATAAAACTTTAACGTATCCACGATTCTTATAGTTCATTTTATGTTCATGCATATGTTTCTAAACTTCGATGTGTTTCACCGACGTAAATTTTATCACATTTACTACATGAGATTTGGAGTAAAGATAGATATTCATTAAGCATATAATTTTTAGAATTTAACATTTACTATTGGCGTATAAATTTAGACGTTTAATATGAAGTATGTATGTATTTAATTTCTGGTTTATATATGATAAAACAATGGCCAGAAATTATCAAAAAATTATATTTTGTGATTGTAAAGGTAGCTTCATATCCTAAATTCTGAGCTGTGGATGGTCCAATCTCCTTATAGCTGTCTCGTTCCTTCAGAATATAGACAATCATGTCTCGTCACCACTTCATCATTTCTTACTGTAAGTAAAATGTTTGTTTTCGTATTTTCACTTTAGGTCTCAGTCATGCTCTTAATTTACACAAACCGGTTTCACATTATGAAATGGACAAAATCCGACAATTATTTTAAGACAGTTTTTATGTGTATACGTTCTTTTTATAGATACAGTTATTTAAGTAAATGCTCTGTTTGTAATAAACAGTATTAATAACATTTACCGGCCCCAATGTCCGAGAAATTTTCAGAGAAAATTGGCGTCCTCCGACACGAATCGAACCTGTATCCGATACAGAACCGTCATAACCGATTCAGCCACAGAGGATCGTTCGGTTAGCATGGTCGAATTTACTGCTTTTAAACTAGAATCTTCCATGAATGTCTCACGTACATTCATATCTGCTTGGTACGTATCCAAATGTAAACAAAAGACGTCACACATTATGAAATGGACAAAGTCCGACAATTATTTAAAGACATTTCCATGTTTATACATTATTTTTATAAATACAAATCAAAGTATAAAAAATATTATTTCTATAAAAAGAACGTATAAACATAAGAAAATGTCTTAAAACAAACCCGTTTGTAAATAATCTCGATGTCACCCTCCACGATTCCTTGAATTTGTCCAGAGTATATCAAATTCAACAAACCCATAATTTTAAGGAATCCAGTTCATTTGTTTCAAGTCCAGTGTCCTTAAAGTGTTAGCTTACAATATATCCATGCGCTTCTCGTATAATCGAATATTTTTTTAACTTCATCTGATCGGATATGCCAGGGTATTTAAAAAATATATATTAAATTCTGAACATATACTGTGATAGATGAAAGGACACTTAATATCAGTACCAGTGACCATTGTTCAAATCTGGGTAAAAATCATCCCAGTTCCAAATTTGAGAGACCAATTCTTTCTTAATTTTTATTTTAATTCATTTAATACTTACCGTTATGCAACATATCCATGCTACACTCAGAGAGCATATTTACGCAGTTCACGTATCATTAGAGATGTGATGCCTGTGATCTTGTATAAGACTAATGTAATTCGACATGGCTTTTTATATAGATGCAAGTCTTGTATCTTGTTCGTTTGAATACATCGAATAGTCTGTCATCATCTGAAACGATTTGCATCTACCATGTCAGATATTTCTGTTTTCATCTTTATTAAATGGTCGTTTTCAGGACAGCGTCTCATAAATTAAATACACCACAGCAAATTTAATTTAAACGTCATTTGAGAATACATCATTAAAGAAATCAACCAATAATTAAAAAAAATCTTAGTAAAATATCACAGATTAGAAGAAGAAGAAATAAATGTAATTAATACCGAAATTATATTTTAGATTCTTTCTGCTTTTGGTCCGGTCTGCAAGTTACTATTAATTGTAATTTAGAATAAAGTTAATGATTTGATTTTAATTACAAACGAATATATGTCTATGTACTAGCTGATTGTATTGTTTTTGCTGGGCAAAATTTAATTGGCTGTTTCTGGAAGTTTTATCAGTGGTCGTCGTACGCCGTATAAGGGTTTTCCAAAAAAAATTTACCTTCTATTTCGTCGAGTATGACCTGATGCGAGACAACACCAGTCTGCTCTCAAAATTAAAATATTCTACTGCGTTACCTGATAGCAGTAAATATAAATAATCCTTGTTTTGTGTCATTCAATGGTTTCTCAAGCGTATTGTATGTGTTTTTCCTGGCCTATTTAGGTTAAAGCGATTTTCTTGAATATCACCTTCTTCAGCAGCTTACAAGAACCAATATTTCGATGATTGTTACTTGTAACAAAGAAGAATCTCTGACATAATAACATTATTTTCTATCAGTTATTGAGAATGATGGATATGGAAGTGATCAAGGGAGATATGGTTTCATGACTTTTTTTTAGTTATTTTAGTCCAAATTGAGGATGGGCGGCTAGTTTAACACAAATCAGCGCCTGAAATGGAATCGGTAAACCGAGTTCATTATCAGGCAATTTTGTGACATTCACTTTCACACTACACTTGTGAAAGCAGGAATCCGTCTATTTACCATACCTAACTATGGATTAAATATCAAGGTATACAAGGTATACTGGGGTTTCTAGTCTTGGGTTTCATATTGTCTAAAAAGAATAACAACTCAGAAATAAAGCCATGCAGAAGGCAACGGGAACATGGAATTAAAACCAGTTTATTGTAAAGACAGTCATAGTTGGATTACGGAGGTGCTTTACCATTCCGTTTCCAAATCGAAAGTCGTTTTTATACTTTTGATCAAGCTGGCTATAATAGCAATTTACAAATGCCAATTACTACCAATATTACAAGTCTTGTAATAAATTTTGTCGAAATTGAATAGAACAATGACAAGCAATTTAAACAAAAATATAAAATAAATACAAGGAAATGAAAGAAAGACGTTAGCATAAGACAGACGGTTTGAAGGACAAAATATTTTGAGAGATTTTCGAACCAGATCAACACATCGACATAATCATAGAGAATATTATTTGTTAGGTCAAGTCTAGATAATTAAGATGCTATGCTGAGTTTTTGCGAACGGAAAATGCAAAATCTTTAACAGATACGATGACATCATCACTTTACCATTAAATGACTCAGTATGGGTCATTTATTTTAAAAAGAATTTCATTAAGACCGTTTTTACATTTTTTATATATACAGATGTATGCGCACAAGTAATGTATAATAATTATATACATGTGTATTTACGTGAACATATACTCTAAACTTTTAGTCATGTATATATATATATATATGTCCGAAAGTACTAGGTTATCGTACGGACAATATTTATTTCGATATCATTTTCAAATAAAAAGTCTCATTAGAAAATATGAGAAAATTCAAAAGAAAATATGCAGAACGATGTTGTCTTTAAAATTCAACACAACATGTTTAAAATATATATATATATATATATATATATATATATATATATATATATATATATATATATATATATATATACATTTATTTATTTAAAGACATTTATAATATGTTTAACGTTCTTTTTATAGATACAAGTATTAAAAGAACGTTAAACATATTATAAATGTCTTTAAATAAATTGTCGGACTGTGTCCAATTCAAAAAAAAAAATATATATATATGGTAGTAAGGTAATGAACGGTTTGGTAATCCGTGTGGATACTCCGAAAGAAGATGTAATCCAGAGAGCTTAATGTAATAACAGAGCAAGTATTAACTAAATAATTAAGAATGAGACAACCTTAAGTTAACATGATTATAATGTATTTCCCCAGAAAATATACTTTTCCTGGTTCATCAGGTCACATCTGTAATTACAAAAGAATTAGGTTTCTTTTATCTTTAGTACAATTATTGAAGGATAGTTTTAGATTGATATAACGTAGCATAGGTGGAGGGAGGACTACGGAAAGGTCTATCGTGGAACTGTAATTAGGGATAAGGTTGATTTTAAAACATTTTTAATAAGTTACTTAGATTCAAGTGTACTCAGTTAAGAGGCCAGACAATTTGACATCTTAAATAACTTTTAGACAGGAAGAGAAAAGAAGAAAAAAGAAGACAAATTCTAAAGCAGGTAAGGGGCGAAAGGAGGAAGAAGAAAGAAAACGTTAAGAGGTGGGAGAGGAGGAAGGAATGGTGAGATATCATATTTAGGCATATCACGGTGACACCTGAAAAGCACATTAATATAACTTATATTTAATACATAAAGCATTAAAGATTACCAGCAAAGTAGGAATAAAATAAAATAAGATATATTAATAATATTTTAATAATATTATTGATCCTGATTAATACAATTGTAATTAATATAGGATAATATATTAAAGACTACTGAATTTTTTAAATTAAAAAAAGAGTATGAAATTAACAATATTCTTAATAACAACAATAATAAAGTTAAAATAAGTGTAAATTTCAACTTAAAATTTAAAACGTAAAAATTAAAATTAAATTTTATAAATGGTAAATAAAAATATATTTAATATAAATTAAATATTAGATATTTATTATTAATTTAATATTAATAATCAGATTACTTAATATTATTACTAAAAATAATATTATTAATCATAATAATAATTTTTTTAAAATTATAATTAGACAAAAAAAATAAAGAGAAAAATCTAAAAATAAAATCTAAAAATAAAAATAAAATAATAATGTTGCTTCGTATATATATATATATATATATATATATATATTTATATATATGTATGTGTATATATATATATATATATATATATATATATATATATATATATATATATATATATATATATATATATAAGAGAGAGAGATTGATTGGTTTCTTAGTGATCCCATTATGTACATTATGTAGTGTGATCAATATTTTCAACAAAAGTAATAACCTTGAACTCTCAGTCCTGATGATGGCACAATGATCGACGGCTTGAGACAGGTTTCGTGTAATAGGTTTCACTGAAAGGACCTAGTGCAACAGGTGATATAGCTTATAAAGATATCTCAAATACAAATCTGCCGTAATTCCCTAGGTATACACAACCGAGGGGACGGTGAAATTTTCTTAGCTTCATCAAACATTTAAATCCGTTCTGGAATATTAAGAAGATAATTCAGCATCTCATACATACATAAAACTTAGAATAATGAGAACGCTGCAGAGCTCATTCTCTTTGTTTACTCTCTGTAATGTGCAAAACCGGTAGACATAAGTAAAAACCAGATGTCTACTCAAACATGAGTAAGTAGGAAATTAAATTTTGGAGTAATACGAAATATATATATATATATATATATATATATATATATATATATATATATATATATATATATATATATATATATATATGTATGTATTAAGACATATGCAATGTCCGACAATTATTTAAGACATTTTTATGTTTATACATTCTTTTTTATAAATACAAATATTGAAGTAAATGCTCTCTTTATAATAAACATTTTTACCAAGAAATTTACGTAAATATTTGTATCTATAAAAAAGAACGTAATAACATAAAAAATGTCTTAAATAATTGTCGGACTTTGATCATTACATAATGTGTGACGCCATTTGTTTACATTTGGATACGCATTGAGCAGACATGAATGAATGAGAGAAAATCATGGAGAATTATGTTTAAAAAGAGTAAAATCGACATTGCCCAGAGAACGCTCCTCTGTGGCTCAGTCGGTTAAGGGACGTCAGCTATATAACGGTTCCTTATAGGGTAGAGTTTCGATTCCCGTCGGAGGACGCATGTTTTCTATAACAAATTCTCGGACATCCAGGCCGGTTAATGCTGTTTATTATAAACAGAGCATTTACTTGAATATTTGTATCTTCAAAAAGAACGTATAAACATAAAAATGTCATATATGTGTGTGTGTAATCTTTTCACCTCATGCAAGGCAATAAATCCACCAAGACGCAAGGAGTTGCTGAGTTTGAAAGAATATTTGATAAAGAAAAACATTATCTCTTTGAAAGTCATTTTAGTGGTCACTCATATTTGAGCAGACGGCCGTTTATTTATTCAACATTATATTTATTTATTTTCGTCTGTCAGTATAAATATTCGTGTATTCTTATTAAAGAAAAATATGCTCTCTCCAGCAAGATTCGAACATGCAGCTACCTGGCTATTGCGAACCGTCGTAGGATCCGACCTGCTATGGACCGACTAGGTGACGAAGAACGTTTCCTTTCAAGCATGTCTGAATATTGCTTTTGAGAAGTTCATATAACGCTACACGGCGGGCGTTAAGAGAAGTCGCCTAACAGACATGATGGGTTAATCCTGCATGCATATATATATATATATATATATATATATATATATATATATATCCTTGATAATGGCTAAATGTATAGACGAAAGCACTCGTAAAAAAAGAACATTCGGACAATTTTTATATAATTTATCCTCTGAAAAGATAAAATTTATTAGATCGCACGAGAAATTATATAAAAAACTAAATAAAAGCACCTTGTCAGTCGTTTTTGATGAAATGTGCTTGAAAGAAGGATTGCTGCCTAAATACACAGATATATATATATATATATATATATATATATATATATATATATATATATATATATATATATATATATATATGTATATATATGTATATATATATAGCACCATATAAGGTGTGTGTTAAAAGAAGTCTCCTGACAGACAAGTTGAGTTAAAATGCATCCAATTAGCACTTGAGATGTCTTGAACGAGAGAATAAGCATTCTTCACGAAGATTAATTGAATCCTCCCGGGATATGGTCCTCTCTCATGCGGTCGAAAATACGTCAGATCAACCTGCTTTCTCATATAACTAACGTTTGGAATACTACTACTACTACTACTACTACTAATATATATATATATATATATATATATATATATATATATGTGTGTGTGTGTGTGTGTGTGTGCGCGTGTGTCTGTATGCGTGTGTGTGTGCGCGTGTTAGCTCCATAGCTGATATTGAGTTTTCCAGTAAGTACCGTTCATATTTAATATAAATATATATATATATATATATATATATATATATATATATATATATATATATATAAATTGCATGTACTTATATATTTATATACATACACATCATATATATATATATATATATATATATATATATATATGTATATCAGTTGAGTACAAAAAGAACATCTTTCATTCGTTTCACGTTTCCTATTACATAAATGAGATGACAGCACTAGCATGACTCGTGTCAACTTTATCTCTTTATCTTGCAGACAATTCATAGGAGCATCAGTTTGATTCAGTCTGTCATGGCCGTTTTAGGGGCACTACGCATCAATGAAAACTTACTACTTTCTAGTGAATGCCATAGTTATGTATTTGTAACTGTCGCCAATGATCGATAGTCGAATTCAACTAAATAATCGGCTTTGATAATACTACTTGGAAGTTTGGCGCCAAAGATTCTTTCGGACGCTAATTTTTCCTCGTGCGCAGGATTAATCTAAATGAAATCGATATCTACTTACTGACACTAAATTATTCACTGTTATCTTTCCACACTTTGCAGTGACCATGTCGAAATCATTCTTACTTTTCATATACTATGTAAATTATACTTACACATATTCCATCAATCTATGCGCCAGCAGTCACACATAGGTGAAGTGCACGCACAACAATGTTAGGGTATGCGTAAGAAATAGAAAGGTTTACATGCATATATTTAGACAATTTATTGTTTCAGCCGTGAGAAAAAATACGAACACGAATAAACGTATACACCATATTAATGTGTGATTGAATGTGTGATCACAAATTCAGGAAGAATAAGAATGTTTGAAAACACAAGCGTATTTATTAAGCTTATTCACAAAGACTTATTTCCATCAAGCACTCTTCAGATATTCAACAGAAAAAAATCAAAATCAGTTATTATTACACCGAGAAGAGGAAAAAAAACACAAGAGAAAAGTAAACAAAAAATCACCCACATTAATCGAATACAGTTGTTAGTGGAAAGCCATGTATGAACGTCCCTTAAACGGCAATTACCTACAAAACAATATATTGTACCAACCCAATGTAGAACAGCACATAAAAAAAGAACAATATACACAGGTGTAACTGAAGGAAAATCCGATTATTGCCTTTATAAACTACCATAAGGAACGAAATGCATTGCCATAAAAGAGTCACTTTTTTCATTTCTGTTATTAATATTAATATTAATTTGTATATATATATATATATATATATATATATATATATATATATATATATATTCAGATAACCAAAGATTACCTTTAAGCATGTAAGAGGCTCTCCAACGACGGTGTTGATCACAGTGGCCAATTACATATATATATATATATATATATATATATATATATATATATATATATATATACAAGGTAACCAAAAAAGTTCTGTCCGTTTTTTGATGAGTCATTGAATGAAGTTGAAATATATATGAAATGTAGCAATTGTTTTCAAATGCGGACAGCCGGAAGTAGGAACATCAGACGTTTTAAAAAACACGCGCACCATTGCCGGCCATCAGTTATAAACCGGACAGCTGTGAGAAGGATTGAAGTGTATAGAGATCTAGTTCTGGGCAGTTTGCTTTACGACTTCGAAGTGGGCTTATCAGCAGCTGCATCAAGTCGCCGCATATGTCAAGCGTTTGGGGATAGTGCTGTGGATGAACGTACTGCAAGGCGTTGGTTTCGAAAATTCAAGTCGGGAGATTTGTCTCTCCATGATGAAACTCGCATGTCTTGAATGAGGTAGTCCTGAAGGCGGCCATTGAAGAGGACAGTAGTCTAATGTGTGGTGAACTTGCAAGACAGTTCAACGTTTCCGATGAAACAGTTAGACTTCACCTACACTGCCTAGGTAAGACGTACAAACTGAGCAAGTGGATTCCGCAAACGCTGTTGGAGGTCCACAAGGGAAAACGAGTGGCAGCCTGCGTATCGCTGATTTCTCGCCACCGTACCGCATCCTTATTCAATCGAGTGCTTACCAGTGAGGAAAAGTGGGTTCTGTACGAAACTACCAAGCGTTCCAGACATTGGTTATCTCCTCAGGATACTGTCCGTCACTTCAAGACCACCTATGCACCCACCCAAGATTATGTTTTGTATCAGGTTGACAGCTCGTCAAGTGGTTCCTTATGAACTGCTACCAACGGGCCAAACGGTCACTGGAGACCTATACTCGCAGCAATTGAAAGTGTGCTTTTCCTCCATGACAACGCCAGGCCGCATGTCGCGCTACTGGTCAGGGATACCATACAGCAACTTGGGTGTGAGACTTTGTGCCATCCACCTTATTCAGCTGACCTTGCGCCATCCGATTACCACCTCTTCCACTCCCTGGATAATCATCTTCGTGGGAAATCCTGTACCAATGAAGCCGACTCACGCAAAGCTCTCACAGACTTCTTTGCGTCAAAACCCCCGAGTTCTACCGCAAGGGCATTGAACAGCTGGATACACGTTGGCAGAAGGTGCTGGATGCCGATGGCGATTACTTTGAAGACTAAATATATGTTACAGCACTTTTTTGGTTACTTTGTGTATATATATATATATATATATATATATATATATAGAGAGAGAGAGAGAGCGCGAGAGCGAGAGAGAGAGATAATAAACAGACTGAGATACATCTCTCTCTCTCTCTCTCTCTATATATATATATATATATATATGTATATATATATATATATATATATATATATATATATATATATATATATATATATATATATATATATGCATGTTTCATTAAAAACGACGGACAAGGTACTACGGTTAAGATTTTTATTTAATTTTTCTTGTGTTTGAACAAGAGCTTTCTTTCTGGACAAAAGGTGCGTAAAAACTGTCCAAATGTTTTATATTTCCGAGCGCTTTCGGCTATACCTTTACCCATTATCAAGGATGATTCGATTTTTCAGCTTAATTGAGTGTGTGCGTTATCTGAATGTCTCAGTGTGTGGTAGAGATGTTTTTAATTTCCAAATATGGTTAGCACATTGTGGGTTTGTTCGTATTTAATTTTGTTAAGATTTGGCTCTTTCTTTTTTATTACTAAAGCTTCCATTATTTTTAATCTTAATCCTTTATATATATATATATATATATATATCTATATATAATACCAAATGGTAGGTGGGAAGTCTTTTTAATATAAAAATATTAAAACGTTAGATCCATCATGAGACCCCAGTGTATAAATATATAGAGAGATCATTTGTTAAATGTCTTTTATTATTAGATTATCTGGCTAAATTTATATCATTTAATAAAAGGTATGTATATATATGTTTATCTATTGAAATAATATTTCACCGATTATATATTGGATATTTAAGTCTATTCCTTATTATTCATATATATATATATATATATATATATATATATATATATATATATATATATATATATATATATGAGGAAAAATATGAAAAAAACAAAATCCGAATATGCAAGTTTACGGTTTTAATGTTTCAATATCGACGTCAGACGTTTCGGTCTAGTAGACCTTCTTCAGGACACTGACGTCGACATTGAAACATTAAAACAGTAAACTTGCATATTCGGATTTGTTTTTTTCATATTTTTCCTCATACTCTCGGATCTATATCCATATATTTGCTTACATATATATATATATATATATATATATATAGTAGAGAGAGAGAGAGAAAGAGAGAGAGATTTATCAAGTAACTTCTTAATAACGGCCTAGAGGGATGATTCTGCTGAGAGGGATTTTCAGAAGTGTCTAAAAGCCACACCAATATTTCGTGAGTGAAACTCGTAGAAGAAACTTTTTCTGAAGGCGCCGGTTGTTGCAATGGCCAACGACTGATCCGATCATTTTCTACGCGATTTCCCCTATACTGGAACTAACGTTATGTTTGCGTAGTTGTGATATAAACAGCTGGTTGGCCATTTCTATGTTGCAGAAACACAAAGTCTCCTGAAGAGGTTTCAGCCACCGGGTTTAATTAGATATTATTGCAGATTCTATAGATTGAGGAATGCTTACTATATGCAGAGGGAGAAGGCGAGAAGATATAATAGTGTGGGCATAGAAATCAACACTGCAGAGAGACCGAGAGATTCATGCCTTAAGCGATCAGAGAGAAAGAGAGAGAGAGATAGCGAACGAGAGTTAGGGAGGGAGAAAGGAAGAGAGAGAGAGAGAGTGATGGAGGAAGAGAGAAAGAGTGATAAAGAATGCGAGTGAAGAAGGGAGAAAGGAAGATAGAGTGATAGAGAACGAGTTAGGGAAGGAGAAAAGAAGAGAGTGAAATTGATAGAGAACACGAGTGAGGGAGAGAGAAAGAAAGAGAGAGAGAATGATATAGAACACAAGTGTGAGGGCGAAAAGAAAAGATGATAGAGAGCGAGAGTGAAGGAAGGAAACAGGAAGGGAGAGGGTAATACAGAACGCGGGTGATGGATGGAGAAAGAAAGAGAGAGAGTGATAGCGAATGAGAGTGGGGGAGGGAGAAAGGAAGAAAGAGGGTGATTGGGGAAGAAAGGAAGAGAGAAAGAGTGATAGCGAACGCGAGTGTGGGAGGGAGGAAGGAAGAGAGAGAGTGATAGAGAACTAGAGTGAAGGAGGAAAAAAGCAAGAGAGAGAGAGTGATAGAGAACAAGAGTTAGGGAGGGAGAGAAGAAGAGAGTGGAATAGAGAACGCGAGTGAGGGAGGGAGAAAGAAAGAGAGGGAGAGAGTGATAAAGAACAAGAGTTAGGGAGGGAGGGAAGAAGAGAGTGGAATAGAGAACGCGGGTGATGGAGGGAGATAGAAAGAGAGAGAGAAAGATAGAGAATGCGAGGGAGGAGGGAGAAAGGAAGAGAGAAAGAGAAACCTGAGGTCAATATTGTCACGTTCCTTCCGTTTTTCGGTGACATTAAATGGTGGTACTGTATTTATAGGTGTCTACAAATATTCGGCCTGTATTTAAATTGGAGCCAAGCCAAAACTAAAAGCTCAGCGGAAGAGGAAAAGTTAAGATGTCGGTCGTGTTTGTCCATTGTGATTGGCGATGGGGCGGTGCTTTATTTTTCGTAAACTTCGTGGTTGAAGTCAAAGGCAGCAAAGGAAATGATGCTGACTTATAAAAAAAGAACAAAAGAAAAAAGAGATATACACGCCAACATGCATGCATATAGACGCCTAGAAATGCTCATTAGAACGGCCAAATATGTATATAATTACACCTTTATAATGGATGTAAAGCATATTGATTTTTATAGTAAATAACATTTATTATTATAGAAATAATAGCCCGGTTCTGTAAGGAATTCATTTTTTATTGTCGAGGAATGACGTTGGATTTCTTTTTGATTTTCAATTCACAATATACAAATGTCTTTGTCTGTTGGCTTTTCAAAAAGGGACGATTTCGTTGCCATTTTCCTTCGAACTTCCTCGTTAGTCACATGTTTTTCAATAAATCCCGGCAGACGCTCCAAATCTGTTAATGTAGCCTCATTTTATAATTTGTTTTAATTATTTCAGTTCAAGCAAGGCTGAAATGACACTGAAATGCATGAGGTTACAAGGAGTGCACGCGAGAGAAAAGACTGAGTATAGAAGGATTGAAGAAACGACAAAAGACGAACGGTATTCAAGAAGATGAAGATGACGATTGACATTGCATTTAGATTTTTGAAGATTATAGTTTTCAGGGTAATAAGCAACAGGGAAGGGACTTCCACAGGCAGAGAGTGCGAGAAAAGAAAATATTGGAGTAGATGTGGTGGTTACATTTAGCTATTTCAACACCTTTCCTCTAACGATCCTATATGCTCTCGCTCCAAATCCTCTGTAACCCCTTGCGTGCTACTGGTTTCCAGCCTTGCCTGGGATGAAAAGCATTTTAAAAAAAAGTAAACAAGTGGGAACTAGATCTCGTAGCACGCTTAAATACATGTAGTCGGGGTACCAGGCAAAGAAGCTCGTCAGAGTACTTGCTATTGAAAATATTTGTAGAAAAGACAGAGATAAGCTATGTCACGTCAGTGAGAAACTGACTGAAATCGAGATGACAAGTCAGGATCGATTATATTCCATTACAGACCTTCTTTGGATTTTGTCAACAACCTCGTGATGAATAGCAGATATAGCAGCGGTGTTTAATGCAAGGGCGAATGGTAGATTTTTAATAAGCAAGATGGACTCTGATGAGAAAAATTTCTGGCACTAAACAGCGACCCAACTTTGCTATCAAATGATGCAGCTGTTGGTTCGATTTAATCGCTACACTTCAAGTCAGTTTAAAACATGAGGCCAAGAAGACACGGTGTGTTATTCTGCAGGAGTCTGCCGTGAGCCATGATGATACAAGCAGAAAAGTTTCTCTATGATGATTAAATAAGGGCCGTTTTGTCTTGGAGGCGTTAAAATTTGAAATTAAATCCATTTCCTTCCGCAGTTAACCACTGATTGGAGGCCCTTTTTAAGGAGCGATTAAATCAAGTGAACAGAGACAACCTCTATTTCTGTTCCTTGCACAATTTAATGTCTATCCGTTTGCAGGCTGTTTGTTCCCAGTAAATATTTTGGATTATTCTAAGGAACGGAAATCACGCTGAGTGAGTCTTTCTCCTCCAGTTTCTTAACACCGAAAATTCACCCTCAATTTTCCCAGGATTCACACTATGTTTAAAAGTACGACGGGAATGATGTAAAGGCGTCATTCTAACACTGACCGAATCAAAGGAAAAGGGACATTTTCTTGCCACTGTAAGCATCGGATTCAAGTCAAATGAGGCAGTTTATCTTTAAGACATGGATTGTTATGACACAGAAGAAAACAAATGAGAAACAACACCTTTTGACATTTAACAATAAAGCGATTAGTTTCATGCCTCAGTACGATTTTCAGACCATAATCGCAATGAGGCGTGAAAACTGACAGTCACAAGAATGTGCTGATCTCTCTGTACAATCTCACTCTGCATTATATATATATATATATATATATATATATATATATATATATATATATATATATATTTAAAGACATTTTATGTTTAACATTCTTTTTATAGATACAAGTATTTAAGTAAATGCTCTGTTTATAATAAACAGTATTAAATAACATTTACCATCCTTAATGTCCGAGAAATTTTCATAGAAAATATTCGTCCCCCAATTTCAATGAAAATTTCTCGGACATTCTGGCCGATAAATCTTATTTAATACTGTTTATTATAAAACAGAGCATTTACTTAAATATTTGTATCTATAAAAAGAATGTTAAACATAAAAATGTCTTTAAATTATTGTTCATTTCATAATATATATATTGTAAGAAATAAAATTTAATGTTAATTTATTTTTTTCAGTGAGAAAGCGAAGATAAGTGAACAATTAATTTTATCTATAACACTTAATGTTTTAAAATTGCATAGAAAGCCCGCTTTGAAAACGTTATCGTTCTCCATGTCGACCATCTTTGACGAAACACACAAACACAAAACACTCGTACACACAAAGGCGCACACACCTTCAAGTATATACAGGATATTTAACAAAGGCACACGTGTATATTTCAGGTTTTCATTGATGTGTATTTCATTAAATTTAAAAGATAATGAGTGTTTATTGATTTATTTACGTATTTTTTTATTTCACGTCTTCTTAATCGTAAATTGAAGATCCCTAAAATACAGAAAACAAACAGTTCCCCATATATGTATTCTATATTTAGGCTGTATATTTATTTAGACACATTTTAATGAATATTCACGCGATGTAGAAATAAAAAATAATAATAATGAAAGCATATAAGGAATGGAGAAAAATTAATAAGGAAATCGATATATGCTTTAATATTGAAACTTATCCCAATCATATATGTAATTGTCTTTTTTGCCTGGGCATGTGAGTGTGGCGACTGCGTGCTCAAGTTTCTACCGGACGTTATTGAAAAGTTAATGCTGAATAAATACAATTTGACCCTTGAATTTTTTCAGTGAAATACACTGAAAACTTTTGCAAACACACACAGAAATATAAACACACACATATCGATCGATCGCGAGATATGTGTTACAAAACACGATTGGCGCTTTGTGTGAGCAGGAGGACCTACGTGGCCGAATTGGTCTAAGGAATGTCAGGTCTAATGAGGGTTCATCCCAGGGGACGTAGCTTTCAATCCTGCGGGTGGGCGTATATTTTATTGAGATCAGGACGTCCTACATGGCCAAGTTGGTCAAGAACTACGCTTAGTAAAACACTAAATGAGAAATAGATTTCTTCCCGGAGACACACCCTTACGGACACACAGACACAGCCACACACACACACACACACACACACACACACACACACACACACATATATATATATATATATATATATATATATATATACATACATATATATATATATATATATATATATATGCACACAGAGTGCAGTGGATAAATTGTCGTCAGAATTACACAAAAATAGAAATAACACTGATATATCATTTTAAAAGATATATTTTACCGAAATTACACATAATTATCTTGAAGTATTAAAGAGTAAATTTATTCAATAAAATCGCGATTGGCTTCAACTACCGCCTCTAGACGACTTCAGAATCTCCTGCAGCTCTTCTGGACGGTCTCCTTGTTTAAGTTCGTGAATGCCGCCATAATCCTTGCCTTTGATTCATTTTTGGTGTTACAAGGAATGTTGGTCACTCGCTCAACTTCGCCCTACACATAATAATCAAGGGGATTGCACTGTGGGGAGTTATACGGCCAGATGTAATGGGAGATGTTGTTGCAAATATTGTCTGCCAGCTATAACTAGGTTCATCTGGTTGCGTTTCATGGTGCAGGTCTTCCAACAGCCATCTTTTTGATCCAGGGTTCCACTACCTCAAGGTAATTGATGTAGGCCTCCGAGTTGAGTCTTGGGCACTCACCAACAAATTCTGGAGTTTCTAATCAGAAGGAACAGATTGCATTTTCCCAGCAGCCGTATCTTCGTAATCACCATTGGACTCATCCAACTCTTTCCGAATCCTCTGCACTGTCCTCAGATTTACACACAAACACTCTGAAATGTCCGTATTGGTGTTTCCCGCGCGAATGCCATCAAGACAGCATACTGCTTCCAAATTTTTGCTGGAGTGCATTGTGTCATGGTGCTCGTTTTTCCCAGAGATGATGCTCTACGATACAGTACATTCGACAAAATAAAATAAAAAACGACCCGCTAAATTAAAAATATAAAATGGCGACAATGTAACCATCGTACAATATATATATATAATTTTTCCGTGAGCGCAGATTTACAAGATTTTTCTTCATCGGAATGTTTATACGAGCGAAATATTTTTTTCCTTAGCGACATTTGCAGATTTTTTGGAAGCAAACAATAATTCTGATTCTAAATTCCTGCATCTTCTCTTTACAAACAGGAAAAAATACACATTTAACATAAGAACAGTACATAAAGATATTGCCAAAAAAGTAATCTGCATTCTTGACAAAGAAGATCCCAAAATTCTAAGATACACTATAAAGCTCGTCCCAAAATTTACCAGGAAAGTATTTATAGAAAAGGCACAGGGAGAAAAACTTACGGCTTCGGGAATGTGACTGAAGCCGAGACGCCAGATCAGTACATATAATATTACTGATTCTTCTTTGCATTTATGCAAGGAGCTAATCTCCTATATCGTAGTCAAATGCATACTAATTATAAACAAGATGAAAATATACTAAAAAAATTAGCAAATACTAATATATCTACAATAGACCCTAGCAAAAAAATTAGGTAAATCATATACTACACTAAATCTATTGTATCCAACTTAATTATTCGCAATGATACTTCCCCTCCACGTTAGCGCTTTGCAAAATAACAACATAGTTTACAAATTCAAGTGCCCTTTGGGAGATTTTATCTCCAATGGATTAAATAATATTTATGTTGGTCACACTACGAACTCGCTTTCACAATGCTTGACTCTACATTTGAATGATAACTCTAACATTTTTAGGCATTTAAAACAAAATTCCTGGTCGCGTACACAATTCCGGAAAATCCTCGTTGAAAACACAACTATACTTAAACACGAAAACAATAAACAAAAACTACAAATTCTTGAAGCTATATACATAAAATAGATGAAACAAAATAACCGAGGAAATCTCCACAAATATCCTTAAATGCCTATAATTGATAACAGAAGCCATTGGTTTGTACCAACAGGCTTCCCATACTTAATACTTCTCGTTTTCACTCTCGCGTGGTCATGACATCAGGATGCGATTTTCGCTTCCGCGTCTCGTATACACGAGCATGCAATAAAAACAGACTATCATTATTGTTTCGTCCGTGTATCATTTGATAAATTGAAATGTAATTGTCATCTTTGATGATGGATTATATAAGCCGAAAGCTTATATAGGATTAAAACATGTATCAATAAGGTGATTTCCTTTCGTCTGTTATTAAGCTTATCAGACAATATGAAAGGAACTTACTTAAAATAGACAAAACTCGTTAATGAAACATGCATATATATATATATATATATATATATATATATATATATATATATATATATATATAGTTTTTTTCCTCTAGACAAAAACAGTTTACTCACTACAGAGATGCAACTTCTTTTCGGTGCATTTCAATTGCACCTCGACTGGTGATAACCATAATGGTTATGTACAATTCTGTTCCTAAGCATGCCGGATGTAAAACGTCACTCCCTTTTTTTCATTTGTTTGAGAAGAATATACATATATAAAACAAATGACGGAGTGAAACAATAGTGTTTGTTGATAGCAGGTTAGTGAAGGATGAGTGAGATGGTAAAGTGATGGCCATTATGGAAAAATTCATTGTCGATAACAACGGTCAAAGGTTTAGGTACAGCATTTACAAGCCTCCTAAGAGTGAGGAGGGGAGGGTGAAAGATAGGAAAAGGAGATAGTAATATGATGAAAGAGGTAGTAGGGATACATTCAAACGATAGTTAGAGTAGTAATTGGGAAAGTTTTTATTGTTTATATTTATTAAAAATCAAGCTAAAGCTGAATTGCATATATTTAGGTTGGAGTTATCAATACTAATTTTTCAATCAATCAAAGTGTTTTGTAAATTAATAAATTTAGAGGCGGTGATTTCTTCTTGGTCTGTTGAATATATAAGTTATTCAGGTTTTTAAAAGTTTTGATTTAGAAATTAAAATGTAAGTAGAAAATTATATTAAAGTATGGGATATTAATATAACTTTCATAAGCAAATTTTGACCTATTGTCGGACTGTATAACGTGTAGAATAGGTATGAGTGTAAAACAATTTATCTGAAATATATATGCGCAAAAGAAAAAACAAAAAGCAAGACATTTTAAGAATTATAATCTAAGATAAATTAGTGTAGAGGTATATAACAGGGTAGGAAGTACATTAAAGGAGGTGAGTTATAATTTTAAACATTTAGAGTTATGGATTTAAGAATGTAGCAAGATTGTAATGTTAGATCTCTCCAAAACGGTTGTTTCATATCCTTGATTTAATAATTAGGTGTTTTCAAAAGTTCAATAATACATCTTTTCTCCTGCAAACATTAAAAACAAGGTTCGTTCAAAGATTTGCAAGTTTTGGCTTGTTTTAGGACTTTCCATTTCACAATAGGTGTTTTTCGTTCCTCCTTCAGTTTCCCAAAATATTTCGAAAGTGACGTCATACTGCCTTTGCCTGCATTTCTAAAGGAGGATATGTAATTGTTATATCGATCCTTAAAAGGACTTCTAGTTGATCCAATATGCAATTTAATATCCCTGGGGTTCTCATTTGATGAGATATAGCGTATATACACAATGGATTTCGTTATGCACCTGTTTGATAATGTGCATTGATCGGGGATTCTGCAATTACATAACTCTTTTACTTGGGGTATATTAGAATTTGTGTATGGGTTATTCTCGTTATGAAGTTTCAGTATTCTATTGTGTGATTTAAAAATCCTTGTAGTTAGTTTGTTTAGGAAATCAGGTTGTCATTGCATCGGATATATATATATATATATATATATATATATATATATATATATATATATATATAATATTATAAATTAATTGATTTAAAATATGTTTTTTCGCTACACAGTGATAACCATGTTTCAGAAATGGAAGCTAAAGCCCCTGAATTTAATTTTGTTATTAAACCAATGACATTAGTTCCATTTCCTCGTCAAGCGAATTTTGGAGTAACATATTTTTTTAAATTTACGGTTGTTAAAGGCACGGCAAAGATTCATAATTGAGGGTTTCCAAGGATACCGATTTATTATATTATTTATTTATATTATACCGCTTTATTATATATATATATATATATATATATATATATATATATATATATATATAAAAGTGAAAATAGAATTCAATTTTTTTCCTTTAAGGGTTGAATGTGTGTAGATCATGTAATGTGGTATGGGATCAGATTTGAAAGAAATACAACAAATCAACATAATTTCAAATTTTGACTTATAAAGACAGCCTTAAGTAAACAATAATAACAACAATAATAATATCAAACATAAATTCATCATATATATATATATATATATATATATATATATATATATATATATATACATATATATATATCATATAAAAGTGAACATAGAAGTTAACAATTAGAGGCGACAGTCTGTTTCATGCTAGATGCAATCGGTGGCCTGACGATTGCATCTAGCATGAAACAGACTGTTGCCTCTAAGTGTTGACTTCTATATTCACTTTTGTATTTACACACGCTCTATCTCTGATATTGAGCACTTTATCCCATAAATATAGCACACTTTAAGACTATATTTCTTCATATATATATATATATATATATATATATATATATAAGACACGGTGGATTAATGGATAGCGGCTTGGATTGAGGAATCGGAGTTAGAATTCCAGTCGAATCTACTGCATTGAAATTCGTGCTAATGCCATTGGGAAAGGTATTAATCCTCGTCTTCTCCCTCTAGCAATATGAGCACACACTGAGTTCTATAGCCTTGGATGGAAACTAGTCTAGGAGAAAGAAAACTCTGAATTCAGAGTTGTCCTTCTCGTTTGGAGATCTTGTAGCACGTAATGTATCAAGTCTCTGTATTGGGTTCTTCAAAAAAAGTGTGGTTCGTTCTGCACAAAGCTTTTACCACTATAATCAAATTATATCGGTTGGTAGAAACTGAGCTGATTGTTCCTCATACGTCGAACAGGAAGGGAGAGCCGACACTATATATATATATATATATATATATATATATATATATATATATATATATATATATATATATATATATATATATATATATATATGATAGGATAAGGAATAATAGAAAAACGCTTATAAATTTAACATATTTGACTTTTACGTTTTATTAGAAAATTAAACATGGAGGAGAACAAAAAATTCTAATTTTTTTATATTTGTGTTGTTTGTTTTACATAGAGTTAGTAGACCTCACGTGTATTTTTCCTGTTTGTAGCATTTTTGTGTATAATTCTTGTGAGTTAGTGTATCACAATTCTCATTGGTCGATGCGGGTTT
>OZ038490.1:116523546-116576046 GCA_964036315.1 Acanthosepion esculentum | reverse complement strand
GCCACCCTCTTCACCCAAGGCAGCACTACCCCCTCAAAGTAGTTGATGTATGCCTCCATGTTGAGTTTGGGGCCCTGTGGAAGATGAATGGAGGCATCACTCCAAACACCATGATGTTCACTGGATATGTCATCCAAATCTTTCCGAATCCTCTGCACTGTCCTCGGATTGACACACAAACACTCTGAAATATGCATATTAGAGCTTCCGGTGCGAATGCCAAGCTTTACAGCATGCTGATACCAAATTTATATCGGAGTGAATTGCGTCATGGTACCCTTTTTTCACTGACAGTGCCCAGATGATCCTATTATTATGTACAGTCAACAAAAGCAAAACAACGCGCATGCGCGAAATAAAAATATAAAAATGGCGAAAATTTCCCGATCGCACTTTCTATACTAGATTTTATTTCTACATACATACATTTTTAAAAACGAGAGACGCTTCTGCGTAATCCACTTTCTGGTTAATCTAAATTTCCTTTATACTAAGGATGTTTTTTTTTCATTCCATGTCGACAATATAGTTAAATTCCCAGATCAAGTCTGTGACCAAGATCTGGTAATTTAACTATGGAAAGAAAATAAAACAAAAGAAAAACTCTTAGTATCAAGGAAATTTACATTAACCAGAAAGAAGCTTAAGTAGAAGCGTCTCTCTTATAAATTTGGATTTTTTAATGTAACTATAACAACATAAGTACCTACAGAATTTAATTTTCAATACTGTATCCCTTCATGACTCAGCAACCATTAAATCTCTTTTTCTGTAAATTAATATGACTTTTTGATTGTGTTCTATGCATCCGACTCTTAGCGTTATCCTCTTCTTACTTTGGTTGTTATCCAAGAATAAACATTTGTATTCTGCTATTTAACCTGTATCTTAGGGGGAATTGGATGCCTTCCCCAAGGGCTTTGAGGGGAATATGAGTGCAATAGAATCAGACGGAAGTTAAATTTGGTTCACCGATTCCACTTTCAAACCGATAATTGTTACACTAATAGTTCATCAAATATTAGGTTGGTGCAAAAATAATGTCGTTTTCTCGCATGAAGTTGAACGTCAAAAAACGACATTATTTTTGCACCAACTTAATATAATTAATTAGCTAAAATAAGTGATTAACAAGGATGGTTAATAATAAAATAAAGCAATAATAAACACTTCTTCTTTTCATAGATGAATTATTTAGTTGAATATTTGTCAAGTATGTATTATTTATTCCAATTAATTTAATTAGAATCCTACGTCACTACAATTCTATTTCTCGGTTCCTAATTCATTGAATATCAAGTAAAACTAAATAAATGAATAATAATAATAATAATAATAATAATAATAAAAATAAAAATAAAAATAATAGTCATTAATTTTTTATATAATGTGTAAGTCATGGTTAAATGAAATTGAAAAAGTTTGCAAAATGCAATAACAAAAATAAGAAAAGAAAAGAACAGGTCAAAATAATATTAAGCACGCAAATAATATATGCAATGCAAAGAAACAATAAGTCAAAAATTTCACAAACTAAGAAAGGGGTTCACACACTTAAAATTCAATACAGACTAACGATTGCAGCATTCTGGCTTCAAGACAACAAAGACTAAACCAGGTGAGACAGAGAAGTGTTTTATATCATTGATTAGGAAAAACGTAGATGCATTCGTATATGTGTTTTGTCTTTTAAATTTGGAGAAGGTGGACATTTTTGCAGTCATTCCTACACAGATTGGAACCAACATACTATAAAAGATAGGAATAGATAGATGCACCTATCATCCGTTTCATTCTCATCCGATGCCTTTTGAACAGGTTTAGAGGTTTATGTTTATTCCTTGTTTCCTGTTCAGGATTGGGTTCCCTGTGTATTCTAAAGACTTTTCTTTCATCACCAGCCACCACCCGTCCTTGGTATGGCGATAAAGTACATCCGCGTTCTCGGTAAGACGATAAACTACGTCCAACAGCAAGGACCCTGATAGGAGGTTTTGATGAGCGTAGAACCACCTCTTAATTGCTAGTGTTCCAAGTTCCGCCCTGACCCGGGGTGGTAGAACCTGTTAGGGTCCCAGCTATGGGTAAATACTTAACCCCGAAATTGGGTTAAAACACTATGAAAGTGTAAAAACAGGCTTTAATACCAAAAATACTTTGTAAAAAAAATTATTTCCGACAATAAATATTTGAAGAAAAAAAAAACAGTACCAGCTATACATTTTTGAGGAAAAAAGTATAACCAACAATTGTTTTTTGAAAAAAGATATTACAACAACACTTGTTTGAAAAACGCTTATTACCAGAAATAGATTTTTGATAAGACATAATATTAGCAGCAATGAATATTTTGTCGGCATTAAATAACCCATGGGGGTTGATATGCCGTAAAACAAAACAAACCAAACCGAAACCAGCCACCACAGATTCTTAATGTCATTATCGACTTACTTCGGGTGAGTTGATTAAAAAAAATAAGTTATATCAAATCCTTCATACAACTTAATGACTATATAAAAAACGATCCAACATATTCTAATAACAATGAATTATTGAATAATAAGCCGATTATATATTAGCACATAGCAAATCTGAACACGATATACCATTTTTCAATTACTGACAAAATATTCACCTTTTGGCAAAGATTTAATTTCTTTAACAAGCAAATATAAATTGTACGCCTGTACTTGGCATGGAAGAATCCGTATATATTTCAACTTACATTTGGTTAACAGTTGAATCCTCGTCATTGGGAAATGTGTGATTATAGCTTTATTACGGATCCCCAGATACACTGATGATAGAAACGTCTTTAAGTCAAAGAAATTGCTTTACATATTTTTAAATATCCGCTTTCAAAGTGAGGTGTCACTAGTCACAACATGGTTGATACTAATACGATAAAATTATATCATACCAATAAATGCTGGTATTTAAAAAAAATTCCGTAAAGATGGTTGACAATGTATGAAAATATGCAGTTAAACACTCCGTTTCGCTCCAAAACAGTCAGGCTTATATCAACTGCAAACGACCTCTAAATGATGTCACTATTGTGTATGAAAAACAACCCAGATAAAGCATTCTTGAGTTTAAAAATGGCAAAATGAATAATTTTCTTGAAATTAACCTATTATTGTGGAAAGCGATCGAATGCAAACGCACAATTTTTCATATACAATCTGGAAGAAAACATAGAGTAGCTCGTATGAAAACAAGAGAAAATCAGAAAAAAATGAAAGTTAGACATTTTGACTTTGGTCTTTAATAACATCTGCTTAAAGATATATACGAAAGGTGGTGAAAAGATTTCAGATCCAACACGAGAGGATGAAAATGTTCTGACGTTTCAAAATATTTAAACACCCCTTCTTGTGTGTGTGTGTGTGTGTGTGTGTGTGTGTGTGTGTGTGTGTGTGTGTGTGTGTGTGTGTGTGTGTGTTGCTGTTAATGCAAGACTCTTCGTTGGGACGAATCGAGTTCTCGTTAACTGGCGCGTTTGCCTAAAAATAAGTACGTCTAAATTCACCTTCATCCGTCCGCCAATGGCTTAGGAGGAAAATGCCCGACCGATACCAAATCACTCCAGTTTCGATCCCAGCCTAGGGTGTCTAGCCACACTGATGAGGATTACTAGTGCTGATGCAAGACCAAGATCTTCGTTAAGATGAATCCAGTTCTCCGACGTTTTTGTCTAAAAATAAATACGTCTAAATTCACCTTCCCCCCTCATACCAAATCAGTCGTGTTTCGACCCAGGCTTGAGGCAATTGGATATCTAGTCACACTGATGAGCTGTGAAACAGTGAAACAATCTGCCTATATAAAGGGAGAGAGAATTAATGCAGGTAAAATGTTTTTTTTACTTACAAATTGAGATTACCTTCAGCACTTCGACTCCAGAGCTTCGTACACGGATACTGTGGGAATCACTCGGATGGTGAAAGTGCTTTATATAAATTGATTCTGAAGCTTTAGCCAAAAATTAAAATGAGTCTTTCTTAGACAACCGAGATCGTGTCTTGCCTATAAGATCGAGCCCTTTATTAAATATTTAATAAATACTCAGGTATTGTTGATCCAGATGAATTAATTCACCTTTGCAAATTGTCCAAATAGCTTTTCTGAATTCTGGCTGGTATATTATAAATAATGCTCGCTTCCATTATCGGAAAAATTCTACCTATGTATTAGCGTCAAACAGGGAATTAAAATGATAAAATCCGCAACTTATATGGTAGTACATCAGAAGATCCTTTTGAATCGACTTTAATATTGATTGGACAGTAAACAAGTATTAACAGGCAGATAATAGCTTTTCCAACAAGAGGTAATTTGTGTTGCATACTGACACTAACCACAAGTCTACGGTATACGTAAACAGGGTACTTTTGGTGGCCAATAATCTTAAGTCTATGAGACATTTTATATTAGGAATGCTAGATGTAGTTTCTGGATATTACCGATACAATTAGTAAATATTTAAACATATCCAATTTTTTAAAAATATTTGAATTTTTTACCAGAGATGCCAGTTTGACTCTTCTTCCTTCCTACTGCTAATTGGTAACGCAAAACTATCTTTCAGATTATCCTTAGTAATGAAATGGGCAGAGGAAATTAATGTAATTGCTACCGAGATTTTAAATCCACGACGGAATGCTAATAATCACATCTCGAATCACCAAGGTAAATCACCAATTCAGATATATGTTCATTTTATTAAAGGTCTTAACATTTATCGCTTTCAATTTAAATCATATACAGTGTAACCCGGATATAAGAGACCCTGATATAAGAGAAACCCGAATATAAGAGATATTTTCTCTGGTCCCACATTTGAGCCATACTTACCTAAACAATATAGTCCAGACCCTGATATAAGAGAAACCCGGATATAAGATACTTATCCGGTCCCGACAACTCTCTTATATCCGGGTTACACTGTAGTTGACGTATATTAGCTGATTTTACACCCTCCTGCCTGTTTAAAAAGTGTGATTGTTTTCGCCAGATTGTTGTTTAAATTAATTACTATACCATCATTTTTTCCAACATATTTCCTCGTTATTTTTATTTCATCGCAAATGTTACGTCACTCTGTTATATGCCGGCTCTTCTCTGGATTTCTGAGGCGAGGTGACGACATTGCAGAATAAATCGAATGGGTTAACTTCACTTACTTATTCAGATGCCCTTCGCTAATCCTTTAACGTTTTCACATAGAATCTCATATTTAATCAACAGGTGTAAGTTTTTTCCTCATTCTTTACAAGTTCTCCAGCCGTTGTGGTCTCGTAAGCCGTCATAGCTACTACATAAAGGGTTAATCCACTTATTGCTAAGGATTCTGCTAGTTCCTTGTAAAGCTCCAGAAGGTCTATATAGTACACCTCCTACTGTCGCGATCTATCTTTACAAGATCAGGCAAAAACAAACTTGTATTTCGGCACTATCTTGGGTTGGGGCTGCCCAATACTTACCTTTCAACCTTGACAAAACCCAAAATTGGGTACGTGGCCCTGTGGACGATAAAATTAAGTATTGTTCTGATATCCTGTCTGGGACTGCTTAATCGTTACTTTTCAGCCTTGACATTTCATGAAATTGAGTACGTAGCCCTGTGGACCATAAAATGAAGTATTGTTCTGATATCTTGTCTGGGCCTGCTTAATCCTTACCTTTCAGACTTGACAAATCCCAAAATTGGGTACGTTGTCCTGTGGACGATAAAATGAAGTATTGTTCTGATATCTTGTCTGGGCCTGCTTAATTCTTACGTTTCAGCCTTGACAAATTCCAAAATTAGTTACATGGCCTTGTGTGCGGTTATTTTAATTATTGTTGTCATATCTTGGCTGGAGCTGCCCAACCCTTTCCTTTTCAGCTTGTACAGAGTTCATGATTGTTTACCTGGCCTAATGGTTAATAAAATATTTTCCCTTCTAGAACTCCTTTTCTAAAGACCGCAAGTATCTGGTTATTTCCAAGGAAATATTGTGAGTAACTACAATGTTTACATTCAACATTTCATAAATTTACAGTAATGATTCACCATGACCCTCACACTGAGATGGAGCATTCTTATCCCCTTCGTATTCCGTTGGTAAGAAGGCATTTCCATTTGGACAGCTTATTTCCAAGAACATTGTTTCGAGCTGACTCCATCCAAGGTGCTTCCTCAATCACTACAATCTTAATTTCTTCAAGTCGAGTTTCAACCATTATCGATTCTAAACTCGCATCATCTACAATTCCTCTTCTTACGTCCATGAAACAATCTCATTCAGTCACCCTCTACCTTGAGTGACTCTTGGGCCTTATATCAGATGAACAATAGTAACAAAAATCTCGTTATTTGGATTACGTGTAATTCAATTTAACTATGAAGAAGTCGGTAAATATTCATCATATTTGTAGATTGGCAGGGATCAAAGAAGTATTCCTGGGCATAATATCGAAAGTACCTTGGGTACGGCAACCACAGAAAGCCAGAGGCAATAATACAGTTTTTTTAAGAAGGAAAAATAAAACTGCTCCGAAAAAAAGAAGAATTATAATTGTAAAAATACGTATTATAAAAAAGTTAGTTCGAAAAAAGAAATGACGAGAGTCGTAATGCTCACAAACTTCCCTGGATTTACATTTACGCATGTTTAAAAATAGAAAGCTGAGGTTTTGGAGGAGGGGAAATGACTGAAAACAATTGACAATTGCAATAACTATTACCTTATCTTAATTATAACATTTGAAGACCGTCAAAGTATTGATATTATTAAATATCCTGGTTCGACGCTTTTCAAGAGACAGGCACATAAACACTGGAACCCCAGGGAGTACGGCTACTTGGGCATTTAGATAAGAATGTCTTCATATATCATTTGTGGGTGTGTGAGAGATTGGGGGCTTATGCGAATCCACAAACGTTGTTGCGCCATAAAACCTCTCTGAGAATGAGGAGCTATTATTGTATTTACGGCAAAAGGACATCACGTATGAAGTATGTGTGTACATGATTAACAAGTTTTATATTCGTATGTATATAAATCTATTGCGTATATCAATCACACACACGTACATATGTATATGTGTGATACGCATACAAGTACAGTCTTAATAGTACGTACGATGTCTGTTTAGAATTAATCTAGCCACTTATTTTTAAGGAAAAAGCAACCTGTCTAAAACAATGTTTCTTTATTTCTGACATTGGGATTCTACTGAATTCTCCCAGTGTTTGTTTCACTTCAAAATTTCTGCAAAATCCTATAACGGGTTGCTTTAAACAGACTTCATCGCATTCACATTAATCTCGTCCACGGTCTAAAATCTCCCTTCTGTGAATTTTGCTCTTGTTTAACCCGAAAATCACGGGGAGATAAACCTGAATTATAGTTGGTCTAACGGAACCGAGCTATACGAAACTTGGTTAAAATATTATGGAATTCTTTGCACATATATTTTCAGTGAGATTTCCGCTGATGGCTAAGTGAAAGACTAAAAATGTCTGGTTACTTTATGGTGAGACCATAACGTCCAATTACTCGTTCCCGAATTCACCCGTGAGGCTAGCCAATTCTTGTTGTAGATAAAATCTCAGGTACATTTTGCGTTCAGCACCCACATATCGTACTTGTGGTTTATACTCCAAATTTACTTAAATATCCTTAGTTACAGTTTTTAGGACGGTGTACACTATCTGGCGTGATCGACATGGATAAATTTGAAACATTGGAAAATATCAGAAATCTGCTAAGAAGTAGAGAGAACTATTAATATGAATGTTAAGTCTGAGCATCTGAGATCCAACGCACATGGAAAAGTGGCCCAAAACGATACATGTCAGATAAGTCTGAAACCGAATGAAGAATTGAAAATCTACAGACCACGCATTGGCTACACTCTGAACAGTTGTAAAAAGATTTGCACTCATTCAGTCTCCAGTAGGTAAATTGTAGCAAACAAGGATGAATATAAAATGGCATTCGATGTAAGAGTAAACAAAGACTGAAGTTGTTAAACTGACAGCAGTGTTGGGGATAAGTGTTTTCAAGTAGATTTGCTATCGCACTTTCTCGAGGGATAACTACCAAATCCAGGCATAAAAATTACAAACGGATCAAGTATAAACGACAATAATAATAATAATAATAATAATAATAATAATAATAATAATAATAATAATAATAAACTGTCAAAATACAAGGACCTTGAAATAGAAATCTCAAAAATGTGGCACATGGGAACATCAACAATCCCTGTTGTAGTTGGAGCCCTTGGACTGGTTGGAAAAGATTCCAGTAGGCTAATTGAAGGGATCCCTGGAAGTCCATGCCTCAAAGGGATACAAAAAAATGTTCTGACAAGTACAGCCCTCACTTTACGAAGGGCTTTATCTATGTAATTATTATTATTTTTTTTTTTTTTTTTTTTGCAGTGGAAAGTGACATGATGCCATTTCTAACCTTAGGTTCCTGGGCGGGACCGGGAAAGAAATGTGTAAACGCCAGATATTAAAGGAAATAATAATAATAATAATAATAATAATAATAATAATAATAATAATAATAATAACTCATGAGGATATGTAAATAATAATACGAATAAAAAATGTGAAACGAATTTGAAAAACTCCTGAATCATATCGTTATGCAGGAGGGACGAGTGAGAAATTTAAATTTGAACGTCAACAAATCAACGTCGATGACAATAAATCAAGAAGATAAACAACGATAAAGAGACAGAGGTTTGTATTTGAATCGAAATGAATTTAGAATAGCATAAAGGTTGTTAATGATAGTTTTAATTTAATGAGACTTGTGGAAAAAGGACAGAGAGAAGAAGGCAGGAAAATGAGAAGTCAATAAGAAGTATTGTGTGTTGGCACGTGTGCTATTGCTCGAGGTAGAATACTTACAAAACCAAGCAGAAGGGAAAAAGGAAAGATTAGAAAAATTGTGTGGAAAGAGAAATCACAGACACCAAACGAATCAGAATTATTGCGGAAGGATTCAGAATACGTTCTTTAATAACTCCAGAAACCAACTTCTGCACGTCTGACATGAAGAGAATGGTAAAGATGTCCAAACTGTCGAATTAATTCTTCGTTCGACTTCTCAGTTTATGAAGTGGATTTTCAGTCATGCGACGGGGGAAATGTGATTATTAAATATATGTCCAACCGCTTCATAAAAAAAGTACATTGATATTATTAAACCAATGTTATAAGGAGATGCTCCAGTGCACGCATACACACACGCAGACACACACACACACACACACACACACACACACACACACACACACACACACAAGTAGCTGTCTCATTTTATTAATCTCGCTTTCCTTTTTCTCCGTATATATCATGGCCGTCTACTCTCGTTTTCCGAGCTCTCGAGTCGGCTAGGGCGGCCAGCCAGCCAATCCCCATTGCAGGCTCTTGCTCAGGCACATTCGTGTTTGTTCAGCACCTAGAAGTTTAACCTTCTAACTTTACTGAGCGGATCTATGGTGTTTTATGTTAGAGAATGCTTAATCGGTTACAATCAGACGTTTAATCAATGTCAGTATGCTCAAAATTAATTCAGGCAAAATCCATCGGCAGCTTTCGAAGTTTTCGGTCTGTGCAATTTTATTCGTATGCTTTAGCCCATCATTTTCATGCACTCTCTAAGATGATCATTTTCCAAGTCCGATGAAAATTCGTATGGTCGAAAAGCCATGAAGACACGCGCCTATCTATATAATAAATGCGAACGCCAGTTTGTCACACATTTTTTTAACTTCTTTCCCATAGGACGTAGCCTAACTTATCAGTTGAAGTTGTTAATAATAAAACAAATAACATAATATATAAAGCAATAGCCATAATAATAACTGCAATTGTTGAAAGAATAACAACTATCCACTTAATAATAAATATTTAACTAATAATATAGTATATAAAGCAATTCTATGAAATAATAGTCACAGAGAGTAAAAGATTTACACAGAAGCAATCAAAAGCATTTGAAAGAAAGATGTAGTAATCATATGATGCCATTTGAAATAGATAAATACGCAAATAATGCAACATTATCTAAATATATACTGTGTCAAAAAGAAAATTTACTATTTTTATGTCAGTTTTTATATCTATTTTAAATCCTAATTTATTAAATAATTCTATTATTTGTTTTCTTAATTTTATCTATTTTTCTACCGTTATAATTTCTTATGATTATTAAATCATTATAGCTGTATACCCTATACACCCTTTTTCTTAACAGCATTTGATAATTTATTTAAGCTATATATACCTGGCATTTCGCAAATAAACACCATCATAACTATCCAATGTTACGTCGAAATTCTCATTCTTGTTGTCAATATTTGTGTCTTTTAACCATATTTTATTGTTGCAGCATAGTAATGATTTTCTGCAATAATTAAATATGTTTAATTCCTAATCTTGAATATTTAAGTAGTGTTTTGCTAAATTAAATGCTTTATCTTATGCAGGGTGATCCCAAAACACGGGAACTTTTTAACAATCCAATAAAACCAAGAGTGATGGAAGAAAAATATTTAATTCATAGAAATTGAAACCTTACAACATGCCATTTAAGAAACAATGATGGAATTTTCATTTTTTAAAGATTACGTCCTGTAGATGGCGTCCTCCTGTACGAATGCATTCTTGAAATCTGCTGTTGAGATTCCTCATTGACTGCTGCAATATCTCAGCTGGGATACTGTGAATTTCATTCTAGTTATTAAAATGGCGAAATGTTTACTTGCTCAAGGTCACTGTCTTGCAGTGTTGCCACTTGCTCATGTCTGACAATACACACTTCAAAAATTCCCGTTTTTTTGGGTCACCCTGTTTATGCTTAGTAATAGAAGGATAAAAGTATTTTATACCTAATTGTATAAAAGATCAATTGTTTTTATTTGTAATACTGTTAAATCAATTAATGGTTTCTTTTGTATTTTTGCATTGCTTTAAATTGAGTATTTTTCTTAGTTTCTTTCATAATTTTTCTACTATTTTTTGCTTATATTTCTGTAGAATATAATGGTTTACATGTTGGTCTAGTTAAAAATTGTCTTGACTTAATCAATGGTTCTACTTTCATTAATTGTTAAATTCTATTATCTAATTTTAGTTTGGTAGCTATGTTTCTCTTTAATTATTTTATTTTCTAATTCATTATTAGTAGTGTTGTAAAACTTATTTACCTCTTTTTCGATTATTTTTTAATAATTGGTATATTCCATTTTATAGATTGTTCTTGATTTGTCGGCATGAATAAATAATTGATTTGATTTATTTATTGATTTTGTATCATTTCAAGTTTTATTATCGTTGCTTGTTGTTGTTTCTATTTTATTTGTTGATAATTCTGCAGCAATCCTTCTTTTATACAGGTTTCATTAAAAACGACTGGCAAGGAACTGTAATTAAGTTTTTGATTTAATTTGTCTTGTTTACTTATAAGTATTGTTCTTTTCTGGGGATGAAGTATGAGACAATATTTTGAATGTTCTGTATGAACGAGCGCTTTCTGTTATACTCTCAGCCGTTATCAAGGATAATGTGTGAATTTTTATGTATGCATCTAGAATTATAGGAAGGTTTTATTTCCCAAACACAATGAGCACATTCTGGCCGTGTTCATAGATGATAGTATTCAGTGTTTTTTCTTTTTTTTATTAATAAAGCTTCCATTATTTTTATCCTTTTTTACATGGATGAGGCTATATTATGTGCTGCGGATGGAGTTAATTTTTAATGAAACATATATATATATATATATATATATATATATATATATATATATATATATATATATGTATATATATATATATATATATGTGTGTGTGTGTGTGTGTGTGTGTGTGTGTGTGTGTGTGTAAGCAAATATGTGGATGTAGATCCGACGGTATGATGAAAAATATGGAAAAGACAAAACAAAATCCGAATATGCAAGTTTACTTTTTTAATGTTGTTTTACTGTCGACGTCATGTTGACTTAAATATCGTCTAATCCTAAGTATGTTTCTAATAACCATGTCCTGAAGATGTTTTACTAGACCGAAACGTCTGACGTCGACAGTAAAACAACATTAAAACAGTAAACTTGCATATTCGGATTTTGTTTTGTCTTTTCCATATTTTTCACCATATATATATATATATATATATATATATATATATATGTGTGTGTGTGTGTGTGTGTGTGTGTGTGTGTGTGTGTGTGTGTGTGTATACTGCTGGTTAGAGGTAGAAGGGAAAGGAAAAAATGTTTCATAAATACAATTTTTTTTCTACCCTGTCTTGTATTTTAACAGAATGAACTTCCTATCACGTCTACAAGCCTTCATCCTCTCTGAATGTTCATATAATAACTTTATGCTGATCGGGATATTTCATTATCACCAACTTTTCCTTCTGGCCCACCTTACATATTGTGTTCGCTGAACTAAATGCACGGCTTTTCTTCACAATGTCTCATTCTAGAATTGAGGGTCTCAGACTCAACACGGTGTCCTACATCTAGTCCCTTGAGGAGGTTTGCCTAAGTCAAGAGAATATATACTGGAAGACCCTATGTCTGGCAACAGGACTCTACATCTTGCTACACATGCACGAGAGCCAAGTCATGACTGCCAGAAAATGTTGGCGACCACATGCCCCTTACATCTGAGCACGTAACACCCTAGTCTGCAGCCACCTTGTTTATTATGTATTGGGTGAAGAACTAATGATGGAGTGACAATGCTGATGAAATACACCTTGCGTCGGATGGGAAGGATAGTAAGGCGACGTGCAACGTACTTCGTGAAGTTTACGGGTATTCTACTTCAACTGTTGATCCTCTAATGACCAAAGATGGCAAAAATCGTGATCCCGATGATATTCTTTTGAGATGCCGTGAACATTTTGATGAGCTTCTCAATAGGCGCTCAGACGTTGTCGAAGAGTATATTAAGTATATACCTGAAAAGACCGTTAATGAATTTCTCGCGGAGCCTCTAACGTTTTAGGAGGTTGAAAGTGCTATCAAAAAGCTTAATGGTGGAAAGGCACCTGGAATGGATTGGATGCGTGCTGAGATTCTTTTGCATCAGCATCATTCGTTGTTGCTAGATGCCTGGAGTAATAACAGTGTTCAGGATTACTGGAATGATGCTATCATGGTTGTTTTGTACAAGGGCAAGGAGGAGAGGTATTACGGGAAATTATCATAGCATATCGGTTTGTCTGTTGTCGGTAAGATTCTTTGTGGAGTTCTGCTAGATCGCTTGTTGCACCACTTTGCTAATGAAGCTCTTCCTCAGTCACAGTCAGGGTTTAGGTCTGGTTGTGGCACTGTATATATGACCTTCACAGCCAGTCAACTGCAAGAAAAGTGTGTCCAGCAAAATATGGATCTCTGCCAGGCATTTGACGCCGTAAACAGAAAGGCTTTGTGGAATATTTTAGGGAAGCTGGGATGCCCCGAAAAGTATGCTTCTATTATTCGCTTGTTTCATGATGATATAAAGGCATAGGTTACTGTTTGTGGAAAGCTCTCTGAGCCGTTGACAGTTGAGAATGGAGTTTAACAGGGCGACATTCCGGCTACAATCCTATTTGCCCTGTATTTCTCTATCATTTTTCAACAGACTTTTAAGAACTGATACCTTGGTATTTATATTCGCGGACTTTCAACAGGAGAGTTCCTTAACATCAGGAGGTTTGACGTAAAGTCGAAGGTTAATTTGTCGCGTATAAGGGACTTGCTATATTCTGATGACTGCGATCTTGTGCCTCACTAGGAAGAAGATATGCAAAATCTCATGGATGCTTTTTTCTAATGCATGTAATGCATTCGGATTGACTATTAGAATGAAAAAGACAGTATTCATATACTAGTCAGATCCAACGAAGCCATATCGTGAACCAAGCATCTTTGTTTATGGTAAAAGGTTGAAGGATGTTTGAGCGTTTGTGTATCTAGGGAACACTTTGGGCATGGTCTCTGATCTTTATGGGGATATTTCAAACCACATACAAAAATCTAGCGACGCATTTGGAAAACATTATAAACGTCTGTGATCTGAGCACGGAACTTCCGTGAGCAAAAAGCTATAGGCCTATTATGCCTGTGTGCTTACAAAATTCCTTTACGCTTGCGAAACGTGGGTGATCTACCGCAGACACATGAAAGGGCTTGAGAGATTCCACCAGTACTGCTTACGTCGTATCCTTCGTAAATGTTTGTTAGTGATGTAGAGACGCTAGATAGAGCGGCTGTGACAGTGTCGAGTCCTTGGTACTAAAACACCAAATTCAGTGGGCAAGTCACCACGTTAGAAGACAACCGCATTCCAAAATAATTGTTTTATGGTGAGCTGCGAACAGGGAAGAGAAATCCCGTCAAACCTAAGATGTGCCTTAAGATCTGCATCACGGGTTCGCTAAAGAAATGCAACATTCCTTGTGAGCACTGGGAAGAATGTGCTTATGATCGCAATAATTGGAATGAGGCTGCTAATAGAGAAAGGCGTCACATTGAAGAAGAGTAAAGGAGATACGCAAAGCTTAAAAGAAATGTGCGTAAATATGTCCCCGTGGAAGATATCCGCAGGTACCTCGATTTCACGTGTACAGATCGTGGTAGAGTGTGCTTGGCAATGGTTGATCCAAGGAGTGAATTGAGAGCGCACCGACGGAAGGTGGCAAATGACTATAAATCCGAAGACTTCCAGCAGTTGAAATATGATATTTGTGGTAAGATATGCGGGTTCAGAAGCGGTTTTTAAATTGAATGAGAATAAACAACCCACTGTTGAACCTCTTCAGTCCTCTGTTTGTGCCAGATTATGTAGGTCTCTTACCGGGTTAAAGCGCCACATTCATTCAGCACATCGGTATATAATCTCCCAAAAATTATGTAGTAATGGTCGTACTCGGACACGAGTTGACAAGCACCATATATATATATATATATATATATATATATATATATATATATATATATATATATATATATATATATATATATATAAACGCACGCATCAAATATATATGATTAAACATGGAACAATTTAAACAATTTTTATAAATTTATTTTTTATTTAGTTTCATCATTATATATGCATATATATATATATATGTGCAAGTATATATATATATATATATATATATATATATATATATATATATATATATATATATATATATATATATATATATGTATAAACGCCCACATCAAATATATATGATTAAACATGGAATTTTTTAAGTTAAAGAATTTTTATAAATTTATATTTTATTTAGTTCCATCACTATATATACATCTGTATATATGTGATTGTTTATATATATATATATATATATATATATATATATATATATATATATATATATTCAGTATTAAGTAACTTTGCCAGACTAATATCCACATCTTCTTCGTGTTATGCATTCTACTCACAAACCTACTTCAGGTGTGCACTGTATTTATTAACCTTCTTCTAAGTTAGAAATTGATTATTCAGATTTCCCAGAAGATAGAAACATGAAGAATAATTTTGAATTGACTATTGATCTGTCGTCAGATCGAATCTTCAGAAGCATTCTAAAGCTATAAATATAAAAGACAAACGTTGATCGAGTCTGCCATTTCAATTTGGCACAAAATAGCATTTTACGACATTGTAGCGAAGCTCAGTCGGCAAAATTTATAAACATGCTTGTTGAAGGGTTTGGAGATTTTTATTTTCAGACTTGAAATGATTGTCATTGGATGAACAGCCAGCTGAACAAGAAGCTAGATATATATGAATAGGCGTAAATGCAAAGAAAGCCATGATTAGCAAGCGAGACGATAATGTGATCAAAATTTACCAAAAATAAAATGATATATATAGAGAAGAATGTAACTGCTAGATTCATAGATTGAAAGAGAAAAAAAGTGTTTTGATTAGGTGAAAAATAAAAATCTAGATTGATAAAAGATATATCCATTAAAAGACGATTTTGGACATGTTTTCGATGCAATATCCTAAAATAATATATATATATATATATATATATATATATATATATATATATATATACATATATATATATATATATATATATATATATTATGGATGCGTTGCCGAGTGTTTAGAACGTTCGCTTTCTGACCATGAGACCCGGGTTTGAAAGAGACTTCCTGACGTTATCTGTCTGGAGTGGGGTCCATCCTAGTGTGTGGCACCTTTGGAAAATGTCTGAAAACCCTACTACGGCTTGACCCAAGCCTTGTGAATGAAATTGGCTAGACGGAATGTTGACCATGTTTACCATATTCTATGAATATAGAATACAGCGCAGGACGTAATCAGTTCAATGAAACGACGTTAAAGATTAACACTCATGAGTCAGACACTCTACTGAATCTGACTATTCGAGAAAAACATGGCCGCCTTTATACACGTCGCCTTGAATATTTTGAGCCTTCTGATTGGTTATGACTTCTATTGGTGAACTATAAAATGAGTCAGCTCATTTTGGCTGGCTCACTAGTTTACCAGGGTACCCAAAAACTCCACCGCCCCCCATTTTGGGTACATTATGGAATCGTCTTTCAAAATATTAGTAAAGCCAATATTCATATGGAACTAATACTTTAGTATTCATAAAATATATCTTTTTGTTTTGTAATTTTTAAAAAAATTAATATCCACAAAAATTAGTTATATCATTTTGTCCACTATTAAGTATTTCAGGATAATAATCATTAATAACAATATTATAAATTTGGATTGTGATCACAACAAAAAAGTGGAAAAGTTGTTATTTTACCCATAGCTTGGACCCATTAAAACAGGCACTATCACTCCGGATCAAAGTGATTCTGAGAGTCATTCAGATGGGGGATTGGGCTAAAATTAGAAATATTTACGTTTATACCCCGAAACTAAGGACTCACATTCATACCAAAAACTGACGTCTCTTAAGACAATAACTAATGGATGCAGTTTTACGTCTTACACAGGACTAATAAGGAACTTATATGTCAGTACCAAATATAACAGAAATGAAAGCGCCTAGTTTCAATTTTGTAATTGGCTTCGTAAACAAATCCGACACGTTATTTTCCGGTTGAACATATTCAATTTGTACTGTATACCAAGAAACCATGATAGTCGACCCAAGTCAGTCATTTTAAACCTTATATTTAAGGAATTTTTAATTTTTAATAGAGCAGCTTCACATTTTGAAGCAATTAACATATTCTCAACCCAAATAATCAGAATTGCTAATATTTCATTATTAAATATTCTTGTGTACAGGCATGGGTCAACTGGGGAGGGTTCAAAATGTTGTTCAATTAAATAGGAATGTAGTAATTTATTCCACGTTCTTCCGCTTCGTTTATGCCCATATAGTGACTTTTTGAGTTTCCATACATAATTATCGCCTTTTTCAAAACCTTCTGGCGGTTCTATGTATATTTCATAGTCAATCGGAGCATTTAAATACGCTGTGTATATCCATACCATAATATGCGGCCATTTGCATCAAAATTCTGATTGTTGTCATGTTTGTTGTTGGACTGAATGTTTCTACATAATCTTCTCCATATATCTGCGAGAATCCTTTAGCTACAAAACGAGCCTTATACACTGGCGAGCCATCCTCAGTTCGCTTTATAGTATAAACCCAACGGCTGCCGATAATATTTTTATCATCCGGGACCTTTTTCAATTCAAAAGTATCATCTGATACTAGGGATTCCATTTCTTTTGCATGGCGGCTATCCATCGTTCGGAATAATCAGAATTTATGGCTTCTTGATAGTTATTCGGGATACATTGCACCGATTAGCAACAGTCAATGTCACAGATATTATATTGACTCATTCCAAAATAGTCTGGCTTTCTTCTATTTCTGGTCGGATAACGCGGAATTTGTCCCTACTCTTTGTTTGTATCTTCTTTTAATTCAAGGTTTGCGTCTGATTTTTCCTTTTCTATATCATCTGGTATAACACCTTCCTTTAATTGTGGATTTTGAAAGGGTTTTCTATTTATAGGCCCTATCTCATAATCAGGCCATACTAGTTCGTGTTGGACCAGTTCCTCGCAGTTAATGTTCTTTTCTTCGGGGTCCTCCACTTGTTCAAAGGAATCTGTAAATCTGACGCATCTGATCTTCCTTATTATTTTACTTTGTGGGAAATAAAACATATAGGCCGGACTTGTTTTGTCATAGCCAATGATTATACTTCTTTCACTTTTTGGATCTACTTTTGCCCTGTGGTTGACATATGTGTAGCAAATTGTAGCAAAAATATGCATACCACTTACGTTGGGTTTGTAGTTCGTATAAGCCTCGCAGGGAGTCTATTTAATGTTACTATTATAGCAACGGTTTCTTATATATACGGCTGTATTTAATGCATAGACTCACAGATTTTGGGTAACTTAGATTCTATTAGCAAACATCTAGCCATTTCGTAAAGAGTCCGCCAACTACGTTCAGCGATTCCGTTCTGGTGCGGCGAATAGGGACTGGTTTTCTCATGTTTAATGCCTTCATTTATTAGAAGGTTTTCGTAATCATCAGAAGTAAATTCTCCACTATTATCTGTTCTAATTATTTTCACTTTTCCATGAGGTGAAATATCAGATAAATACATTCTTGTAGCTTGTAAGGTATCAGATTTGTTTTTCCGGAAATATATCGTAAGTCGTCCTGAATATTCGTCAACAAAGTTTAATACATATGAATAGGTGCCAATACTCATTGGTGAAATTGGACCCTCTAAACCGCAATAAACTCTGAACAAGATGTCTGTTGATTTGGGGATTTAATCCCTATTTCTATATTTCGTCATTTTCCTTTTAATACATGTGTCACAATGTTGTAAGCCCTTTGGAGATGTAATTTTCATTCCTGTGACGTGTTCTTGCAATCTTTTAACATCCGAATTATTACAGTGGTCTAATATTTTATGCCAAGTCCTTAAGTCATGGGTGGCTGTTTTCAAAGATTTAATACTTTTCAAATAATACAAACGTCCATTTTGTTGTATATTAAATTCAGTTCCGTCTGGGTATATTAACTTTGAATTGTCTCGGTGAAAATTAACTTTAATATCAGTTCTAACAGCAGACTGAACCGAGAAAATATTTTGTTTAAATTTAGGGATATATAATGCCCTTTTTAATAAACATTTACAAATATTTCCTTTAGTATCTCGTAAATAAATACAGGCATCGCCTCTTTTTTAAACCTAAATTATTAGCTCTGGTACCATCAGCCAACTCAATAAAGTGGGAATCTGGCTCGAAGTTCGGGTCAAAATTAATAAATGTTGTTTCATCTGCAATTACATGATTTGTCGCACCCGTGTCGACTAGGTAAGTATTATAACTATTGGGTATAGTATACAACTCAGACGAAAATGCATATGTTCGCTCATTCGAAAAAGCTTTTACATTTTTACAAAAATCACTCCTTGTATGAAACTGACATTTAGCACGTACATGCCCGGCTCTTCCACAACGAAAGCAGATGATATTTGATTTTCTATTCTTATTGTTCCTGTTGTTGTTGTTGTTGTTAAAGTAATAGTTGTTTTTAAGCCCCTTGTTTTTAATATCATAATTCCTAGTCTGGTAGGTTTGAGGGACTGGTTTTCTGAATTTTTTAAATGACGTTCTCAGTTGCATTACGTTATTTCCTTGATTTGGGGAATTACACATTTTTTTCACTTTCTTCATAACTACGTAACGCAATTTTAAACTCAGTGAAAGTTAATTTTTTATCTTTTTGAGTTATGACTGTCGTGAATGGTTTGAATGTTGCTGGTAATCCCTTTAAAACCATGGCTATTAGTGGCCCATCTGAGATAGTCTCACCTGCCATTTTTAAGGCATTTGTGACATTCTCAGCTCGTATAATATAATCTGTTACGGATTCATTTTCTCGTCTTCTTAACGAGCTTAGTTCAGTATATGAAGCAATAATTTTGGGTTTACCTTTTGACAAGTAATGTTCACGCAATATTCTTAAAGCTTGACCTCCGTCGTCCCTGGCTTCTCTCCTTATTAAAGACAAACTCCTGTCATCCAGGCATTGTATTAAATCGGAGAACACGGCCGCATTTCTTTCCATAAAATCATCATCTTCTTTCTGGTCATCTTGGCAAAGAACGATGTCATGAAGTTTTTGTATTCTTAGGTAGCCTAGGAATTTCACTTCCCATAATTCGTATTTTGACTCGTCTCCGTCAAAATACAGTCGTTATCTGGGCCCATAAACTTTGTTGACCATGTTCACCATAATCTATGAATATAGAATCCAGCGCAGTACGTAATCTGTTCAATGAAACAACATTAAAGATTAAAACTCACAAGTCAGACACTCTACTGAATCTGACTATATCGCCAATACCACCAGCAGCTGTTCCGTAATTCTTCAGTCGTCGATATCAAAGGCTGGCCCTGCATATTCGGTAATAAAAAATGGCCGCCTTTATACACGTCGTATTAAATATTTTGAGCCTTAATATTAATCGGCTCATTTTGGCTGGCTGTCTAGTACACCAGGGTACCCAAAAACTCCAACATGGAATCCGTGGGGGCGTCGATAGCTGTTATAGCACGAAGTCACAAGACATCGCGACCGACGATTTGAGTGAGCTGGCCTTGTTCAGATTCTTAATCACGTTAGATGACACGTTCTCTCCCAGAAAATGTAAGGTCTGCTCAGCATAGTTGCAGTATAAAGCACAAGTTGGCTCTTTGGGTTTTGAACAAACACAAATGTGTCAGAGTGAGAGTCTGCAATAGGGATTAGCTTGCCGACCTAGTAGACGAGTATCCTTGAATACGAGTGGCTAGCTATTATATATATATATATATATATATATATATATATATATATATATATATATATATATATATATATATATATATATATATATTAGGTATGTTTCTACACACTCATTGTCCAAAAAAGAAAGATCTTGTTCGGTACGAGAAAAATTAAATAAAAAGCTTAACAGTATTACCTTGTCTAACGTTTTTAAAAAATGTTAGACAAGGTAATACGGTTAAGGTTTTTAGAAAAGGTAATATATATATATATATATATATATATATATATATATATATATATATATATATATATAGATAGATAGATAGATAGATAGATAGATAGATAGATAGATACGGGAAATAAAATAGCTACACACACACACACATATATATATATATATATATATATATATATATATATATACAATATATATATATATACAGAGAGAGAAAGAGAGAGAGAGAGCGTCAGACAGACAGACAGAGTCAGACAGACAGAGAAACAGAGATAGACACACACACACAGACATACAAAAAGACAGACTTCATCACACTGTCAAATATGAACAGAGAGATACAGACGAAACCAGATAGACAGCGGCATGCAAATTTAGATAGATAGATAGATAGATAGATAGATAGATAGATAGATAGATAGATAGATAGATAGATAGATATATGCTTTAAGGTAGTTCGATAGATTGATAGATACATAGATATGATCACAGAGATATGGATTGATATGAACAAACTTAAGCCTACATACAAACAGACGGACAGATAGATAGATAGATAGATAGATAGATAGATAGATAGATAGATAGATAGATAGATAGATAGATAGATATTGAACAGATGAAGATATATAGATAATGAACAGAAATAATAAACATAATGAGATACATAGATAGATAGATAGATAGATATAAACAAAATGAGATAGATAGATAGATATAAACAGAATGAGATAGATAGATAGATATAAACATAATGAGATAGATAGATAGAAACAGAATGAGATAGATAGATAGATATTGAACAGAAGATATATTGATAATGAACAGAAATAATTAACATAATAAGATATATATATATATATATAGATAGATAGATAGATAGATAGATAGATAGATAGATAGATATAAACAGAATGAGATAGATAGATAGATAGATATAAACAGAATGAGATAGATAGAAACATAATGAAATAGATAGATAGATTGATAGATAGATAGCTAGCTAGATAGATAGATAGATATATTAAAGATATATAGAACAGAAATAATGAAGATAATAAGATAGATAGATAGATAGATAGATAGATAGATAGATAGATAGATAGATAGATAGATAGATAGATATGGATGTGATCACACTGAAATATAAAGATTAAATCGTTGAATAAACATAGTCTGTGATGAATAGGAAAGGAGATCTTGTGTCTTTCAATAAAATCGCAAATCTCATTTCAACCAAAAAGCGTTACTTTGCTAGACGATAAACATTCGCCCCCCTTTAATCTTTCTTGTGTCGACCAACTTTTCACTTTGCCAAGCCAAAACAAATATGGACATTTGAAATGTCCAGACGAAATATTAATACTTCTGTTCACTGGACACATTAAATGCCACCCGCGTGAGCCCGATCGTATCAGTAGCCCCTTTATTATCCCATTGACGTTTTAAAATGGAACCATATGTTAAAGCCACCTTAGTTGGCAATGGCTGTGGTCGAGTGCCGGTGACGAAGTGTGCGTCCCGTTTTGCCCGTTACAGCGTAAGTTTTGTCGCTAAGATTCAGTTAAGCGGAAGCTGAGAGCTGTTTTATCATGAGTTTAGGCGAATACTATGTCATTAGAGACATTCCTTCACACATATGTACTCTAGGGCCGGTGTAGGGCAAGTATATCATCTTGTTACTCTTGTTGAATACAAAATCACAGCAGTTTTCTGTATCTTTTTATTTCTCAAGTTATTTATTAAAGATTTGGTTCAGTAATTCTTACAAAATTGAAGCCGTCGTCTGTTTCTCTTTATATTCTTTGGTTTTCCCTTTCCTTCTTTTTCTCATTTACTTTTCTTTCCACCGTTGTAGATAATTTAAACTTCACGCATGTAAGCTCAAAATGAGAATGAATGATGTCTACACTCGTAGATTAGAAAGACTTCTGCATCGTTTGCTTCTTGATCTTTCGTTAAAAATCATTATAACGGGAATTTGGCTTTTAAGGCTAACCGAAAAATTTAAACCTAACAAAACTATATATATGGTGGCGTATCAATGACATTAAAGAAAATATTTATTATTTACCTTGTCCGTTGCTACAATCTGTAACTGAAATTTGGTTAAATTTGAATCTGTTATCTTGACCTACATGCACATCTAATGGGTACATAAGCGGTAGTATATATAGATATCTGTGTGGAAATTGAATTCGGTGTGCCGTGTTCAATTTTTAGTCGATTCACATCGCGGTCGTGCCCTTGAAAAAATGCCTGAGTCCATATTTTCTCGTCTATGGGAAAATACCAAAATCGATTGGTATCCTTTCTTTTTAAATGGAGAAAGAAAACACGGAAATAAAAACTTACTACTCAATTGTAATTGTTCTAGCCTGACATTGCATCATGTAATAGTGTCCAATTCATTCTGTTAAGTAGGCTCTTATATAATTGCGTTCATGAATCTTATAACTAGTTCTTGATTGGATGTAGAATTTGTCTTCAATTTGAAGATCTTATCGAAGGTCAGTCAGTTATGTGCCATTCGAGATACACGCTTAGGCGATCATGTATCTTTCGATACATGACTGACGAGGCAGAATTTATTCCCGCAGTAGGTTGCCATTTCTTTCTGCAGTAGACTAGTTGCTATAAATATAGATAATTACCATCCAAGGCAACTCTCCTGCTATTTACCCATATACATCATTCCTAAGGATATTATCACGTAATGTATTCGACTGGAATTCGAACTCGGCTCTCCGATTCCTCAATCCGAGCCATTAACCATTACTCCACCGAGCTTCCTTTTGAAGGGAGAAAACTTTATTAAAGTAATAAAACCGGGATGAATTAAAAGAAATAAGAGCAAAAAAAAAGAATTTAAAATAGGAATGAGGAACTATTAGGTCATCCCATAATTTCTGTCCGAAAGTTTTACTTTTTGTTAAAGTGAACGAAATTTAAAGAGTATTTTATAATGTCTAATGGAGCTGAACATTATTTTTATGTTTAGATGCATTTAAACTGAGAAAATTTTATTTCAGAGAACAATAAATTAAAATTTTGTTTGATTAAAACCCTGCTAACATGGAAGTACCCAAGAATCATTTGAGGCACATAATGCTTTATGAGTTCAAGAAAGGAAACTCAGCAGCCGAAGCGGCTAGAAACATTCACTCAGTTTATGGAGAGGAATGTGTGAATGAAAGAACTTGCAGAAAACGATTTGCAAAATTCAGAGGTGGAGATTTCACCCTTGAAGATAAAGATCGAACCGGATATCTAGTTGAGTTTGATGAAAAGCTTCTTGAAGAAAATCCTGCTTTATCAGTTGAGGAATTGGCAGTGGTTCTCAGTTCAAACCATACAACTGTTCATCGTCATCTTCAACAACTTGGAAAAGTTCCTAAACTTGGAAAATGGGTGCCTCATGAATTGTCTGAAAACAACCTCAAATCCCGAGTTGACATCTGCTCTTCTCTCCATTCTCGCCAACTTGTTTCACCTTTTTTGGATAGACTTGTGACTGGCGACGAAAAATGGATTTTTATCGAAATGTTAAGCGTCGTAGACAGTGGCTTGGTAAAGGGGAAGGACCCCAGCCACAGCCGAGAAGGGAACTTCATGCGCAAAAGGTTCTTCATTCAATCTGGTGGGATTGCCAAGGAATAATCAACTTTGAATTCTTACCAACTAATTCAACAATTAATGCTCAAATATACTGTCAGCAATTAGAGCGTTTGAACCAAGCTTTGAGGAAAAAACCCCTGCTCTAGTGAATAGAAAACGGGTGATGTTTCATCAGGACAATGCGCGACCACACACAGCAAGAATCACGTCACAAAAGATCGAAGAACTTGGTTGGGAGAAAATTCCTCATCCACCTTATTCTCCCGACCTTGCTCTTTCAGACTACCCTTTGTTTCGTAGCTTACAGAATCATTTGGATCATTTACAGCTTTTGGAACACAAGAAGAGGTTAAAACTGAAATTTGTGAGTTCTTCGAATCAAAACCATAAGAATTTTACAGTAATGGAATTAGTAAGCTTGTTAATAGATGGAAGGAAGTCATAGATAATCAGGGAAAATACATTGTTGATTGAATCTGTAATTAAATGTAACTTTTGGTCACTTGTTTTCTTTATTAAAAATTCGGACAAAACTTATGGGATGACCTGATAGTTATCTAACTTCTAACGTCAGAATTGAAATTCTAATTTCCTCGATCCAGATTTGAAGAGTGAGGCACCAGATTCGGTTCGTTCTGTCCATCATTCCTTCGTTTTCTCTTCATGTTCTGATTTTCGTAGTTCTATACGAGATGTGTCTATTCTAATTATGCCCGTTTTTATTAAAGTTATTTAATCTTGCTTCATTTGCACTTCATAAAGAGCTTCCTCATTTCTCGCCCAAAACATAAAAGTTCCAAAATATATCTAAAATTTGATTAATTTCATAACATATTTCTCTTATCAAAATGGAAATAATTATACAATCCAATAAGATAATAATATAATAAATTACTGTTGATATACGTAACTGATGCCTGCCATAGTAGCATCTAAAGCATGATCTTGTGCCAGTTATTCACAAGATTAACTGGATTGATTCTTGAATTTTGCCCCATTTGTGTATCCTTTTCGTGTCAAAGTTAACTTCAATAATTATTTATAATGGGGCTTAGCGTTAATTTGTTATCAAGTTCATACAGTGGTCTTGTTCCATACTGGTAGCCTATAAAATGTTCTCGTGTCACATGTAGCTAATCAACGTAATTATCTATGTTTAGGTGTATAACAGAACATAATTTTCACTGTTTATGCTGGGTGTCAAAGCGTGAAATAAAGTTATCATCGTTGGCACGTCGGATTTCAGCCGGTAATGGGTTCAGTCCTCCCTTGATGAACAAATATTAGTAACTTAGTAAGCATATACAGTGCACGACAAATGATGCCTTTTAATTTTTTTGCTTCTGTAGTAAATTTGGTTTTTAAAAGTTATTAAAAAATGAAGAAAGGCAAATTTGGATAGTAACGATAAATTAATTTTAATAATAAAAAAGTAAATAACGCTTAATATCTATCTATCTATCTATCTATATCTGTTCGTGTCTATCTATCTATCTATCTATCTATCTATCTATATCAGTTCATATCTATCTATCTATCTATCTATCTATATCTGTTCGTATCTATCTATCAATCTATCTATCTATCTATATATATATATATATATATATATATATATATATATATATATATTCCATTGTCTATTTCCCTGCTATATCTATTAATCTAGATACCTTGAGTAAGAGAGAGAGAGAGAGATAGAGAGAGAGGCGTCTATAGGTATTACAAAACTACGTGTATACAGGTGCATATTTATACACATACACACATGCATATATATATATACATACATATATATATACTTACATATATATATATACATACACACACACAAACACACACACACATACACACACACACACACATATATATATATATATATATATATATATATATATATATATATATAATGAATACAGAATCCTTAAAAAACTATCAGGCCAGATTATAACGGAGATCATTTTATTCAGACACAAGTAAAAAGAGAGAACAGAGAAAAATGAAAAAAAATTAATATTAAAAGGGGGAAAAAAGCGGGGTAGGAACGAGATATCAATATAAGCTTTATTTAGGAGAAAGGGAGATAAACATGGTGGGGGAGGGAGAGAAGGTGTGAGGGGGAAAGAAAGAAAAGTGTGAATTAAGCAAGTCGACAGGGTGACCCGGATATAATATCATGCATGTCGTCAGACTCGTTGAGAAATGTCTACATTGTCAGCTGTATATAATCGTTTTTTCTTAAACAAATGATTAAAAATGATTTCAAGCTAATGAATCATATAGGTCTTATAGTGAACCATTATTCGTCTAATATCATGGACTCACTACAGAATTGCTAAGAAATAGCAGAAAGCACATCGCTTGAAGGTTTTGTACAGCTGCAACAGCTGAATTGATAGCACTTATACAGTGGGTATCAAAAGTATTTAACACATTGGTTTTTCTTACACATCTCAAAAAATAACAGATCAATTTCAACGAAACTTATAGGAAATAATTAAACGAATATTGTCGATCAAAGCATAGAAGGGAAATTTAAAACCACTGTTTTGAGAAACATTTATTAACAATAAATAAAATAACCCATATGCAAAAGTATTTAACACCAATGCAAATATTTTGCTAGAAGAGCCGTGTCGTCATGATTCCTACCCATATTGATATGATGTGATATGTCGACCAATGACAGCACTGCACGACACTCAACTGGCTATTAGAGAACAGCTCTGAGACACTGCAGCTATTCTGTTGCCACTACTGCAAGAAAATGGTGAAAACAAAAGAATTGTCGAACGACATGCGCAAGAAGATCATAACGAATCACAAAGATGGTAAGGGATAAAGAAAAATCGCTCAAGATTTGAATTTGCTTTTGAGTACAGTTGATGCTGTTGCTCGAAAATGGAAAAAATTCGATCCTATTGAAATCATTCAAAGGGGGGGTCGTCCCCGGATCTTAAATGAGGCTAATGAGCGATACATTTCCCGTACTGTGAAGAAAAATCCATTTTCAACTCGCCGAGAATTCAGAATGATTTGAAAAATGCCGGAATTGAAGTTAGTAAAGATACAATTAAAAGATCACTGAATCGTGCAGGTGTCACTTCAAGATCACCGAGAAAGACTTCATTACTGAAACGCCGACATGTACAAGCCCGTTTGAATTTTGTAAAGAAATATGAAATTGAATCTAATGATTTCTGGGAGAAAATAATTTGGTCAGACGAAACGAAAATTGAGCTTTACGGCCGAAACATGCGCGCTCATGTATGGAGGGAAAAGGAGCGGAATACGAGCCAGCAAATACCATCCCTACAGTCAAACATGGGGGTGGAAATATTATGATGTGGGGTTGTTTTTGCTCAAATGGAGTAGGAAAAATGAAAATCATCGAAGGAACAATGAATTCTGCAAAATACACTCAAATTTTGTCAACTCAACTCTTGAACAGTGCCACATCTTTGAGACATGGTCGTGATTTTGTATTTCAGCAAGACAATGACCCGAAGCATACTGCTAAAACAACTAAGAATTGGTTTAATAATAATGACATTAATGTCCTGAAATGGCCAAGCCAGTAACCGGATTTAAATCCGATCGAAAATTTGTGGGTTTCCACAATTATTGAAGTTACGAGTTCATAAAAGAAATCCATCGAATTTAAACAAATTAAAGAAAATTTGTGAAGAAGAATGGGTCAAAATACCAGCAAGTACCTGCAAGCAACTAGTTGAAGACTACGGGAAACGACTGGAGGCTGTGAAGCAGAACAGAGGCTACTGTACTAAATATTAGTAAAGTGTGTTAAATACTTTTGCAAATGGGTTATTTTATTTATTGTTACTAAATGTTTCTCAAAAAAGTGGTTTTAAATTTTCCTTCTATGTTTTGATCGACAATGTTCGTTTAAATATTTCCTGTAAGTTTCGTTGAAATTGATCTGTTATTTTTTTAGATATGTAAGAAAAACCAATGTGTTAAATACTTTTGCTACCCACTGTAACTCGAAGAGTAAATAATGACATAATCAATATGTTGGCATTCCACACTACTTCATGCAAAAGGTTAGGAAGGAAATTCTCATCAATTCGAGAAATACGAAAGTGAACTTGAGAAAACTATTTTACTGAAAAAAAAGATTTTATAAATTTTAGTCGTCAAAAACGCTAACTTTTTAGTCAATTAATGTTGAATTTTTCCTTAAAACGAAACGGCTTATCTCGCTATTTCCATCAGAATGTATAATCACGCCTGTTTCAATGCAATATCTTTGATGACCAAATGAGCACACATCAGATTTTTTTATGGTGGTTGAATCCATTCTTGGACGTTCGGAAAACTTTCCTACATTGCTATGTGTTTCCGTGGTACAAAGGATTTGATTAAAATCTGAAGGTGAAAAGAGAAAAGGACATCACAGACAGAACAGGCAAAGGATATGCATGAATAATACTTTCTTTTTATTTGCAAATGTGTTCAGTCCACTGAAAGTCCGACCTTAAAATAGAAACTGACAAATGAGACTATTGTCCCTTCGATCTGCCAGTGTGTCCGAATCAATCCAAAGTTGTCCCTGCGATTATCGATGAGAACTGGGAAATGTGTACCGCCCGCGATGATTGTAGATCGTCAGACCTCAAATAAAAGAAAAAAATCGGTTCTCAAAGAGTTGGTCAGTTAAATGGACAGACGAACAGGCATTGTTCTGGCATTCAGTATAATGTCGGCTAATAATTGAGGTGCCGACCCCGTTTAAGAGAGTTTAATGGGATGTATTTGCGGATATGTTAGGCGTTGGTCCCCTATTGCCAACTGGTGAACTATGGAGACGAGAAACTTGGCTTACAGACCGGACTTATTATAAAGAAAGAATATGAATGCATTGTAAATTGTACGAAAAAGAGCAAAATGAGATTCACTGCTCTCTTTTTCTGTCCCATTATTATTATTATTATTATATTTATTTTTATTATTATTATTAGTAGTAGTAGTAGGAGTAGTAGTAGTAGTAGTAGTAGTAGTAGTAGTAGTAGTAGTAGTAGTAGTAGTAGTAGTAGTAGTCGTTCAGTTTCCAGGCGTATTGAATTAACTGGTTTCATTGACAGTAACGGTATATTTATTTAATATTCTTTCACACCCCGTAGTGTTCTCGATTATTTTAGTAAAGCTGCAGTCCGAATAATTTCAATTTTTGCACTTATTTCGAAAGTGTAAATTCTTTTAACATTGATCAATTGCCTTTAAAATGATCACAGTACCTTTCTCTGTAACTCCATGTCGACAATATCACTTAAAAGCCACTGCACAGTTATTATATTTCGTCAAAAATACAAATTGTGACAATAATGAATTCTGTCGACCTCCCCATTACCAATACTAACCACACTGTATAAATTCTTTCTAATTACTAACAGTTCACTTTAGCAGAATAAAACTTCTAAAGTTGACATTTGACTTTGTCAAACCATTACACAAATCATCACTGATTTTTGAACAAAGCAACAAATAAACGGTGTATAAATCAATAATCTACGAGTGTAGACATAATTCATTCGCTTTTTCATCTATTTTGAATAGACGACTGGATGAGCTTAAAAAGATATAAAACTCTCATGCAGTCGTCTTTTCATAATATTTTAGCTGGCATTTTTTTGTTCCTGATATGAGAGTCATTCAATAAATAAGGTGAATTTTTCGGTATAAGGACTTCTAATACAGATAGAAGCTTACTCTTTTTTATTTATTCTTTTGTTTTACTTCGTTTTCACATGAATTTAATTTATTTTGCAGATTAAAAAAAAACAATGAGAGTTTTGGCGATTAACAAAGGTGGCCGACCAAGAATCATGCTCCAGGATTGAACGGCAGTCAGTTATCAAATCTTTGGTTGCTGAAGGGTGCAAACCAGTTGAAATTCATAGGAGAATGTCAACTGTGTATGGTGCCACATGTTTCAGCCAAAAAAATGTCTACAAGTTGGTTAAATTGTTTAAAGAAGGACAGAGCCGTGTTGAGGATGAAGACAAGCCTGGGAGGTCTACAGAAGTGAGGTCTCCTGAGGTGATCAAATCAGTCAATGACCTCATTCAGTCTGACAGAAGGGTGACAGTGGATGACATTGCAAGGACTTTGAGCTCATCTGTTGGGACAAACGCAGGGGTCATCAGTCAGAAGGAGTCATCTTGCATCATGACAACGCAAGGCGTCACACAGCAGCCCAAACGGTGCAGACCATCAACGAGCTGGGCTGGGAATTGCTCCCTCATCCCCCTTACATCCCAGACCTTGCCCCTTCAGACTTTCACCTGTTTGGTCCCTTGAAAGCGTTCACGAGAGGCACGAAGTTTAAAAGTGACGATGAAGTCAAAGGTGTTGTGAGCGACTGGCTGAGACATCAGTCCAAAGATTTTTACGCTGAGGGAATACGGAAGCTTGTCCTCAGATGGGAAAAGTGTGTGACAGTGCTGGGAGATTACGTTGAAAAGAAAAAGCTTCTATCTGTATTAGAAGTCCTTATACCGAAATATTCACCCTTTTTATTGAATGACCCTCGTATTTGAATGAGTTCTTCTCACGCTAAATTTCAATGTCCTCTGGAATCCTACATTTTAAATTTTTAATTCAGCTTCTATTTGCTTATGTATCATTTGAAAATCAAATACTATTTACCTGTACGATATCTAATAGATATGCTCTCCAATCTGTCATGACCATTTTCATGATCTTTCTCAGTCTGTTTGCAAATTTCTTTTTAAATTTCTCTTACTTTTACTCTTATATACTTTATCTTATAGTCTTAATATAATAACATTTGGTTGGATTAAGCTAGTTCTGTGCTTCTCTTAATATATATTTAATTTCGTTCTTATCTCATGCGTAACCTGCATTTGCGATGCCGTCTGAGATTCATTTCTTTTGTTTACCCCTCTCCGATATTGGAGGTGATTTTTGATAACTTCTGAACTGCAGTTTTCTAACCATTTCATCTTTTGTTTCGTATAATCAAGCAAAATGTGTTTCTACTGTTAATAGTGAATTATAATTCCTACCGAGACATGTCTGTTTTCGTAATCTTTGAGAATTCTTTTTTTATATATATTATTATTATCTGAACCACGGTGTTGGTGCGTTACTCAGCGTAATTTAGACGTCGTACAAGGCGGAAAATATGCTACTCCCAGTGAGGATCGAACTCAGTAGTAAATTATCTAGCGAGACAAGCTTGCTAACCATTAAACCACCTCGAAGTGCCCAATTCGATCCACGGTGATGATTTCGAATAACGAAAATAATACGTGATTTTTAACTCAAGTCCTCAGACAGTAAACCCATTCGAAAAGTATTTGCTGTACTTAAGGTGGTATTTTTCTAATCGTATCTTAGAAGTGGTACAAGGCCAAAAGTATGTGATTCCCATTGAATATCGAACTCAATATTCAGTTGAAATTTATTTAGCGAGGCAAGCTTGCTAACAATTACCCCACTTCGAAATGACCTTGCTGTGATTAGTATCGTGTGTTTTTCTCTAACATTGTTATGATGGGCGCGATTTCGATATAATCAGTTGATTTTGGAATCGACACTAATGCTCCACTCTTAACTAGAAAAATGTAGGCATGTGTAATCCATATTTCCTCAATATCTGCACTTAACTCTGAGTAGTGGACAATCTTTTCAACCTTGTTTTTTCAAAGGGAACACTAAATATGCCACATTTATCAACAGACACTTATGAGAACCGAATTTATAAGCAGATATAAGTCTGGTCTTTGCGTTCAATAACTCTATCAGTCTGAATTACATAATATTTCAATGCCTTCTGTGGATAACCTTTGTACCATTTGTCACCAGTTTGCAATCCATACGTCCATCATAAATACCTATGATGATGCGAACAAATTCTACTCTTATTATTATTATTACTTCTTTTGATTTCTGTTGTATACATGTTTCTTACCAGTTCCCAACCTGGGTCCTAAGGTCAGAAATGGTTTCATGATATTTTCCATTGAGCATTTTTGTAAAGAAAAAAGATTACACACATTTTCCATAGATAAATCTCTTTGTAATGTTTGAGTGTACTTGTGAGTACAATGTTTTGTATTTCTTTAAGTCACTGACTACCAGGAGTGTATTTATCAGGACCTTTTCTAATCAATATGCTGGTTCCAAAATACAATGGAAATTATAGATTTCCACTTCTAGATCCTTATATTTTGATATTTTTAGTTTTAAGATCTTCAACGATACATTACAATTTGTAAGGACTGCCATTTCAATAAGAAAGTACATTCTGTTTTTGTGGTCTTTGATCAAGAACAATCAAGGTGCTTTGATTGTTCTGTGTGTATTGTAAAATCCCATAATATTGTTACACTTCCTATCTCTCTAACTGGATCTTGTTGATGTTCATACCAGTTTGTTCCAACCCATTATTCTACTATTTTTATTTATATTGTTACCCTAGATTTTACATACAAGTTAACAATTACTGGAGGTAAGTGAGAGCAAATCTCCGCTGTAATCCATCGTATAATCTGAGGTGTGTAACAAAGCTATACAATTTTTCCCCCTGAGATTTCAGTTTATTTTCAAAATGATTTTTGACTCCTTTAAATATTCCTGTAATGATAGACACAACGGTCACTTTCATGTCCCACACATTCTTCACTTCTCTCACGACGCCATATTTTCATTTCTCTTTCACTTTTATTTTCGTGTCGACTGGAACAACGACATTTTCAATTTCTTTATTTACCATGACTAATCCCAATCTTCTATAGCAAAATTGTCGATAGTCATCAAAAAAGAAATATTTAACATTTCTAGAACACATAATGAGAAAAGATGGTTTGGCAAGTTCGACACGCGCAATACATATTGAAGGTACACATAAGAAAATATTGCATAACCTACCTAACGGGACTGTGTAAATGTTGTGAGTGCAGGAATGAGGAGATATTTTAAAATTGCAAACTTTACTAAGAGTTACTATGGGCAGGTATTCGTTGATTGCCATGATCGCCCACATCCTCAATGGACACTGCACATTGATAAATAGAAGAAGACTTTCTCGTCATTCTGCCTGAAATAACTTATCTGTTCTTATATTGAAATCACATAGAATTTTGTGTCTTTAAGTTAAATATTTATGTCATTGTGTGGAATCGTCCATGTTATTTTAAAGCCCCTGCTGTGGGAACAATCTATTCTTTACACCCACGTAAAATTAAGCTTATCCAATGAAAACTTCATATTTCCAATCAGAGAATTCTATTGGTTTACAGCTCGAAAATTTGAAAGCTCACGTGAAAAGAAGTAAATTGCGCCATTCTTCCCGGAGCCTATGAGATGGTATAAAAACCCAAGAACACGTGTCACGCCGAGCGGTCCCGAGCAAACCACGACGACAACCAATTTCCACCGCTCACACATTGCCAAAATGTAACGCTCAAAGAACTCCCGTCTTTGACTAACGCAGTCAGACGTTAAAGAACTTTCGAACTTATAAAAGGAAGATTTTTGACTGACCTACTCAGTCAGCGGATCGAACTCAGAGAGATGCCAGACTAAGCTACGCTACTCGAAACAGTAACTTTCCCGCGTAAAAAGAACACCACTGACTCATCGACATCTGGCTCGAATAATCCTCTGTGACCAAGAAATATTTCCGAACTTTAAACAAACTTTGCTTACGTAAAGTGAACAAGAAAATATTCACTACTAAATAAGTAAAAGAACTATGATCGAACTAAAGCCTTAACTACAGTTAAGGGTACGCAACTTCAGTTGACCTAACCAAAAGAACAGTACGTAAATAATTGCATACACATTCATGTTAAAACCTTAAATGAACAATTACGTTACCGAAAACCAATCTAACAATACTTATAATATTACACGAATATACTGAACACTAGAACAATCCGGATATTTTAATCACACCAACTTTTCGACAACATAAAAACATCATTGTAAATATTGTTTAATTGTATATAAATGTGTGTATTATTTGAATTGAATTATTGCCTTGTTGTGTTTCATATTTTTAAACATTTTTATTGTTGAGGATGAATGTCAAGAACACACCAGCCTAACAACCAAAATCCTTCTGATAATTTACATCGCTATAGATAAAGAAACTTAATACATTCTACTCGTCCCCAACAATTGTTTTACCTTCTTCAATATCAGTTATTTGTACAGTTGACAATCTTTCACATTAATATTTAACAATGCTTCTTAATAAAGCGGCTCGGTTTCAGTTACTTTCCCACCACCTTAGGGTTTCTTTTCTGTGTCTTTTCTATAAATACTTTCATGGTAATTGTTCGGTTGACCTCTTCGCTATAAGGACCTAGACTTTTTAAATTTAAGCGCAATACTAGACTAGCGGTGAGATCATATCAATTTACAGTTGAGCTGGATAACTCTAACCGTAAATTCTATTGTAATAGCTTCTTTTCTCGAACCTCTCGCTTGTGGAAATCTTTTCCAGTTCTATGCTTTCCAGCCAACTTTAGTCTGCAAAAAATTAAATGCAATGTCAATGACTGTCTCCTGTCCTCCTGTTACTCTTTCTCTTTCCGCCAATTGTGAATGTTTCTCTTCCTAATTCCGACACACCCTTGTGTCTTAACTGCCTTATTCGTGGAACTCCCTATCGGCTCCATGCTTTCCAGCCAATTTTTATCTGCAAAATTTTAACAGCAGTGTCAGTCGCTATCGACTGACCTCTTGATTATTCTTTCATCTTCCCGCTCATTATTACTGTTTCTGTTCCTAATTCTTCAAACACCCTGTAACCCCTTGTGTCTTAGTGGTTTTACTGCCTTGCCTGTGGTGATACCGATTAAAGAACAAATCAAAAAAAAAATTTTGCTAGCTTTACGAGTGTGGGGAATGGTTGCCTTTTCTTGATAGTTTTATCTTCATGCTTACAGATATATTTTGCCGAATATTCCCTAGCTTTTTTCTGACTACTACTTATTCATTTTTTAAATCTCTATCCTATATTACAATTCAAAATATACGTGGAATATTTTTAATAATTTTAGTTAGATTTTTTCTGTGCCTTCTCTATAAAGGTGAGCACTTCGTCTAAATGTCTTAGCTTATCTAAGCATTCTATTTTTTCATAATATTAATTGGTGTGTACGACAAATGGCTTTGTTCACCGGAGAGTAAATCCATTCTTCTGAAGATAGATATATGCACCTTGTTCATGAGATCTTACTTCGTCTTTACTGCCTGCAGAAGTTTTTTTTTTACCTTTTCCTCGCCCAATTTATTTTTATCTTACCATTTGCAGGTCAATTAACGATTACAGTGTCTCCTTGTCGGCAGTTTTGCTATCCGCAGATTGCATTCCAAGGACTCAGTTAACCGTTACAAGATTAAACAACGCAAGGATAATGATGTTGGCCGAGTAATATTTCAAAGACATGTTGGAAAGAGCTTTCTTAAAGTGAGAAGTTGAACGTTCTCGATTTAGCCCATTAATGGCCCCTGTCCCATATTTAGGATATAGGTCACATTAATCGGTTATAGGTAGAAAAACTATCATTAATAACGGAGCGAGACTATTCCAAGAGAACAAGAATTTTTACCAAGATTTATTATTACCGGACACAATTAAGAAACAAGAAATTGCCTTTAGAAAACAAAGAAAATATAGGTAAAATGCTATGTATTACCAATTCTCCTATATAGCAAACAATGCTGTCTCTTCACAGATGAAGAGGGAACATGCGACAAGAGAGATTTGGTTCTATGGAAGGATGCTAAAAATAACATAATATTAACACCTGAGAAATCGGGAAGTTTTAAGGAAAATTGGAAAAACAGTAGAAGTGAGCAAAGAATCAGACAATTCGAAATTCTGGTACACATAACGATAATTAAGGCCAGACAAACTTGACACACAAAAAAAACCAGTGAAGTCAAAACGGAATGAGAGTATTCGAAGAGAACCAGAATTTCTACCAAGATTTATTATTAGCTACCACTAGTTAAGAAGACAAAAAGAAAGGCCTCTCAGTATTAAGAAAACGGAATGTATAGACGTTAGCAAGAGGGTCAGTAGAACAAGCGAGCATAAATTGGAAAGGATAAATAAAGCAAGCAGAAATATGTATTTATTTGTGGAGTGATACAGTAGACAACGCAAAATGGGATAACAAAATCTAAGACGCATTAGAATAGAGATAGATGCCTTTCAAAAACAAAGCAAAGTATTAATAAATAGGAAATTGTCTTTAGAAAACAAAGACAGTATGGGCGAAATGCTATGTAATATCAATTCTCCTATATAGCAAGCAGTGCTGTAACGTCTCTTCACAGATGAAGAGGAAGCAGGCGACATGAGAGATGTCGTTCTACGGAAGGATGCTAAAAATAACATAGAATTAACACCTGAGAAATCTGGAAGTTTTAAGGAAAATTGGAACAACAGTTGACGTAAGCAAAGAATCAGACAATTCGAAATTCTGGTACACCTAACGATAAGTAAGGCCAGGCAAATTTGACACACAAAAGAACAGTGAAGTCAAAAGGCCTGAGGAAAACAACGACGATTTTATGCAAGCTTACAATTTCCCCTCCCACACCAGAAAATTCATGATATCGCATTGTTTTAAGATGAAAAATATTTTTCTATTTTTAAATGTATAAGTTACATCGCCAGTCATAATGTTTATAAAATAGAGGAAAACAAGTTAAGGTATAGAAAGAAATATTCTAATAATTAAAAAATAAACAGCCACACTAGTTATGGGAAATATATTGTACGTCTAAAATACGATATATTCTGTGGAGTCAGTTTACGGTTAAAAGTCCCGTAAAAAGGAAAAACAAAGAAAAATTCTGATTCGACGCCTTTTCATTATCCTGATAAAAATAAAGATACTCTAATATACTTCCTGAAAAAATATACTCTAATATATTCCAGGTTTGCAAATGCTAAGAGTGGGGAATTTCTTTAATTCATTTCATCCCTTCCGCCACTGAAAATTTGTCGGCAGAATTTGCCTACTCGGGACAATAAAAATAACAAGTATAGACCATATGCGTTGTCTTATTTAATACTACGCAAACATTTTCTCTTGGTGAAAATAGGCTGACTTGACGTCAGCAAGAAAAAGAAAGTGTGTGATTTCATTATAGACAGACAACCGTGGAGATTAATACGACAAAACCGATGCGGCTAATTACAGAACAACGAGTATGTTCACCGAACATCAGATGGTACCACATACTTTATCACATATGATGTTGTGACTAAGACACTGGCTGTTTCCGCCACTCTAAACTTTCTTCAAATTAAGAATTGTCGCTTTGTGGAACAGACTGCTAAGAGGAAGGCACGTCTATATCTAGGAGCATAACCTCTTCAAGTCAAATGTCAACCGTTATCTATCCTACATAGTCTGATAATTAACGCTTCTTACGATCTTTTTCTTACACCATTACAACTACCCAATTGTATAAACCTCTCCATTGCGTAGGATTATATTGAATAGACAAAAGTACACAAATTTCCATACCCTATCGAGGTAAGACCGCATTCATCTGCGAATGGCTATAAAATTGGGTTTCATATATTTTATATCACCATCTCATTCGATTTTAATATAGTTATTTTAAAAATTTTCCTCACGTATTTTGCCACATGATTTATGATCTGACATCATGTGTTTTTTGACACTTTTCCTCTGCTGCAAGGCTTAGCAAATGTCATAATTGACAAAAACGAATTTTCATAATCTATCTCTTCATATGAAATACAGATCGGTGAGATAGATTCTACTGTTTGCCCTTATTAGGTCTAAATCTGATTCGGCCTGAATCTTCAACTACTGTTTAATATTTTAGCTTTTATCTGCCAATCATTTTTAAATTCTTAACGTTATTCCAACATAACGAAGTGTCTGAAGTTATTAAACGTTCCCTTTGTCCGTCAAATCAACGTTTAGATTCATTTTAAAGCGACAAGCTCACAACTTCACTGTATATCTGTGATTTCAGCTTTCGGGAAATGGCTACCATTATTATTTGTTTTTTTTACATATGCGCATAACCAACCAAATTTCGTACTAACTGCGCAAATAGATGTTTCTATCAGTCAGCAAATAAATTTATAGATACAAATAATTTTTTTTTTACTTATTGATAAAACATAAAGTTGCTTATAATGTGAGCCATATTGTACTTCGCAAAAGTAAATTATATATGCATTAGTTCGTATTATGTTCTGTTTTTTAATGATCTAGCAAAAAGCTATTTAAAAATTCAAATATCATTTATTTTTCATGACTGAATTTACATTTCCTATTTCATAGCAGCTGGAAATGCAGAGCCAATTTTCTTTTACTCGCCTCTTCTTCATTATTCGTAAAATTAGAAAATTTGGTTTTAGTAAAAACACTTCATGTCAAAGGCAGATTAACATATTTAAAAAATGGTGAAAGCAGACAGAGATGACAAAACCGCAGGAGAAATATAAAAAAAAAACAACAACAACAACTAAAAAAATATTCGTACACAAGTTAAATCTCTTTTGAACAATTTTCATATTCTGTGCGTATGCATGTATTCAAGCGTTTGATGCAGTACTTTTATTTTCCAGATGAATATTAACATGCCTGTCCTTATCTATTCTCGAAATTAACTTTGTTTTTTAATACAACTTTCCTCGATGAATAAGCTCCTATCATTAAACTATGCCACGGAAAATCCCAATAGTAATTATCTTGAGATGAGACACTTTAAAAAAAAAATCATTTCAGCACAAGCAAGGTAATAAAGCCACCAAGGTGAAACAGTTGCTAAGAAAGAATATGAGGAAAAGAAAATGTTATTAAAATAGAAAAATAAAAGAACAGGAATTAAGAAGTCTGAATGTAACGACTGACATTGCATTTACATCTTTGGAGATCAAATTTGTCCGGAAATCAAGAAACCAGAAGATAGTTTCATAAGCGCGAATTGGTAGAGAAGAAACTGAAGACATTTGAAAAGTAGAATTCTGAGACATACCCGCCAATCTAGTATTTCACTTATGTTCCTAAAGTCAAGTTATTAAGGAAGAAAACAACTTCTGTGAAAATGCAGTTCCGCAAACATCGGAGGGATATGGTTTTTCTCCAGTATGTGTACACACTAAATTAAATTTTATGGAAAATTTAGATCCACAAATTTCCAAGCAATAAGGTTACTCTCCAGTGCTTGTCAGCATATGTCTCACTAAATTGACTTCTGAGAAAATGTAGATCCAGAAATTTCACAAGAATATGGTTTCTCTCCAATGTATGCATATGGTTCACGAAATCCGGATTCTGTGAGAATGCAGACCCACAAACTTCACAAGAATAATGTTTCTCTCCATTATGTGTGTGCATATGGCTCAATAAAAGCAACTTCTGTGACAATGCAGATTCATAAACCTCGGAACAATTACCATGACATTATTATAGAAAATGCCCGAGGAATATGACACCTTATCAGCAACAAGTAGGGAATACATATCTAGCCATACTGCTGTCATTCTAAAGTAAATATGCACACAGTAAAATTGTGCTGCTAGTATATGGGGTACGCGTTCTTTTTCTCTCTTCAGAAGCTAGTGATTATTCAGGCTTCACTTGTTTTATTGACTCCATTTGCTGCGGATATATGAGGAAATAGCCTTGTATTCATCTCTTGCAAAATCAGACGAAATATATAATCCATCGATTCGTATCTGGCTGGTGCCTGAGACACATGAATAATTCAAGAAACAGTACCAACGACTTCCGTTCAAGTTCCTGTAAAAACCTCAATTTTAAATCCTGATTTTAAGGCCCAAGGGAATTTTTAAATATGTCATTTTCGAAGCATTTCGAATTGATGACGTCAACAGCCTTTGATACAAGGTCGACAAAAACAATGAGAAATGTATTTATTGAAAAAAAAGTTTGAACAAAGTAACTATAAACATTTTTTTCCTATCCTCCTCCAGCAGCAATGATGGAGAAAGCCACGAACCATCGCCAGTGAGACACGCTGCAAGAGCCACTCCATTTCCCGTGGCTCGTCAATCGCGCCAATCCTCCGATGGAACTCCATCGAACGAGGGCCAATAACCCCAGAAGTCTTCACTGCCACAGGAGCAAAAAAAAATCAAAGAAGAATATTTAACTATTATCTCTGTGTCCCGGACGACGGACCCAGGCTCAACCGCGGACCTGATCAAATTACCGACCGAAAATGTATCCGCACAGATCGCATCCCAAATCAACGACTTCCCCATTTTAAAAGGGAAAATGGTAATGCCAACCGGCCTCTTTCCATCACCACGACAAAATGTTTGGAGATCAGTTAGATAAAAAAAAGAAGCTAATCTTGATTTGAAGTTGAATATTTGCCAAAATTAATTAATATATAGATGTTTCATTCTTTCATTGTAAAAATAGAAAAAATAGCGGGTGTTTTTATTTAATTAGTTAATAAATGTCATTTAAAAATATCAGGAAAAACTCCTTTTGGAACAGTCAATCTAAAAGAGTGAAGTCAAGGCGAGTCTTTTTTTCTTACTAGCACTATTTAACGTCTGCTATTATTGCAACTGTCTAAAATAGCTAGGTGTCCCAGATAGTTGCGTTTCTCATTAGTGATTAATACTGGAAGCTGATTGCCAAGTGAAGATAATGAAATACTCCAAGTTCAACCAAGAAGGGATAAAAAAAAATCTTATATTTTGTCATTTGGTTAGATTTTGACAACTTTCCAGTATTTCCGCCAAAACGCACGTGAATTCATAAAGTGACCCAATTGAATGGCGAAACGTATTCGTACCAAAATTTGATGTTTTGCCAGATTATATTAATTTCCGTAAAACTATATATTTTTCTAACTTCCTTCAGTTGTTCAGAAATCCTTTTGGGAATTTTGTTTTCTTCATTGAGAGATGGACGATTTATGACGTGGTATCTTTCATTCCCCTTGCAGAGACTGGAATCATGATTAAAAAATATTTCGCAGATATTGATGAAGATGGTAAAAACAATGAGTATACTGTATCAGTTATGAATGGTGATTAATCTAGTTTCGTTTGTATAACTGGCAAATGTGGCTGGTACACAAAATAAAGTAAAAGTTGGATTTTTCTGAAAATTTAAAATTTAGCACAATCTAATACGAATCATATCTGATCATATGTTAAGCGCAGTTGAGTTTAGTCATTTACTAATACTATGGCATCTATAGTTCCTAAAACTATTATGAAAAATTGCAAACAACTAATACTATTTACAAACTACTAACATTATTTAAAGTAGATCTACATTTACTATATAAAAGTGCTACTTATATACTGCTAGAACAAGAGCTATAATTAAAATGAATATTAATATTTTTTTCTGATAGTACACCAAATACAAGGCCCAGGCGGCACTCAAGGTAGAGGACTACTGTGCGAGATCGTAAGTAGGGAAGGAGAAAGTAAAAGAGTATTATGAAGACAAGTAGGGTAGATATCGTTTGAATCTGGAACAAGATTGTCAGGGAAGCTTTCTTTTGGAAGTTGGCCCCACAAAGTAAACGTTCTGGGAGATAAACTGTCTTATTTGAGATAGCTTTTTATGAAAAAAAAGAGAGAAGGGAATGGGGATGGTTTGCCATCGTGAGTACGGTGGGAATCCTACCTCTGAAGTTTATAGTGTGGTGACACTGTGGCATGTGACTCGTGCGAACATCTGCCATAGTAATAGCGATATAAGAGTGTACGTTTGGCGACGTTTCGTCTGTGGCACAGGGGTTGCAAGGTGGAAAATAATTCATCACCCACAAGGCCGTGTAACTCTTTTTGAATTCATAAATGGAAAGTGAGGATTGGGTAGCCTATATATGACAGTAATACTCTATTCTTTGGAACATATAACACATATAATGCCAGTGCGGGTCAGCAGGAGTTGCGTATTTTCTGGCGCGGTACGATGAACCGACCTTTCATCCATAAACTTTTGCGAGGTCACGAATAGACGCATTGCCTTTGAGGTCGGTAGTGATCAGGTGATGAATTGACTATGATATATACTAACTGTAATACTAACGTGTATACTGCTACTACATATCCTATTACTACTCATCCTGGGCATGACGATAAACTACATCCGCGTCCAGGGTAAGACGATAAATTACGTCCTCTACAAGGCCTCCGATCAGGAGGATTTGAGGAGTGTGGAACCACCGCTTAATTGCTGGTTTTTCCCAGGTGCACCCTGACCCGGAGTGGTAGCACATGTTAGGGTCCCAGCTATGAGCAAATAGTTAACCACGTAACTGAGGTAAAAAGAATTATAAAAGTGTAAAAATTGGTTTTAATATCAGAAATATTTTGTAAAAAAGTATTACCAGAAATAAATCTTTGCTGAAAAAAATACTACCAGCAATACGTTTTTGAAAAAAAACTATTACCAGCAATACGTTTTTAAAAAATATTACCAGCTATACGTTTTTGAAAAAATAATATTACCAGCTACACGTTTTTGAAGAAAAAATATTAACAGATATAGATTTTTGACAAAACAAAAATATTACCAGGAAAAAATGTTGTCTGCATTAAATAACCCTTTGAGGTTGATATGCCGTAAAACAAACTAAACCAAACCAATCTAAACCAAAGAATACATATTCTATTTATACGAATCTATCCTAAAAATGTTGAGGGCATTAAATAACATATTGAGGTTGATATGCCGTAAACCAAACCAAACAAAACCTATAACTACTAATATTAATATTTATATTTACCACAGTTTAAAAATCTATTCGGAATCAAGAATCATTATTCCATGCCTAATTCGAAATATCTTCATCATTGTTATTTTGATCGCAGGTTTCATGATAATGCCGACCTTCCCTTATGTGAGTTATTATTATTATTATTATTATTATTATTATTATTATTATTATTATTATTATACACGCTGTTATATTTGTCCTGAGTGATAATGTCTAAGCAGATACGTTTTTCAACCTTCGCCATTTCCTCAAAATCAGATACCGAAATAGACAACATTTCTAGCAGTTTTACACCATCTCCAGTAACTATACTTTTCATCATTGCAGTAGCTGCCTGCCTGTGAAACTTCAAAGAGTTATTTCGTATCTCTTTCTTAGCGCTATCTCTGATGATATTTCTTTAAATGATTTCGTGTAAAATTAGTTTTACTTTTGCGAAAAAATTAATTTTCCCAACTATTTAACCATATCGCATTTCGGTGAAAACGTTCTAAAATTGATTATCATATTTGTCAGAGTCTTTGAGTCACCGACAACTGCTATTCATCAAAACCAATCATGTTCCACACGCACATTACAAAGCCACACCAACGTACTTCTTAAATAACAACAATGGATTATATACAGAGTATATTTCTATGGACCGGAGGAATTTATGTCATAAACTAACAAAAACAAAAATTTGTAGATTTTCATATTTAATTTAATAAATCGAAAAAAAAACTTCTCGGCATAAAATTTGGCGATGTCTTAGTATCTAATCGAATAGCAAAAGATGTGCACGTGTAGCCGTAGTAGTAATGATGAAATGAGTTTTATGACTGAAAAAAAACAGTAAAAAATTGTAATCTTAGAAATTGCATATGGACATATTATGAAAGCAATACATCATACTAAGTGGACATTGTAGATTTTAGAAGTAAGTGATCCGTGTCCATATTTTGATGAAGACAATATAAAATAAATAGACTTAATCTCCGATAAAAATGGAATTTGGGAAAATAGGATACCTAGTTCCTGACTCTAAAAATTTCAATTATTTGAAATTCATAGTGCTTTCATCTATGAATTAAATATGGCTGCCGTATCTGGTCAGGCGTTTCTGCTATGTATTTAGAGATTCTTGATGAAATAAAAGAAAATCTACAAAGTTAATGATCCTGACCTGGCATATCGGCATCAGTAAATTTCTTGACGTCGTAACGTAGCTTTGTGCTTTTTTGATATACACTTTCAATTGTTTTGATGAACTTTCCTCAATGGTACATAAATTTAATAATTGAAATCCATTAGTAGATTGGAGGCAAATTCGCATCAATTCACAGTTGAAATGGCTATATGTAACCGTAAGTTCTATGCTAATTCTTTCTTCTGCCGCACTTCTCAGTTGTGGAATATAATTTCGGCCTCATACTTCCCACTCAACTTTGATGCAATATCAATCGTTATCTTATCTTCTTAATTCCTGTTCTTTTATTGTTCTTTCTCTGTAATAATGTTAATTCGCACTTAGTAACCCATTGCGTCTTAGTGGCTTCATTGCCTTGCTTGGGGGGGGGGTAATGATAAAAAAATTGAGCGTACAACGATCGAATCGTTATTCTGTGTATTTTCATAGTATTACAATTAATTTTTCCAAATATTATCTTATTTATTGTTTCATCTGCGATACGATTCAGCCTTCTTCTTTCTTTATCTAGTTTATGTCATTTTCCGTTTTATGCTTCCTACAAAATAATAGGAACAAGCGGGGATATCTTTTCTACTCTAGTTAATGCGACAAACAAAGAAATTCAGTTTTATCATGTACTTATGAGGACAAGAATTATTCGGACTGTTATTCACATTGCCATATTCACAACGTTTCGGCATTTGCATGCTCCGGCCTTCTTCAGGTGATTGAAATTTCGAAATGAACTCTGCTATTTCCCTTTAACTCATCTGCCCAAGTTTTGTACACCCCTGCTGTATTGAACTCACAACTCTAATTGGGTTTAGTCTCTGGATCTAAACACCGTCTTTACCCACTAGGCCACGTGTCCTTTAGGACATCTCTGCACGAATTTTGGGGCTTATAAACCTAATGTCTCAACAATCATTTTTCCCGTACTCATATTGCAATTTTTCTATTATTATTATGCATTTTTTACCAGAGCTTATATTGCAATTTTTGTTGTTATCCATTGCTTTTTTCTGCCACCCTTTATTAATGGCTCCCATGTTGTATTCATTTCTATTTTTGGTCGGGCTCAAAAGATTTTTGTGGCCTAGCATATGTTCTGATTAATTAAGTTTTCGAATTTTCCAGTGATGCTCTCTGTCTAGTAATTCAGCCTCATCCCACAAGGGATGGTGATCACCATTTTCCATCCATACGTGGTCAGGTAAGACTGATTCTTCTATGTCACCTTGGGTTAACGTTTTTCGATCTTCTTGCAGTCAGCCTGTTTCTCTTACCACAGCTACACGGATAGCGTACACACAGTCCTTATTCATGTTCTCTGAGGGGTCTTACTCGGGTGAGGTGTCTGCGAAATGTTGAACCACTTTTGAAGATTGTCCTGGTGTTATATAGACCACAGATCCTTTGTATTTTCTCCGATAATCCATTCACATAGGGTAGGCAGACTGTTTTCTGAGTCCTGTTATCCTTTTTTGCCCATCTATCCGAGTTTGTTACAGCTGCTACCATGTATCCATGGAAATTGTTACGTTGTAGTGTACTACTTGTACTGACAGTTTTTGTTGGTATGTTTCTGGGTCACCACTTACGTCTTTTGTTCGATGTTGTTAGCAGGCATTTCTTGACCGCTCCTATATAAGGTCTATTTCATAGTAACATTGTCAATTTTAAAAAACGTTTTCGTTTCGATCTTTAAGACGAAATGCCTTAAATGTTCTATTTGATTTTCTAATGAACAATTTCTTTACGGTATTAAAATATACACCTGTCTATATTTCTGAGATGAGGTATTATTTAAATTTCATATTATTCGGACTATTGTCCTCACCTTTGTCGCCATATTTATTACAACGTTTCTGCCGTTGTCCGCCCCGGCCTTCTTCAGGTGGTTGGAATGTCGAACTGAACCCTTTATTTCGCTCACTGCGGTAGACTGTTCTAGTACACGTGCCATGTCTCATGGATTGTCAGTTATCAGTTATCTCCTGTTAATTCCCCTCTCCAAGTTCTCCATCCGGGGGGTGGAATAGTCCGAATAATGTAAATAGTGTAAAATATACACGTTTACATTTTATTCATTAATTTCTGATAACGACATATGCACATATTCTTTTATTTTCCATTATTGTGATGTATTTATTATTTCATTTCATTTTATGTTCCATTATTGTGATGTATTTATTATTTCATTTCATTTTATGTTCCATTATTGTGATGTATTTATTATTTACCTGATTACTGCAGGTACATCAAGCAGTACTTTCTGATGCAAATACTTTTCTGATGTTATTGTTATTAGAGATCTAACCTATTTTTATGCTCGGCAAGCCTGATTTTCGTAGTTAAATAATTTATTTATTATATTCTTTTCTATAAATACATGCGCAGATCATACGTTAACCCATTTGAAGGACGAAGCATTGTTGGGTATTGTTTGCAATTCCTTGGTATCTCATTGTAGATCTTTCTTATATAGGCTGAGGTCACTTGAGACCTTCGATTAATAACGCCAAAAATGTCTTTCGTGTTATAGTAAATGGAAATTTTATAAATCTTATTAGCTATTTCTTTTTTTTTTCTTCTCTTTCTCTTGAAGTATTTATTTTACAAGTCATTATTTTAAATTTCATAAAGGTTGGTTGGAATCGAATTTAACCAACACAGTTGCCCCAGAAAGCACGTTTCTCTACCCAATCCTCTTTCTTCTTCTTTATGTTCCAGACCCACCCATCAGGATGATGACGATCATGACTCTCCACAATTTCCTGTCCCTTGCACCTCTAAATAAATTGTCTTTTCTTTATTTCTAAACGCTGTTCCGCTGTCTATTTTCTCATTCTCATCAAGTATATTATGCGTTTTTTTCCAATGTACCACTCAATCTGCCCTCTGAGTAACAGATATTCCAAGCCCTCTTTCCTCATTATCTACCCTAGAAGTTTCAGTTGTCTCTTCCTGATGTTAAGTTTTCTTTTTGTTTCCATTTTCTCTACAACCTCGTCATTACTCCCATGTTTACTCCATGGTATCATCAGTAACTTTCTACTTCCTGATCTGCCTAAGTATATACTCCGATCATCTGTAACTATCTATACTGATGATACAACCTTCAAAATTCAAAATGGCCGGAGCCTGACTGCTGATCTTTTGTCTGACCTAGCTTTAACAGTTCAGTGGAGGAGAAAATGGCTGCTGCTCATATTCAATACATCAAAAACGAAACTAAGGATCCTCTATCATCAATGAGCCGACCCTGAATACTCAAGTATCGCAATGAAACGGGGGTGCTTTCAGAGAGGCTTCGTACCTTGTGCACCTGTTCGGTCAATCCAGAAATCTGGTGGAAATATTACATCGCTATCGATAATGGAAAAATATCACTTCCTTGTACCTCTCCAGTAAGTACCTGAGTCCTCCAGCTATCCTCTATCATTACAAGAGGCAAATCATGCCGAAAACGGACTACTGCTACCATATATGGACTCCAGCTGCCTGTCTCCACTTTCCAGTCTTTATAGAGTTCAAGAGCATCTCCGCGTCCTTGAATAATTTTCCATCTTACAACCCCTTTCACACAGACGAATCGTCACAATTTTCTCGCTTATCTATCGCTATTTTCATGGAAAGTGTTCATGTAACGCTCCAGTGAATATACCTTCAGACGAATTACATTCCTTCCTAACCCACCAGCTTTAACCTTCATAGCTAAGACCCGACAAGCCATGCAAACTACCCTAATTCTATTCATGTTCCACTGATGAGACCTAAGTGCCATTCGAGCAAATTCTTCTCATGAAGCGTTACTTTGTAGAATTGACTCTACAAAGAAGTAGCCTCTCCGATTACTAATCATAACCTGTTCAATTCTCTGCTTAACACTTATTTTCCACACATATCCCCATAAACTCTGCTGCTTGTCGGTAACCCTCTACATCGAGTGGCATTTGGGCCTGGTACAGAGCGAATATTATCATAAATAAAGATTAGATATATAAGAGAAAATGTCAGTTGAATTCAAATTAATAATGTCAATAGGAATGTGTGTTTGTTGCGTCAATTTCCTACGTAGGCATTTTTAAATTTCTATTTTCATTATTTCTAAGTCATTTTGTCTCAGTCAATGTCGTTGTTATAGTCTAACTTTTAATTACTGCTTTTCAATCAATTTCTCAGTTCACTCATTTTTTCTGTTTCCTTGATCCTTTGATGTTTCTTTCAATTTATTTTCCTTCATTTCTTCGAAAATGTTTCTTTTTCCTTTATTTAATTTATTTTTCTTTCATTCAGGCTTTCTTTCTTTCCGTCTTTCTGTCTTTTATCCTTTGCTTCTTTCATTCAGGCTTTCTTTCTATCGTTCTTTCATTCTTTCATTCCTGTTTTCTTTCTCTCTCTCTTTCCTTCATTCTTTCATTCTATCATTCATTCTTTTCTTTCTTTCCTTCTTTCTTTCATGCTTTCTATCGTTCTTTCTTTCTTTCATTCCTGTTTTTTATTTATTTCTCTCTTTCCCTCTTTCTTTCTTTCTTTCTATCATTCATTCTTTTTCTTTCTTTCTTTCCTTCTTTCATTTATTCTTTCTTTCTATCGTTCTTTCATTCTTTCATTCCTGTTTATTATTTTTTTCTCTCTTTCGTTCTTTCTTTCTTTCTATCATTCATTCTTTTTCGTTCTTTCTTTCCTTCTTTCATTAATGCTTTCTTTCTTTCGTTCTTTCTTTCATTCCTGTTTTTTCTTTCTTTCTCTCTTTCCTTCTTTCTTTCTTTCTTTCTATTATTCATAATTTTCTTTCCTTCTTTCATTCATGCTTTCTTTCGCTCGTTCTCTCATTCTTTCATTCCTGTTTTCTTTCTCTCTTTCCCTTCTTTCTTTCTATCATTTATTCTTTTTCTTTATTTCCTTCTTTCATTCATGCTTTCTTTCTATCGTTCTTTCTTTCTTTCGTTCCTGTTTTCCTTCTTTCTCTCTTTCCTTCTTCCTTTCTTTCTGCCATGCTTTCTTTTTTCCTTCTTTCTCTCTTTCATTTTTCTTTCTTTCTTTCCTTCTTTCTTTCATTTCTTCATTTTTCTTTCTTTCTTTTTCATTCATTTTTTCATTCATTCATGGTTTCTTTAATCATTTCTCGTGTTGATATTTATTATTTTTTATTATATATTTTCTTCATTTTTAACCTTCTCCGTCATTTTATCATTCTGTATTTCATTTTCTTTCAATCTTTCAAATTTGCATATTCTCATTCATTTTCTCAACATTCATTTATGTTATGTTTAAAGTTTTCATTCCTATGAAGAATTTATTTTAATGATTCGTTCTTATTTTTAAAGCACATCCGTTTTTCTTTATTTTTAAATTTTCTTTCATTCTTTTTTCATTCGTAATAAATTTTCTTTTTGCTTTCTTTTCTCTCTTAGCTTCTTCTATTTTTCCTCATAAAATTCTTTCAGATTTACTTCTTTCCTTTTCATATGTTCATCTCTCTAGAGTCTCGTTTCCATCTTTAGAATTCTTCCATGTTTTTGTCCTTTCTAAACCATTTCCTTGATCAGTGACCGTCTTTCTCTATTCTCTCTCTCACCTTCCGCAACAAACACATTCGTCTCACCTCCTCCCCTTACTAATGAATGATTTCCATGAAAGCATATATCGTCCGAGACGCAGTACAAGAAAGAACTCCTATTGGTACCATACAAAAATACCAGATCAACCTGAGTCTTCATGAATTAAGGCTACAACGTCAGCAGTACACAGCAACAACAACCAGAAAGGTAACAATTATAAATATGACAAGAACAATTAAAGCTATTATTAACAGATCGGAAAGACGGAAAAATTGTCTGCAACAGAAAACAGGTAATCTTACTATTTCTCTATCCGTAATCACAGGGCGAGGCAGTGGCGACGCTGAAGCTGCGAAATCAATTTTCCTATTATTGTCGGACATAATACGCTCAATTGTTTCTGAAGAAAAACGAACGAGTTGCAACGGAGAGAATTTGGGAAGGTGATTTGCTTTTGTGTTCGATGGAGTCTGAAAGACTTCCGTCGCTTTACGGAAACGCCCTTCGCTGCACACACGCGACTTGGCAAGATAACGCGTGGGTTTGAACAATAAACGAGATAGGAAAGCGTAGAAATGTTTTGCTGGGGAAGTAAAAGGCAAAAACAAGACTACATATCCAAGGCGAAGAGACAACTTCAATAACAACAGCAGCATCGGCAACGGCAAATACAACAACAAAACTGCAATAACTGCTAAAAGAATAATAATAATAATGGCAACATTAGCAATAAGTATATATAACAACAGCAACAACTAAAACAACAAAGAAAATTATAGAAACAATCAAGATTACAACAACAAAACAGTCATGATACGAGCAAGAGTAATAACAAGAACAACAATATGTATTATAATAACAATAACAAAAACAATATTTACATTATTCGGACTATTGTCCTCATCTTTGTTGCCATATTTATTACAACGTTTCGGCCTTTCAGTATCTGTCTATATTTCTGAGATGAGGTATTATGTACACTATTTACATTATTCGGACTATTGCCCTCATCTTTGTCGCCATATTTATTACAACGTTTCGGCCTTTCAGTATTTGTCTATATTTCTGAGATGAGGTATTATGTACCCTATTTACATTATTCGGACCATTGTCCTAATCTTTGTCGCCATAGACCGAATAATGTAAATAGTGTACATAATACCTCATCTCAGAAATATAGACAGATACTGAAAGGCCGAAACGTTGTAATAAATATGGCGACAAAGATGAGGACAATATTCCGAATAATGTAAATAGTCTACATAATACTTCATCTCAGAAATATGGACAGATAACAAAAACAGTAACACTAACAATGATGATAACAAAAAAATAACAATGACTATAACGACGAAAATAATAATAACAATAATAATACTTATAATACCCGATCTTGTAGCCAAATGGTGTCAGTAGAAATAGAAGGCTGGTTACGATTTAGAGATCATATAATATTGAGGAATGTTAATATCTAAAGAGAACACAGCAACCACGAAAGTTCCGTTCTGATAATCGGGAATTATGGAATAAAGGTACTAGTCGGATTACAGAAGATGCTCTGTTAGCAGACCAGAAAGTGAATATGTGGCAGATATATATATGTATAGAGAGAGAGAGGTGGGGGAATGGTACAATAGCAGAACAGCAGACCAAATGCAGTCAATCGAATCGAGTAGGAAATTATTAACCGGTTGATGTCATTGTTCCACCAGACATCAAAATAAAGTTGGTGGGAGGAGACAAACAGGAAGCTAGCAAGACCTTGATAGAAAACCCGATGAATATGGAATATAAAAAAATTAACCATAATTATTGGTGTGACTGTATAAATCCCGAAATAGCTTTGCGAAGATGGTTTGGTGGACAATTAATCAGGTGAAGGATAGAAAGTGTGAAGAATAAGATTAATAGCACGAATGACTGTCAATGCAAATCATTGGTATAAGTAAATCATTGGTATTTGCAAATCATTGGTATTTTGCAAATCATTGGTATTTGCAAATCATTGGTATTTCCAAAAACAAAAGTTGTTCTATTGAAAATAATATGTAAAATCATTTGGGACTCTAAACTACAAACGGTCCGTCCAATCGTGATGAGGAAAATGGATTTAGTTAATTTAAACAACGAAAATAATATTTGCCAATATGGATGTGGCTGATACATTAAAGAAAAGAGAAAAAATAAAAACGTGGAAAAATAACAAAAGCTTATCAGAAAAAGGAAGAGAATAGGAGACATTTAATAATGTTGTCATCCTCATTATCGGTGAATATGAAAA
>OZ038490.1:116496046-116518546 GCA_964036315.1 Acanthosepion esculentum | reverse complement strand
TATGTACAAAACCTTCCACAAATGTTCAAATGTTGATTTCTGCAATTTCCTTTCTATTCTTGTTATCGACATCCTGATGGTGTGTCACCTTGACGTGGTAGGAAGGCTTGCGTGTTTCAACGAACCCCAGAGCTATGTTGACAGGGGCTCCGGCTCTTAGCAGGTCCAACCAAGCTCAACAGGTCTGTGTGGTAGGAGCCAGACGAAAGGCACACTCTGGTGCTTCAGGCTGGCGGTTGTGCAGTAGGCTAACAACATACTCATTAAAAACTAGCTTGTTACAGAAAACCTCAACAAATAACTTCAAACAACGACATGGCCGAGGAAGAGTCCTCCAAAGTGGAGCGTGCTGGTGAAAATCTCCCGGGAAGGCAGCCGGCACGACATGGGCCGGGATGAAGAGGATCGCCCGGAACCGCGTCCGTTGGAGAGGATTTGCTGTCGCCTTGTTTTCCAAGGAATTAAGGGACATAATGAATGATTCTTGTTATCGAGTTTCTATAACATCATTTCTCGATAATCTCAACATGCATCTATGAACCGCATCGCTCTTTACTTTAAGTCTTTTGTTCCATAGATTATGACATTATCCACTGTAATACTGAAAATTTAACATTAAACAACACTCTCAGATTATGTCTCTTTCTTCAAAGAAAGACATTTTATGCCGAAATACCTTGCTCAGGTTAAAATATACGTTGTTTCTATGTTTTAGTAAGCATTTCTATGCTATCATTTCTATCGTTTACTAGTAAATTACTGGGATGATAACATTTTTGAATTTGATGGATTTTGACATTTATTTCTCGGACTGGCGATTTTGTTGACACAGAAGTTTCCTACACTATTTACATTATTCGGACTATTGTCCTCATCTTTGTCGCCATATTTATCACAACGTTTCGGCCGTTGAACGCTCTGGCCGTCTTCAGGTGGTTGGAATGTCGAACTGAACCCTGTAAACCCTTTATTTCGCTCACTGGGATACAGTGGTCTTGTTCCACGAGCCATGTTTAGTGGATTGCAGTTGTCAGTTATCTCCAGTTAATTCCTCTCTCCAATTCCTCCACTGCCGTAACCGTATATTGAACACAAACTCTTTGGGTCCTGTCACAGGATCTAACTAACGCCTCTATCCACTGTGGCATGTGTCCTCAAGAACTGGTGGAAAACTTGGAGAGGGGAATTAACAGGAGATTACTGATAACTGACATCCATTAAAATCATGGCACGTGGAACTAGATCAGTCTACCCCAGTGAGCGAAATAAAGGGTTTAGGTCGACATTTTTAACTACCTGAAGAAGGCTGGAGCGACAACGGTCGAAACGTTGTAATAAATATAGCAACTAAGATGAGGATAATAGTCCGAATAATGTAAATAGTGTACATAATATCTCATCTCAGAAATATAGACAGATACTGAAAGGCCGAAACGTTGTAATAAATATGGTGACAAAGATGAGAACAATAGTCCGAATAATGTAAATAGTGTACATAATACCTCATCTCAGAAATATAGACAGATACAGAAGTTTACTAATATAATACAGGGAAAAACTAAGAATGGAATAATGAAAGACGATTGACTTCTATTTTAAACATTTGTATATTTAGCATTGCTGCTATTATAGTTCAATCTCAGAGAAATGACAGTTGAAATGGTAGTTGAGCCAGATCATATTTTTAAATGTCTGTAAGACATTATTTTCATTTGCATATGATTCGCTGTTAGTCCGTGCACATAATTATGGTAAGCTGATTTAGCTGTATACACTACAGACACAAGACGAGGAAGAATGAAGAATCTAATATAAATTATATGAGAAAAGAGATTGTCTGAAAATGAAAATTAAAACGAAAGAAAAAATGACGAAAGAGAGAATAAGATTTTAAAAAAGAAGAATGCAAAGTTAAAAATCACGTCGAAGCTTGTTTTTCTGTGAGTTAGAGGAAACAAAAGATTTTAAAATATACAAGTTATTATTCTAAATAATTTTGCGTTACATTATGAAAAACGGATAAAGAAAAAGCTTAAATAATTCAGAATAAGCAAAGATAAAAAATGTTTACGAAACATCAGTTCTCTTAAACGTCAGGTATGAGAATTAGAAGCAGATTATCTATTCACAATATGTCAGATTAACTGGACTGTACACATTTGTCGTGGTTTGGAAATACTCCAACAGAAAAGTTCTGTATGGTTTATAAACGTATGTAGTTTTTTTTTTCAACCTTAGAACAGCTGGAATATTGCCAGTGCTGTGGAGAAAAATACATATTAATATCAGAAAAGTTAGGTCGGCGTACAGCCGTTTACAATAGAGAAGACTGTTTCATAGAATCTTTCCACTAACAAACAACCTATTTTCTTCAGCAAAACCAAATTCTTCACACAGAATCCGACAATGATGAACATAGCAATAATGGATCCATTAACAAGAGTTAATTCGTTAACTAGACGAGCAAGACGGTTACGACATAAGTAGCGGGAGAGAAGGAAATACATAAAAAAGAAAGAAGAGAAAATTAGAGGAAGGATATTTCAGCAATGAATAGGAAAACAAGAAAGTTAATATGAGTATCACCAAATAAATAATTTTAAAAAAAACTTTGATAGTTTTGGCGATTAACAAAGATGGCCGACCAAGAAGCATGCTCCAGGATTGAACAGCGGTCAGTTATCAAGTTTTTGGTTGCTGAAGGGTGCAAACCAGTTGAAATTCATAGGAGAATATCAACTGTCTATGGTGCCACATGTTTCAGCCAAACAAATGTCTACAAGTGGGCTAAATTGTTTAAAGAAGGACGGAGCAGTGTTGAGGATGAAGATAGCCCTGGGAGGCCTACAGAAGTGAGGTCTCCTGAGGTGATCGAAGCAGTCAATGACCTCATTCAGTCTGACAGGAGGGTGACAGTGGATGACATTGCAAGGACTTTGAGCTCATCTGTTGGGACAAACGCAGGGGTCATCAGTCAGGAGTCATCTTGCATCATGACAACGCAAGGCCTCACACAGCAGCCCAAACAGTGCAGACCATCAACGATCTGGGCTGGGAACTGCTCCCTGATCCCCCTTACAGCCCAGACCTTGCCCCTTCAGACTTTCACCTGTTTGGTCCCTTGAAAGCGTCCACGAGAGGCACGAAATTTTAAAAGTGACGATGAAGTCAAAAGTGTTGTGAGCGACTGGCTGAGACATCAGCCCAAAGATTTTTACGCTGAGGGAATACGGAATCTTGTGCACAGATGGGAAAAGTGTGTGATAGTGCTGGGAGACTACGTTGAAAAAAAAAGAAAAAGTAAGCTTCTATCTGTATTAGAAGTCCTTATACCGAAAAATTCACCTTATTTATTGAATGACCCTCGTATATAAATAAAAGGTAAAAGTTGAAGGAAATAAACCCAATAAATTAACACTGTGAAAGAAATAAGCTTCTTCGGTTTCATTTTCGCTACTAAAAAAATATTAAACCCCTACATACTCCAAAGAAAATTCATGAATTTACATGTCATCTGCATCAGACCAAATTCGGAATGCAATTAAAAAAATATTTCTTCGTTTGGAAGATACCTCCTCATAATTTCATGATAATAAAATATATTTTTACGACAGCTCTCCAATTTGCCACTTATAACTATTTTGCAAACACAGTGCCGTGTACGATGCTTTAAAAGATTAGATGGAAATCAGTAAAATGAAAATAATTTTACGTCTAATGTTTGTAGACTTATTTCCGTTTGAAAATATGTCTTGCGTTTACGTGATTTATCAAAAGGTTGATTAAAATCTAGAATCTGATATACAAACAATTATTATGGAAAAGGCTCCAATTTCAATGCACACATATCAAAACAATCGATTTACCCTTAGCTTGGCATACTCTGTCTGATTATTTCTTTCACTTCATTTTCAAGGCTTCTCAAGAACACTAACTCCGATATCGATTTGTGCGGATGGCAACGCAACCGTGAAAACTCAGGATACGACAATACAACCGTGAAATTCAAACATACTATCGTTTGACGATTTCAGTGGCAGGAACAACAAAACCTTCGCTATAGGAACGTACAGAATGCTGACAATTAAATTGATAGATTTATAAAGAGAATAACAATGACCTAACCCAACAATGATTTATCCAAACAAATCGACATAGAATTCAAACGATAGCATGATTTGTTAAATAAAAAATATTTATTATTTATTGATAAAATTTCCATTTTTCTCTTGATTTCATCCGCCTTTTGCTTATAGTTCATAGTTAATCCAGAATTACTTTTCACAAAATAAAGAATGTCATCAATACTGAATATGCACATAGCATTGCTACGCCAATTTGTTTCTTGGAGGAAAAATCCTCAAAGATTATCTACGGTTACATAAAATATGGAATCGTGAAAATAAATCACCAGAATATCTACCGTCGTAAAAAAAATCACTTATTATGGAACAACCTTTGACATTGTTAAATTTCTAATTAAAAATAAGGAAATTCCCTACTGCGAATCCCTGGATATTAAATAATACGATTTGGTTATAAACCTCCATCTCCCACTGGCATACGGCATTTTAATAATCTTTCTAGCCAAGTTAAATCAATCAAATATGCAATTTAGTCACGAATATATATCAATAAGAGCTAAAGTTAAAATCGTTTGCAGGAAAACAAATTTTAGAAAACGTTATCCACTTGCATCCCAGATTTCATACCTAGTATGGAATTCGATCTCTGGATCGTAGCAAGTATCCAATCTTAAAATACGCGTTTATACGACGTAAATTACGTAGAATAAATTCGCTAAACAAAAACACGAGAAAAGATCTGTTGCATTTTCACGAACTATTTTTTGCCTACATAAAGAAAAAAAAAACAAAAAGAAATAAAAGCAGAAAAATAAACCAAAAATGATGCATAAATTACAGCACCGTGATACAAACGAATCAACATTTTTTTCCAATGTCCAGATTCTCAAACGAACGCTACGTCACAGGATATTTTTTTTTACATGTGTAATCAGGAATCGGAAAAAAAAACATACAAAATGCTTCTAAATGTAAAACAAACAGAAGAATAGTAAAAAAGCAAGGGAGGCGTATCTGCATAATACAAAAAACACGCAGAACAAATGTATGCATTTAAAGTAAAATACATGAATGCATGCATATCTGAGAGACACACAGACAATCCTCTATAATAAAAATAATAAAATAATTATTTTTGAATAATATATATATATATATATATATATATATATATATATATATATATATATATATATATACATATATATGTATTCATACATTTGCATGTCTCTCTTTTTCGTTTTCTCACTCTATATATATATAATTTATATAAATATACGTATGAACAAATGATATATTATACAAATTATATATATATATGTTTCTGTGTATATATATAATTTGTATAATATATCATTTGTTCATATATATATTTATACAAATTATACACACACATTTATAAATATATACATACATACAAACATAGATACATATATGTGTGTGTCTGTGTGTATACGTATGTAGACAGGATTATATATTCGTATGCTTAATGTATGCATATAATGTGTAAAATACACATATACATTTCCAAACACATATATATGATATATATTTTCATAAACTGAAATATAGCATCTATGTATACATATATGCACACATATATCCACACAGACACACACACACACACACACACACACACACACACATATATATATATATATATATATATATATATATATATATATATATATATTGATACGGTGGTGATTGTACATATATACCCTCAGATATATAGTTACCTTGTTAATGCGGAAAAAATACTCTAAGTATCCCTAATGAACAAAACTGAAAAGGAAGAAAAAATAAATATACTCAAGCAAAACAATAAAATATCCTTAATCTGCATATATATATATATATATATATATAGTGCGTCATGTATTTAAGAAAATGGTACATATGAGGTCTTATCCTTTTCTCTCTGTCGTTACACACATAGACATATAGACACATATATTAGGCAATTGAATAACAAACATATAAACTCCTGTACAAAGTATTTCGTACTCTATGAGTATTTTGTAAGACTTCATACACACACACACATACACACACACACACACACACGCGCGCGCGCACACACAAAATATATGCATTCCTTAGCGCGTATACTTGCCATTCTTTCTTTTCATTTTAAGATATCTTCTTGTCATCAATGTCTTTTAGGTCTTGCTTCACAACGTGTTTGAAACGCTGCCATTTCCCATATGTAAATTCGTCGTTAAACTTTTCTGAATATTTTGAACATGGACGAGATTAAGGGGAACGTGATGAAATCACTAAGTGCATAAGCGAACGTGGAATATTGAGATTGCTTTGCGAAGATCTGACAATGTCTAATGGTGTCAATTTCTTGAGGAGGTCTAAGCCATCACTGAGCAAGTTGACTTGCCGTCTATTTCGTTTTATATTTCATTTTCGCATGGACCTGTATGCATACACACACACATATATGCATGCGCACACACACACACACACACACACACACACATATATATATATATATATATATATATATATATATATATATATATGAAACTAAATCTTTGATATACATATATATATATATATATATGAAACCAAATCCTTGATATATATATATATATATATATATATATATATATATATATATATATATATTAAGCATTTTCACCCCAAGCAACGAGGGGGTGCCACTTGCATGCAAGGGGTTACAGAGAGTGTTAGCATGTGTATAGAGGCGTTGTAGAGGAAATGGTGAAGAGAAGAACGGGGAATTAGATCAAGGCATCTGAAGATGTCGATTGAAATTGCATTTGATTATTTGAAGATTATAGCCATCAAGGAAGCACGTAAGAGGAAGGAGGTTACACAGACGGGAAGTGTGAAACAAGAAGCTATTGGTGTAGAAGAGACGGTTACATTTAACCGTTTCGACAGCGAAAATATTGGACTAAGATGCCAATCTAGTAGCACGTTTAAATTCATGCCGTTTGATAACCGGCGAAAGTAGCTCATCTCAGCAGTTAGCGTGAAAATATTTGTAGAAAGACACCAGGAATCGACGGCATGTCTGTGATAGAGAGACTGGAAACGAGATGAAGATTAAAGTCAGTTACATTGCATATCCGTCTCTGGATTTTGTCGAGGGCCTTAAGACGATCAGCGGTGGCTCCAGAACATATATGACAGCAGTATTCCATGCAAGGGCGAATTTGTCGAAGCAAAATTAACCTGGAATTTGTCCTAGCTCGTAAAGTAAAGTATAAGTTTTTCATTCTAACTATAAACATAAAATTCTGAAAACGGGAAAACTGAATTTCGAGGAAATGCAAACCTTAAGTAAAACTTGTTTCATTTCTCATCATAGACTTGAATATGGCAGTCATCGTTGAAACCCCATTGAACTAATAGTTACCTTACAAGATTTCTTGGTCATATGACATACCTCTTAGTTTAGTGCTTGGATGCTCATAATGCAGACAACCTTGGTCATTTGGTGTAGGTAGTGTTTAAATATTTATATTTACGTAGTGTATAAGAAATAGTAGAAGATAAACGACTTCTTTAATTATAAATGAATTACAGGCCATATAGTCCAACCTCCATTTAATCCGACCATTATTTCATCAGAAGCTTTTGTTGATATTTCCTCTTTGTGTTTCTCTCAATCCATTATACAGATATAATTCCTGTCACCCGAACTTCAGTTAACCCGAACCTCATTTAATTCAAAACGTTGCGTTCAGATTTGCAATTTGTATTTTGTCAATTCGTTGGACTAGTAAAAGTTTTCTCATTCGATTTTCTTTTACTCCAAACCACATCTAATACACATTTTTATTCCAAATTATTATTGTCCTGATCAGTGTTGTTTTTTATCACAACGTTTCGGTCATTTTGCTCTGCGGCCTTCATCAGGTGTATAGCGATCCGGGTAACCTACCGGGAAATTCTGAACTGAACCAATTATTCATTCAGTGCGTAGACACTTTACGATCTACTGCCCATGTCTAGGGATATGTCGTCTAGGTTCTGTTTTTAGTTCTGTTCAGTTCCTGCTCGCCCTGTTTCCACTGAGTTCAAGTACACACTGCCCATCACCGTTCATGCATTTATCTCGCCGTTATTATGTCACGAAATTCACCAAGTAATGCTTTCATCCACTTGGTTATTGTACCGTGAGAAGCTGGACATGGAGCCTGAAACCTAACCTTCCTACTGATGAGTGCTTCTGGGCTAATCACCTATGACTGGTTTTCTCTTTTCTTTTTTACTGCTGCTACCACAACAAAGATGATGTTACTAGCATTGAAATAGTAGAAATAATGATAACTCCTTCATCCCATGAATCATAGTTACTTTCTTAGATATCTACAGGTATAACTGCATATTGTTCGTTTTGACATTATGTATTAAGTAAATTAAATCAGGTATATAATGGTTAATGTGGAGTACATTTTATAAAGCTCGAAACTTAACGTTATCTCGTCAGTCTAGTTAATGCTATTTGGAACCACGGGTATAAAACTAGAAGAATCTCTAGATGTTGCTACAAATAATGATGATATACGGGTAGTATAAACACAGGGTGAATAAACACTGTAAGAAGAAAATATTCCCTGAAATTAGCAAAAGATGAAGATAATACTTAACGAAAAAAATTGGTATCATTGCAAAAAGGAATGATAATAAGAAAGAAAAACTCTCCCCCTCCTTTTGAATAATCAATGGATTTCGAATACTGATTGTTCTCTTTACACTCAACAAATGGAAAAAAACTATCTATAATTCTAGTATCTTTGATTCTGGAAACCATTGAAATAATAACCGTGTGCATTGGCAACAAAATGATGACTCTGATAGAAAAAGAAAACTTCAGTAATAGTGTCATCGTGATTACTATAATAATAACAATGACGAAAACATGTATCCGGTGGTTTTCTGCCGTATCTGTCCCATAAAAGACACGACTCAGGATTTAAAAAGAAAACATTTCTGCATTCAGTTTTGCTTTATTTGATCTTTTCCTTCTATTTCACTATATCCTTCTTTGATATTTGATATTTTCTACTCTGTTTTTGATTCATTCAACGCCTCTAGCTTCTGAAACTTTCTCATATTTACCTTCCTCCTCCTCCTCCTCCTCTCTCTCTCCCTCACTCTCGTAATTTCTTCCTCATCATTTTCATGCTCTTTTGTTATTAGATGTTCATTCCCTTTCCCTTCAGCATTTCTTTCTTTTTCATCTTTCTCACGCTATGTTGTTATTTCTTTCCTTTTCACTCCTTTCTTACTTTTCACTGTCTTTCTTTTTAATATTTCTTCTTCTTCTTCTTCTTCTTCTTCTTCTTCTTCTTCTTCTTCTTCTTCTTCTTCTTCTTCTTTATTTTTGACACGTTTTTCTTTTTTAAATTTATTCACTGGTATCATCTTCCATCTGTTGTCTCCCATTTATTTGTTCCGTATTGTTCTGTTTTCTTTTTATCTTTTTTCAGTTTTTTTTTAGTTTCATCATAGCTATTTCTTTTTTTCTATTTGTATCTTCACCTTTTTTCTTTAATATATATCCTTCTCTCTAAACAACATTATTTTTCTTTTTCCTTATATTCTCTTTCTATGTCGCTTCTTATAATTCATCAATTTATTCAGATGTTTTTGTTTCTTATTTTATACATTTCTATCTTTTCAGAACTTGTAAATTTTTTATTTATTTTCTTCTTCTTCTTCTTCTTCTTCTTCTTCTTCTTCTTCTTCTTCTAATTATTATTATTATTATTATTATTATTATTATTATATTTCGTTTGTTTTCACGTATCTTCTTCTTCTTATCATTATTATTATTATTATTATTATTATTATTATTATTATTATTATTATTATTATTATTATTATTATTATTATATTTCGTTTGTTTACACGTATCTTCTTCTTCTTCTTCTTCTTCTTCTTCTTCTTCTTCTTCTTCTTCTTCTTCTTCTTCTTCTTCTTCATTCATCTCCGCGCCTGGTTCTATTTGATCATCTTCTCCTATGCCTCTTCCCCCAGTTCCTATTTTCCTTCCCTTTTTTTACTTTGTTCTCTTCTTTTACTTTCTTCTACACCCTTCCTTACGCCATCTTCACCACGATCTTTTCATTTCCCCTTGTCCTTTTCATCCTCCATACTTTTTAATAAACGAACAAAAAGTTGGTTTATTTAGTTCCTTTCTTCCTATTGAAATATTTTTATTTGCGTTCAAGCAACATTGTCAAGACAATAGGAAAATCTCGCTTGTCATATTGTCTGATATCTGCTCGTTTCTCAAAGTTGATGTCTTCATTCTCTGAACGTTTTCTTGTCTAATATTTCCATTTGTGCATATTGTTTTTGCTCTTGTCAAAAGTCGATCATCATCTTTACAATAATAGTAGTTACCCTTTTAACTGCTTTTGTGATCAATCGTCTTGTATTATTACAGATGCTTTAGTGCGAACAATGATAGCAATATGTTTTACGAAATACATGTAATAAAACACTGAAGGCGCCACGATAACCATTCGAAACTGCAAAGCAACGTACGTGAAAACAAACGAAATAATTTTAAAGTGAACTGATGGAAACTGTCATTTAACCGTATACTTTTGACAATAAAATCAGTAAATAAAAGAATACATACGAAGTGGATATCTAAAATGTTAAACTGTTTTCTAAAAAAAGAATATATCCCCTCTTTCTTTATGGTTGTCCACCTGAAGATATTTATGTAATGGATCTATTTAAATCTTATAACCGTTCTTATAAGCGTTTCACCCCAAGCAAGGCGAGAAGCGACTAGCACGCAAGAGGTTACAGAGAGTTGGAGCTAGAGCAAATAGGAGTGCTAGAGGAAAAGATGAAGAGAAGGATAGGGGATAGATCAGGGAATCTGGAGATGTCCTGATCTATCCCCTAATATCAAAAGCAACAAAAAGGAAGATGCCCAGCTACTACTGGACCCTGTGAACTCAATGACCAACAATACAGTTCACAACAAGCTAGCATTCATGGTGTATTAATTTCTCAAACGTGGATTGAAAACATCTGCATACCATAAGCCAACATTTACCAGATAATTCCTCAACTTTGACTCCCACCGCTCATGTAGTGTAAACAAAGGGATCATCATCTGCCGACATCATTAAGCAAAAGTGATCAGTAGCGATCATGATATCCTGAGATCCTGAGAATGAGTAATGGTCAGTATAAGTCAGTAATAGTAACAACCATCCTGGGTAAATGACCGCAGCCCCCACAGACTGAAGTGCACAAGATGATAACAACACTCGGAAAATAGCCTCAGTCTACTTACCTTAGGTGAATGGCTTATCTTAAAAGATACAAAAAAAATCTGTTGTTCTTATAACATCAGTACAACCTTCAGAAGTGGTTTAACACTATGCAGACATCTCTTCCGAGTAAGACCACCCATACTACAGCTGTGAATAGATTCGGAAACCCTGATTAAGATTCAATGAATATTCACGAGACACAATAAAGCTAGTAATATTGTCTATATTGAAGAAGACAAATGCAAAGGTCAACAACAAAAGATGTATAAAACAGACATGATAAAGTAAGAAACGAAATATGTATGGGGAATTGTATAAATAATTTAATTTGAAGATCTAAACACATGATACGAGGGTGAAGCTAAAGCTGGAAACAATAAAACCATATTATATTGATATCCCGCCCAGCCAAACATATGAAGCGAGAAAATCGTACACACTGTTGTGAAGAAAATGCAGACATTTTTTAAAATATTTTTGTAAATATTAATCAAATACTAATTAATTACCTCAAGGATCCTGCAGATTGAATCTGAGAGAAAATCGACAAAATAATGGAAAACACTTCCTTTAGATTTGAAGAAACTGTACGATATGAAACTATAATTAATGACAGCTAATACCCATAATAGATAGTGAACACGAACCTGTCTCAGTATATGAAAAATTCATACACAAATGCACTCTGGTACATACGGCCCAGTGGATAAAGTCGTTGGTTAGATCCAGTGACGGAACCCAAAGTGTTGTGTGTTCAATATAAGGCCACCGCAGTAGTTAACCAAAACTTGGAGAACTGAGTTAGAGGGAAATAAAACTACAGAGGCATGGCACGGGGAACTAGAACAATCTACAACGGTGGACGAAATAGAGGTCTCGTTTCGAAATTCCAATCAGCTGAAGAAGGCCGGAGCGTAAAACCGTCGAAATGCTGTGAATATAAAAATGAGGATAACAGACCGAATAATGTAAATAATGCAAGTAATCACGGTCTCGCAATGTTAGAGAGTGAACACTGACGCTTTTATTAAGAGCTGATATCATGCAAACTATGACGCATTTGCTATTGGCCATATTGCTCGAAACTGAATAAAACTTCTGTCATTCAGTATTCAGCAATGGATGACCCAGAAGCTTCTCTTAGAGAAATGAAGACTATTTTTCCTACAGTTAGATCACAAATATAGAGTAGTAGATCAGATGTAAATTATTTACATTATTCGGACTATTGTCCTCATCTTTGTCGCCATATTTATTACAACGTTTCGGCCTTTCTGTATCTGTCTATATTTCTGAGATGAGGTATTATGTACACTATTTACATTATTCGGACTATTGTCCTCATCTTTGTCGCCATATTTATTACAATATTTCGGCCGTTGTACGCTCCGGCCTCCTTCAGGTGGTTGGAATGTCGAACCACCTGAAGAAGGTCGGAGCGTATAACGACCGAAATATTGTAATAAATATGGCGACAAAGATGAGGACAATAGTCCGAATGATGTAAATAATGTAGATAATACCTCATCTCAGAAATATAGACAGATAGATCAGATGTGTTTATTGGAGTTTTTGGGTACCCTGGTGTACTAGTGATCCAGCCGAAATGAGCTGACTCATTTTATAGTTCACCAATAGAGGATTAACCAATCAGAAGGCTCAAAATATTCAATAGGGCGGGTATAAACGTGGCCATGTTTTTGGCGAATATGTGCAGCCAGCCTTTGATATCGAAGACTGAAGAATTACAGAACAGCTGCTGGTGGTACTGGCGATATTGTCAAATTCAGTAGAGTGTCTACTGTGAGTATTAATCTTTAACGTTGTTTCATTGAACAGATTACGTACTGCTCTGTATTCTATATTTATAGACTATGGGGAACATTGTCAACAGTGTTGACCATAAAAAATGTAAATTATGATTCTTCATATAGAGTTGAACGTACCAAATCAAGAACAGTTTAAGATTAATGGGGAGATATTTTGCAACATTCTCCCCACTGAAAAAATATTCTGCTATTAGAGATAAAAAAAATTAAATGAGAATCCAAATTAATAATCTGAAACGGTTAAAAAGACCATCTATTATTAAGAATATTACTATTTTCAAAATAAGATGATGTCTGGTTTAAAACTACTATTAGCTGAATACAATATGTATTCGAATTCCGCTGGTGTTCCTCAGACAAGAGAAAGTTTAGTAAATATTTTAGGGCTCAAACCCATGATATTTGAGTTTTGAAATTTGTTTCACAGGAGGATAATTGCTGATATAATTTCGATTTTATATAAATTCATTAGCTCTTTACTCCTCACTAAGATATGATCAATAAATAGAAATTACAACCACAAATTAATATTACAGAATGTTTCCCTTATTTTAAAACTCTATGAAGAACGGTGAAATCCGAAAAAGGATGACCAGTGAACGACCAAGTATTGTTCCAAAAGGCACGGAGAAAGAGCGACACACGGGGTATTGTCAGATGAAGGTGTGCCTAAGTATTTAGGTTTAACTGTTGTTTTAGATGCTGCATCCTTCAATATAAAGTAAGATAAAAAAATCAGCTCCCCCTTAACATTAGGCCAATACTACCCTTCATGAACATAGACTATGCTTCAGCATCTAGGAGGCATGCCCAACGGTTTTAGTCAATTGACAAGCAAATCTCTGGTACTGAACGGAATATTTACTGTAGGTCATATTAATTCACCAAGAAAAACATTTATATGCTAACACCTCCAAGCAGCTTTGATCAGAACATCTGAGTGACGTTCAAGAACTTGTTGTGATTATTATTATTTTATTTCCTATGTTTAGTGTATACTTTCCGGGTCCCAACCAGAGACCTAAGGTCAGGAATGGCATCGTGACATTTGTCATTGAGCATTTTGGCGACAAGACATTTAGGATCACATTTATTATAAATAGATTGCATCATGTCACAAACATTCTCCAAGAAGGTTTCATGTTGGCGGGGGGGCGTCCAACTGAGTATTTGGATTCATATAAATGTTGTAAGAACTAATTTCGTGTGGCACGTACCCAATGGGAAGTGCATTCTAACGTGTTCCTGGAACAAACGACCTCCAATACGAAAGATGGAGATTAAAAGAAAAGTAAATAGACTGCAACAAGATCTGTGTATATCACATCTATGAAGACAGACACCAGTTCTCGCTATAGGCTATTGAGAATTCAAGTACAACAAAAGACATACCATTATAGAATGATCATCATAGCTTCATTTAGTTTCCTCTACATGCAAACATTTTAATTCTGCCCAAAATGGGAAAAACATGATTGATCTAACCAGGAGATACTGTGACAGTCTTCAAGGGAATATTGACACTTTTTACCCAGATAGGATGAAGTAAATGATACCATGATGCCAATCATAATCCAACATTTAGTTAACGTCCACGAAGCCTTATCGAATGTAACGTATAATATATTATAACGGTTTAAACCACAGTAACGTTCACTTGGAATGGGATTTTATGCAATGGTAACCTTCGTTGACTATTAGATATTAACATGCAGAGAATCAAAGAAGCATTTGATAATAAACACATCACAAGATCTGTCTATATTTCTGAGATGAGGCATTATGTAAATTATTTACGTTATTCGCACTATTGTCCTCATCTTTGCCGCCATATTTATTACAACGTTTCGGCCGTTGTACGCTCCGGCCTTCTTCAGGTGGTTGGAATGTTGAACTGAACTTCTGTCTATATTTCTGAGATTAGGTATTATGTACATTATTTACATTATTCGGACTATTGTCCTCATCTTTGCCGCCATATTTATTACAACTTTTCGGCTGTTGTACGCTCCGGCCTTCTTCAGGTGGTTGGATTATCCTCAAGGACACATGGCACATTGGATAAAGGCGTTAGTTAGATCCAGTGATAAGACCCAACGAGTGTGAGTTCAATACCCGGTTAAGGCAGTGGAGAACTTTCAGAGGAAATTTAACAGGAGATAACTGATAACTGACATCCATTGTACATGGCACGTGGAACTAGAACGGTCTACCACAGTGAGCGAAATAAACGGGTCAGTTCGACCATGTGAAGAAGGCCGGAGCGTACAACGCCCGATACGTTGTATGGCGGCAAAGATGAGGACAATAGTCCGAATAATGTAAATAGTGTACATAATACCTCACCTCAAAAATATAGACAGATACTGAAAGGCCGAAACGTTGTAATAAATATGGCGACAAAGATGAGGACAATAGTCCGAATAATGTAAATAATGTACATAATAAGATCGATCGCTTTCGATATATTGAAACCATTCGACAAGGTGTGGCATAGCGGATTATTACACAGACTCAACAACTATGAAATTTCTAGGAGAGTCTTCTCAGATATTAAATCTTTTCTGTCGAGTAGGTTTATGAAGGTGGTTTTTATCGACCTGATCCTAGTAGCTGGTCTCTCCTCTGAGCCAACTCTAACAGCACAATGAGGGAAAAGCCGTGCTTGTATCAATCACTACCTCGAAAACAAAGCAGTTCTATTTCGTCATCACACACCACAGACCCTAAATATACTCCAAACCTGATAAGAGAAAGTGTTTTCTTGCCTCGAAATCGTATTGTGTATAAAGCTCAATCCAGACTTCAAATATGTCATCGATATTCATCAGATGATTGCTGGAAGAATGACCTGTTCCTTGTATCGGTCCGGAAAATATCTAACCTATTTTCTTGCGCTATCTTTACAAGGGTAAAATTAGACCTAGTACGTATTAATGCTGCCATATCCTGACTACTTATTCCCACTCCTATCTATCCATCATTGAAACCCTTACCCATCGTTGCTAGCCTCTCATTTCTCTACCGCTGTTACAATGGTAAATGTTAAAAAGAGTTATATTCCTTCGAACAATCACCTCCGACTTTCACCTGTCCGACCTTCCATGTCGCATTCGCTGTGGAAAATCTTCCCTATTCACTCCCTGTCCATTTGGTAAGGAGTAAGTTCCACACAGACAGCTTCTTTCCCAGAACTGTTACTATATTCCTGAGGGAATGCTTCCCTGATAAGGAAAACCTTGGATGTTTCCCATCGAGAGTCAACAGATATCTATAAGAAATCTCCTCGTAATATGCATATTTGACTTCTTCCTTCCTCCACCTGCAGAAATTTTATTCAGTAACCCTCTACCTTGGGAAACCTTTGTGTTTTGTATTGGGTGAACTCTTGGAAACAAACTGTTTTCACTTATACCATATGGACATTGATTAATTCAGTTGCTAAAACTTATCATATTTAAAGCCATGAAATATTTTTAGTTTCTAAGATTTTAAGAACTTAATAATGGTTTAGTGATAGAAATCTTAATAATTATACCATAGTCTGTGAAAAAGATGGATTCATGCCTTTCCCAAGGGTATTTACGCGTAAGTGAATATAACGAAACCAGTAGGAATTGGAACGCAACTCTTCGATTAACAATTCTGTGCCATTTTCTATTACACTATCCCCGCATCTAAGCTGACAGTACCTGCAGTTGTCAAGCGGTCACTGATCGAGATAATGACCAGACTTAACTTCATATGGGCACCGGTGTTTCAACGTGATGTCGCCGTAAAACACAATATATGGACGGATGATTATTTGTTCTATTTATTTTACCATTACGTTAGTTTAAAAATCATGTAATGTTGAAAATGAAACAGAAATTACAGAAGAACTTGAATTTTCTGATATTATTTAAATATAAAGCAACTGCAAGATTACGTTCAAATAATCCGTTAGTTTTGAGGCGACACGCTTGACCTTGTTCATTAAGATCTTTCACGGGCCCAGCGTGTCAGTTCTCTAAATATTACTCTGTAATCTTTGCAAATTTAAAGACTGTATTTTCTTTGATTCTGCATCAATTTCTCTTGGTCAGTAATCTTCTGATGACACTATGAAAAGCTATTCCTGATTCCTGCCACTGACTTTGGCAATAAAAACAGACTGATGTGCGCATTTTGCACTTGGCTGAATCTGAATGGCTTTAATTGGTGAGAAGTCAAAATGAGATTTTCGGGAAATGCCAGGTAAATGTCTCTTTATGTATCTGATATTATCAGAATGAAACATAACATTTCAAATTTGAAAAATACGACATCCATATAGGCATCTTCCCTACTTCCAAACTATTTGAAATTTGTGTGTCAAGGATGTATTTATATGGAACAGGTTTCTCTGTTGTCTATCTTTGCCTATTTGAGGACGTCTTGTTTTACAAGCTTAAAACATCATCTGATAAAAGAACTTGTATCTGCAGAAATTTAGATTCTAACTGGTGTTCTCTGTTCCAAGCTAAGATCCATTTTTATAGTTCCAAAAAAGCTCCAATCTTATATGCTTTTGTATTCAGACTGGAATGCTCACCGTTGTTGACAAAAGTTTGGCATATAATCCACCATTTTGAGCAAAATGTATTATTTTTAATCTTGTAGATTTCCGTGTGGAGTATGAAGCAACAGGCATAACACGTTAGATGTTGCTGTTGTGGTGTCAGTAGCAGATTAGATAGTTTCACGCGTTAGATTTGTTAACCCTACTACTAAAATCTTCGTACTATTATTCAAAGTCAAAGCTAATGTTTTAGTCAAAGCTAATGTCACGTTCTATGACGATATTCGCGACTAGATTCAGTGTTCTACTAATAACTGGTATGACTGTCACATTCGTATTTCACTACTTCTAAAAAGTTCACAATAATTGCCCATTATTATTATTATTATTATTATTATTATTATTATTATTATTATATCCTTGGATTTTTTTGTATACTCATTTCCTTGTGTATCCCATTAGAGACCTAACATGATGCCATTTTCCATAGAACATTTTTGAAAAAAAAACAACCCATAATCACACACATTTTACATAGATAAAGCTTTTCGTAAGGTGTCATCTATGCAATTATTTTGCATTTATTCAAGGCTTAGACTACCAAGAAACTATTCAATGAATCAATCGAACCCTTTTCCAATCAATCCGATGCCTTCAACTACAACTGGAATTATTGATGTCCTCATGTGCATTACATTACAATCTGCAGTAATTATCATGTCAATAAGAAAGCACATTCTGGAAGAAATCATATACATGTACGCATGATTGTGTGTCATACGGGTGTATATGTACAATTCTTTTGGAATCCTGCCCCTACTCCAACATCTCATTGTCTTTTACAGATGGTCAATATCTTCCTTCGTATCGCGCATTTTTTTTACAAGGAATTGCATCAAGTATCTTCAGATCCTTAAATTTCACATTTCACATTTACCTGTTCAATCCATAAATATTAATTTTGTCTGGAGCGACATCTACCACCAAGTGGATTCGAATAGGTATGTAAAAGTAGTGGAAAATGGCGCCCAGCTCATTAGTGCTTGTGGAATGTTTCTGTATAAATAATAGCAGCGCACCGATGACACATTGGTCTCTCATTTACATTGGTGTCCATACAGGGTATACGCACTTGCAGCCCTACGAGAACTGTTAACACCACACGCCAGAGTGAGGGTGATCACGAACGACCACGTCAAGACCTTTGTGGGATTTTAACAAAACATAACGCGTACTTGAGACCACAGACCAGATGTCCCCTTTTTTGACAGTGAAACTAGAAAATACGCCCTTATCGACGCGTTTCTTATTTGAGACTATAATATCAAGGTCAATGAAATTGATAAGTTTCCGAAAGTTGCTAGAATTTTCTAAGTTATCATTAGGGCGTTGGGGTTAATACCAGTGAATTAAATTCTGCATGGAGAAAAATGAAATAAAACCTAGCATTCCCTCACTGCAATCCTGAGACTTGGTTGGAAATGCAAATCTTCTGTGAAAGATATTTACCAACGTACGACTTGATGGTGAAAGCCGATAAGGCAAGGTTTCCGTTTGAAAACGAAAACCGTGTGAGCAAAGAAAATATTCATAAAGTTTATTATTATTAACATCAATTAGTAAACCTTTCTCAATAACGCGATATATTCACTGAGAAAACGTATGTCATCTCCGTCGTTGCATGTCTAAGATATAGTAATTGTGGCACAAGACCGAAAAAAGTGGGGAGACAGTCAAGGTTGGTCATCACTAGCTATCTTATACCTAGCTAATCGGATTTAAGAGTAATTCATTCGTTACAATACATTCCTATGACAAAAAGAATGTATCCGTCACCATTCGCTCATTCATACACCAAAATACCTCAGACACACTACTAATGATAATAATGTTAATAATAATAATAATAATAATAATAATAATAATAATAATAATAATAATAATAACAATAACAATAATAATAATAATAATAGGAAGAAGAAGAAGAAGAAGAAGAAGAAGAAGAAGAAGAAGAAGAAGAAGAAGTTTCAAATGGGCGCAGAAATACAAGTAGAGCACGGTAAACCGGCTGAAGCTGCAAAATACTTAAAAAAAGAAAGCAAAGACAGATGCAACCGATAAGATACAGAAACAATGGCAAGATAAACCGCTTCATGGCCAATACTCTGCCCGTACCAAACAAGCTGACATAGACAAAAACCGTACCCATCAGTGGCTACGTAGTGCAGGGTTGAAAGCTGAAACTGAAGGTTCTATCCTTGCTGCACAGGACCAATGATTGTTAACTAGGAATTACCAAGCACATATACTAAAATATTGTGTTAGCCCAAAATGCAGATTCTGTGATAAATATCCAGAAACCATTGATCGTATTGTATCAGGTTGCACGTTATTGGCACCCAATGAATATAAAAACCGGCATGACAGAGTGGGCCAATATCTGCACTGGAAAATTTGCAACTTCTACGGGAAAGAAACTGAAAGAAACTGGTACGAACACCACCCAGACCCGGTTACGGAGATAGGACCTGTTACAATTCTATGGGACTACACAATACACACTGACAGAACAATCAAAGCCAACCGCCCAGACATTGTTATTAAAGATCACAAACAAAAAAATGATTCCTTATTGATATTGCAGTCCCTGCAGACTGCAATGTATCTTTGAAGATATTCGAAAAACTGTCAAAATACAAGGACCTTGAAATAAAAATCTCAAAAATGTGGCACATGGGAACATCAACAATTCCTGTTGTAGTTGGAGCTCTTGGACTGGTTGGAAAAGATTCCAGTAGGCTGATTGAAGGGATCCCTGGAAGTCCATGCCTCAAAGAGATACAAACAATTGTTCTGACAAGTACAGCCCACACTTTACGAAGGGCTTTATCTATGTACTTATTTTTTTTTTTTTTTTGCAGTGGAAAGTGTCATGATGCCATTTCTAACCTTAGGTACCTGGGCGGGACACGGAAAGAAATGTGTAAACGCCAGATATCAAAGGAAATAATAATAATAATAATACTAATAATAATAATAATAATAATAATAATAATAATAATAATAATCATGATGATCGGTAGCCTCAAAAATGTCAATTTTCTCATCTGATGTTCTTGATGCCTCAAATTTTCAAGTTGATGAATGGATAAGCTGCTAACGAGACCCCCTTCTATAAAATATCCATGGAAGTTCCCATGTTGCATCATTAATGCATTTCATTATTTAAAGAAGTAAGAGAGTACAAATGAAAAGACTAAAACAATGTTTTCCATTTCACTGAATCAGATGTTAAATACATTAGAGATTTATCGCCTCCTCTCCCATCATTTTCTTTCTTTTTTATTATCTAAAACGTTTGCATGCGTCTTTCCTCGAAACCAAAACGGAATGGTTCGTTATTTATCTTAGGAAATGGCAACGTGTAACGAACAGAGGGAAAAGTTGAATAACAATATAATAATCTATAATAATACCCCGGATGCAACTTACACTTAATTTATTCAAAAGAACTTCGTAGCGGAAGTTCAGTTTTGATAACAATAAATATAAGAATATTGAAGGCAAAAAGACAAGATGTAAATCATTCATGAAATCAAAAAGAATTCTGTAAAAACGACTGGAGGCCACTTTAGTGTTAGGGGTAAATTCTGTTCGTCTCCAGCGGCTTTTATCCTTCCTCTTTGAAGCAACCGCGCTTCCGATTGAGTTAATGATATCCCAGATTTTAAGGAAATGAATCTGCATTTGAGAAAGTATTCCCTCTTTAGAGCTCACACTATAAACGTTTCTCCACTACAATGTGATATTTTTTCTCGTCCTCTCCTTTCGAAGTATGGAGGGTAGATACATGCTGAGGAATATGCTGTGTTATATATCGAGAGATAAGTGAATCAGAAAAATGGAATTAATTCCGAAAAAGTAAAAGAAAGGAATGATCAGACATAAAGGGTGTAAATCAATGGGAAGGAAAAGATTGAAGAATAAACAAAGGAATCTGAATGAATACAAAAATGAAATAGAATTAGATAACAAGCAAGAGGAAGAGAGAGAAAAAAAAGGGAGAATTAAGGTCTTGAAGAAGAAATAAAAACAAAGAGAAGGGAAAAGTAGAATTTGATAATGAATGACTTGAATAACGAGAAAGAAAGAAAGAAAGAAACAAAGAATGAAACAAATTGAGCAAGAAAGAAAAAATTGAGAAAGAAAAGACTTGAAGAAAAAGAAAGAAAGAAAGAAAATTTGAGAAACAGGCCTTGAAGAACGAGATAGAATAAAAGTAAGAATGAAAGAAAGAAAAAATTTAGAAAGAAAGAAAAAAGAAAGGACGAAAGAAAAAAATGAGAAATAAAGATTTGAAGAACGAGAAAAAAAAGAAAGGACGAAAGAAAAATTGCGATGGAAATACTTTAGGGATGAGAAAGAATGAAAATTTGAGAAAGAAGGACTTGAAGAACGAGCAAAGAAAGTAAATTTGAGAAAAAGAAGTTGAAAACCGTGAAAGAAAGAAAGAAAGAAAGTAATAAAGAAAGAAAGAAAGAAAGAAAGAAAGTAAGAAAGAAAGAAAGAAAGAAAGTAAGTAAGAAAGAAAGAAAGAAAGAAAGAAAGAAAGAAAAAAAATAATGAAAGGAAAATTGAGAAAGAAATTAAGAAGGAAAGATAGAAAATTTGAGAAAGAAAGACTTGAAGAGAAAGAAAGAAAGATATGCATTTTAATGGCTATTTCGTCCCGCTATTTATAAATGTAATGGGGTGCT
>OZ038490.1:116476046-116493546 GCA_964036315.1 Acanthosepion esculentum | reverse complement strand
ACGTGATCGAAGTGGTCAGTGATGTCCACGATTTGGCTTTCAGTGCTCAACTGAAGCGTTTATATGAAATCGAAACAGCCAGAATTCCAATCACTATCCACCACCCACACTTCAATCTTGCAATAATTCAAGTTGACTTTTACGGAAGCCGCTATGAACAATAACATTCTCTGCTCTGTGCGTGACGGTGAACCGAGTCGACAGATAACCAAATGGGCCTTTGGGGAGATACAGTGAGATTGAGTGAAACGATGTATGTGCTACGGATATTTATAGTGGCGAAAAAAGGTCGTGCAGATAAAAACCGATGATGCAGACGATTGCAATTCTGTAAATGGAAGTTAAGTTGTTTATTTTTAATAACTTATCTATCCTTTTATATTTGGACGGAATTAAAAGTCAGAATTATTGGATATATAAAATATTGTTCGTTTGTTAATCGCTTTTTTTTCTTATGCAAGACACACACACACACACACACACACACACACACACACACACAAACACACACACACACACATACACATATAATAATAACAATAATATTATAAATATAAGTAATTATACTCGTCTGGAAAAACCTTAGGTGTTTTGGCTTGTAAATGAACAAACCAATACCCAAGGTTAAAAAAAAGTAAGAACTAAGAACATGTAATTGAGGCGAAAACAATCGTCCAGAATCCAAGCTCACAGTCCAAAGAAAAAAACCTTCAAGCAAAAGTAACTAAGTAAAGTGCTCAATACACTAAGTAGAGCAAATCTAACTATGAACGTAAAGAGCCAGGTAAACCTACCTAGGTTTCACTTACTTGGATCGTCAGGGTATATATATATATATATATATATATATATATATATATATATATATATATATATCAAAATAAAATAAAATAAAAATATGTATCAATATTGTGATTTTCTTTCATTGTTTAATGATAATGTTATTAAGCTTATCAGACTATATGAAAAAAACTTACATAAAATATATAGACAACACTTATCTATATTATTTAATGAAACATGTATTAATGAAAAAATGCTGCCTAAATACACACAATATATATATATATATATATATATATATATATATATATATATATATATATATATATATATATATATATACGAGTGTCATTCAATAAATAAGGTGAATTTTTCGGTATAACGACTTCTAATACAGTTAGAAGCTTACTTTGTTTTTCAGCGTAGTCTCCCAGCACTTTCACACACTTTTCCCATCTGTTCACAAGCTTCCGTATTCGCTCAGCGTAAAAATATTTGGACTGATGTCTCAGCCAGTCGCTCACAACACTTTTGACTTCATCGTCACTTTTAAACTTCGTGCCTCTCGTGAACGCATTCAAGGGACCAAACAGGTGAATGTCTGAAGGGGCAAGTTCCCAGCCCAGCTCGTTGATGGTCTGCACCTTTTGGGCTGCTTTGCTCTTTGTGCTCTGCAGTAAGCATTTTTGCATTTTTGGCACCCACCGCCAGCTGACCTTGTGTATTGTCCCAGCAGATAAGCTCAAAGTCCTTGCAATGTCATCCCCTGTCACCCTTCTGTCAGACTGAATGAGGTCATTGACTGATTCGATCACCTCAGGAGACCTCACTTCTGTAGGCCTCCCCAGTCTGTCTTCATCCTCAACACTGCTCCATTCTTCTTTAAACAATTTAGCCCACTTGTAGACATTTTTTGGCTGAAACATGTAGCACCATACACAGTTGACATTCTCCTATGAATTTCAACTGGTTTGCACCCTTCAGCAACCAAAAACTTGATAAATGACCACTGTTCAATCCTGGAGCATGCCATCTTTGTTAAGCGCCAAAACTCTGAAAGACCTTATACCGAAAAATTAACCTTATTTATTTAATGACCCTCGTATATATATATATATATATATATATATATATATATATATATATATATATATATATATATATATATCCAGGGTTTATGCTCTGAAGTGAATTTGTTTGTCCGGTACTGTTGAGCACACTATTTTGGCTTAAGGCTTCAGCTCCTCTGTCGTGGAATTAGTTTCACGATATAGAGCGCTTTTTGCCATATTGGCAAGCCTTTCTAGGAAGCAAATATTTATTTGTTGTTGTTTTGCGATTTTAAACCTTGGATGGATGATCTACCCTCCCAGCAACCGTGCAGGTTTGGTTTGCTTATCAAATTGAACTCGCCATGTGGTATATAGGGAATTCATCTTATTACAAGTCATTGGTTACCTGATGATTGTGCAAAAACACATGAAAATAACTCATTTGAATAAATATATATATATATATATATATATATATATATATATATATATATATATATATATATATATAGTAATGATACAATATGGTAATCCCTATGGAATTTCCAGGAGGATATAGATCCAAAGAGAGATCTATGTCAAAAGACAGAGCTAAATTATTATTAATTAAATAATATCGAACACTTAAAATCCGATAGGTAATAATTTTTATTTCATGAGAGCCCTTAAAAGCAGCAGCTCTCAATCTTCAAGACCTCCAACAAATCTCAAAGGAAATGGAAAAAATATACCGGGTTAAAAACAAGTGATATTGTTTTTTAGAAAGTGAGGTAAAGCCAGAGACTGTTGACCTATTTTGACATACTGACCTCAGTATGTCATAAAGGGTGAATCTAAAACAATCCCGTCCGTTTCTCTCAACGGAGCCAAACATTCAATTCTGACATATTTCATTCAAATTATTTCTAAATCATATTAAAAGATAACATTTTTTAAAATTTCGAAATTATCGAAAATTTCTCATAAGATTTTTATATAATTAACCAAGAAATTTAAATTACAATACTTATAAACAAAGAAACATATTTTTATTTAGAGAAAATTAGATTTAATTATAAATATTTAGCAGGATATGAATGTAATTAAACTGACGAAAAGTTAGATCGGGTTTAATTCCCTGTATTTCATTCAACAAATTCTGTAAATAATATTTTTAAAATTTCTATTAAGAACATTTTAAAAGGTTTTTTGAAATTAGCGAGAAAATCTTTAAAAATTAAATGTAAATTGCTATAAGCTTTTTGTATAATCAACGAAGAAATTTAGGTTAAAACGCAAGAGATTTGAATTGAATGATCATTAATTAAATTCATATAAACAGTTTTATATAGGTTAAATTCAATTAAATTCAGAGAAACATATTTATATAGCTTAAAAGCCTAGCGTTCTGAACGTTTATGTCCTAGATGTATTTATTAGGATTTAACAGGATCCGAAGGTAAAGTCAGATCGGAGTTAATCCCTAGTGTAGATGCAGATCTATTAAGATGAGTTCAGTTAAAGACGTATTCACATTAATTTAAAGGGGGCCCGTTTAACCCGATTACCACGTAGCATCCAACTTGGTCAAAAATGCATATATACGAAAGCACACACACGCACACACACACGCACACAAACACACACACACATAAATATGTTTTTTTAATATATAAAGTGCCGTGGAGATGTCTCCTGTCTCGTCACCTATTTGTGTGTGTACATATCTAAATATGTCTGGGTGCTTATGTATTATAATCTGAGTGTGTATATTGTTTTACGCGAGAGGTGAACACCCTATTCATACAATCAGAATTAAAATGTATACATTTTTGTCGGGAAGATCAAGTGAAATTAGCGTCTGTTCTAACGTAATTTCAATGAAAAAATAAAATAAATTGAATAACATATGTATTTTTTGTTTTCTCATCGGTAGTTTTGTAATTTTAAACTTAATAGAGATTAAATTTAGATTTTAAAATTGCTAATTTTTTACCTTTAATTTTAATATCAAATTTTATCATATAATTTAATACTTATTGGTTAGAATAAATTCTATTTTAGTAAAACCCCAACTTTAAAGCTTTTAATAGCTATTATAACCTTACTTCATTATCAAGTTTTTTGAATTCCCGTGTACTTGTATTTTGATTGGTCATTCCTGCTTATGTAAGAGCGTTTCCCCTTACGAAAGATCGTTAATTAATTTTAAACTTGTAAAACCCATTATTCTACATTCAACATCACCACTTGATAAGACACCGGAGGTGCTGAAACAAAATGGCTATTTTTGTAGCGATCTTATAACATATTTATGTTATAATTTTGAAATAAACAATTATATATATATATATATATATATATATATATATATATATATATATATATATATATATATATATATATATATATATATATATATATATATTCACCCATAATACTGAACAACACAATAAAAAAATTTTAGTTAACACCACATATTCACTTATTCCCACATATATCTCCTTACGCAAACACTTTATATATATATATATATATATATATATATATATATATATATATGTATATATATATATATGAAGAAATATAGTCTTAAAGTGTGCTATATTTATGGGATAAAGTGCTCAATATCAGAGATAGAGCGTGTGTAAATATAAAAGTGGACATGGAAGTCAGCACTTAGAGGCGACAGTCTGTTTCATGCTAGATGCAATCGTCAGGCGACTGTTTCCTGCTAGTGCAATCGTCAGGCGATTGCACTAGCAGGAAACAGTCGCCTGACGATTGCATCTAGCATGAAACAGACTGTCGCCTCTGAGTGCTGACTTCCATGTCCACTTTTATATATATATATATATATATATATATATATATATATATATATATATATATATATATATATATATATATATATATATATGTATATAGTTAAAGCACAAATTACATATCACCCTCTCAGTTTACATCCATTTACATCAATACACATATATATGTATACATATATACACATACATCCATGTATTTCTCTCTAAACACAATATTCTCACAAGCCCCTCCATATATATCAAGAAACCCAAAATATGCCTATTATCCAAACACAAACACCCGCATGGTTCATTGTATATGGACATGCTTGTGGAAAAAATGTGTATGTGTGTGAATATGTGTATGTGTGTGTGTTTTTGTGTGTGTGTGTGTGTGTTAGTGCGGGTGGTAAACAAAGCAGATTTTCATGTGCGACAACCTCGAAGTCCTAGTGACAGTCCTCGTCGACGCATTCAACTCTGATGTCATTACATCATTGATAGTGTCTTTTGTCGTTAAGTGAGGACTCTTCGAGACCTCTGTGTGTTTGTGTGTGTGTGTGTGTGTGTGTGTGTGTGTGTGTGTGTGTGTGTGTGTGTGTGTGTGTGTTTATTAGTTATATTCCTCTAGTACCTGGTTTTATCATCTTTAGCCTTCGGACAATAAGGATGGATTCAAGCATTTCTTCCGGAATGTTATGGTAAAGGTTTCAGCCGGTGGTGATCCGTTACAGGCTACACTGTCTATGTGATCTTTTATTAGGACTAAGTATACACATCTATATTAAATTATTATTTCTCATATCATTACACGACCCCCTAGAAGCTGATGGTTAACGCCAAATCCTGTCCCTATCATCCAAAAGTTACAGGAGGGACCGAGACCTCAGACGAAGCAAGTTTTCCCATTCACTAGTTGTTTACATTAAGTGATGCTGAAAGAATTGTCACCTAAATGACTTGTCCTAATCTGACGAGAGAGGTTCTGCTGCTGTAGTTCATCTGCTTCAGGAGTTTTCTTCTATGGCTCAAGTTTAGGAAGTGACGTGATTTGAGCTACTGCTGTGTTTCTTTTTTCGAGAAGCTGTATGCTACATTCTCCACCGACCTATTTCGTCAGCAAGTGAATTTCGGCTCTGGACTGTTTGTCTTTCTTTTTCTGACCATCATCTGGAACCGTTAGGCACAGTTTTGTATGTTAAGACTTGTAGGTCAATAGATTTTAAGTACGAAAGCTCGACCGTTTCTCACAAACGAATATGTTAATATCATTTAAATGACTTTTCTCTGCCAAACTAATGCATGCCATGAAATTGAGAATATTAAATAACTATATCCATTATATTACTGATGAGAAATTTGTATAAAATCATTTGTTCGCGTATACTTAAGTGGCCAGTGAAAATACACACATACACACATACATGCATATACATATATATATATATATATATATATATATATATATATATATATATATATATATATATATATATATACATATATATATGTATATATATATATATGTATATACATGAAAAATATGTATGCGTATATATATATATATATATATATATATATATATATATATTCAATACGGAGAAAACAACTGAAAAGTTGCAAATTAAAAGAAAAAAAAATTCAATGTTTTTTTGTGAAAGTATTTATTTATATTTTTATATATATATATATATATATATTTGATATTTCAGATCGCCCCGATCTTTCGTCAGAAATTAATTAAATAACTGTATTCAGAAGTTTGTTTAAAAAGTTTTTTTTTAACTATATCTAAATTTTTTTTTAACTATTGAAATATTTATACAGATTTTAAATGCCCAAGTCTTTGTTTAACCCTAGTTTCTATGTGTCTAATTTTTAAATTCAGTATTTCTCTTTTTTTCTGCGTGTGTATGTGGAACTAAATTCGGAGTCTATCAATAAACATTTACAGTTGTCTAATGAGTGTCTTGATTGATTAAAGTGTTCAGCTATGGGGGAATTTAAACAACATATAAAATATTATCGTTAGATTTACGTTAGAAATATTCAAACACAGTTGCATTCCACATCACGTGACATCTGCGTCTGGCGACGGACGCTTGTTTTAATTACTGACTTATCTACTTTATTATACATATATATATATATATATATATATATATATATATATATATATATATATATATATATATATATCGTGGTGGAATATACATATATATATATCGTGGTGGAATATATATATATATATATATATATATATATATATATATCGTGGTGGAATTTATATATATATATATATAAAGTTAGTAAGGCGTTTCCCTCCTATCGTAACTGTTCGGGTTTCAATTCTCGGCAGTAGAGGCACACAAATATAGGACGAAACGGCCGTCCAGAGCATTCTGCATTCTGTTGAGTTTTCCTCTAGACTCGATGAGTTACTTTATTATGATTATTTCAAATCCTCCTAATAATTTCTATATGTATGTTCTTGCTTGAACCTGCTTCTAATGTTCTGGACTGAGCGGCTTGGGGGTGTTAGTCGTAGCTCCGGGAGGAACAGTCTTATGAGTAAAGAGAAACGGAATATATGATTGAGCGGCGATATATCGAGTCTGATTCGTTGCCTCTTCTTCACCGAGGCCCGTTGGTACAGTTGGCGTTTGCCTCCTATCGTAAATGTTCGGGTTTCATTTCTCGGTAGTGGATGCTGATTCGTTCCAAATATAGGACGAAACGTTGCTTTCTGCATTTTGCTGAGGGTTTTGCTAGACTCGATGAATTACTTAATTATGATATATATATATATATATATATATATATATATATATATATATATATATATATATATATATATATATATATATCTCGCACATATAGTTCAGTGTTCGATGTAATAAAACAGAACTATTAATGTACTGGATATAGACCTGACGATTGTGCTATTCATGGGACTGCAAGTCGTGCTATTTGTTTATATATATATACATATATATATATATATATATATATATATATATATATATATATATATATATATATATATATAGATAGATAGATAGATAGATAGATAGATAGATACACACACACACACACACACATATATATATATATATATATATGCAAAAGTTTTGTGCTTAAACTTAATATTCAGAATATGAAACTGACTCGCTCCACTTGGTTTACCATAAATAAAACATATCTCAAAGCTATATATATATATATATATATATATATATATATATATATATATATATATATATATATACATATATATATATATATAAAATAAAAACAGACCACTTTAAGGTTCCATATAATTATTATAAGGAACCTTAAAGTGGTCTGTTTTTATTTAAATTATTAGCTCTGATTTACATTGAGCTCTCTGGATTTTATCCTCCTTGGGTCTACACATACGGATTACCTAATTTTTTGTATATATATATATATATATATGTGTGTGTGTGTGTGTGTATGTGATGGAAGATCCCGTTGATTTCGAGGCTTGACGATCCGCCAACCTCATTCAGTTTTATTTTTGTGTCGTATGTGACACTTCTGTCCCGCTAGTGAATTGCATACAAGTCTACATATCGTGCAACACCGAGGATCTCAGGGCATAGTAACAAGAATATTTGATAATGATTTTCACCGTTGTCTTTCCTCTCTTAGCCAGTCAATGAGAATCATTTTAAAACTTCCGATACTCGAGCACAAATATGTACAGTTACTTGTATCCAGGTGAACTCGCTCAAAGTTGGTATGAGGCTCATTGACAGCCGAGAGATTTCTCTTCAGCCTATCTTTATATCTGACCCACTACTTTCAACATTCTCATGTCCACCCCTCATGGGGGCTATACATGAAGACCATACATATATATATATATATATATATATATATATATATATATATATATATATATATATATAAATCAAACATCTCTCTCGAAGTACTTCTGGCACCTAAAAGAATCCAATAAAACACCTACAGTAAAATGGAAGTTAATAAGAAAAGCTAGAATATGGAGGTCATTAAATGACCCATGTCCTTTATGCATACATGAGAAACTATATATTACTAAGTTTATAAAAAATAAATATTTACTGAATCAGAGAAATGAAATAGCTATTTTGTGCCGTCATTGTCAAGAATTTTCTTTAAATAATATTTAAAAATTAAATTATATAAAAAAATTTGACCTGATAATATACATACTCATATTTGATGTGAATAAATAATTTTAAATAATTTTTAAATAATTTTAAATACTGTAAGTAATTCTATTACATTTACTTTTTTTATAAAAAAAATATAGCCCATTAAATTTAAAAGTTAAATTTAAAAGTAGAATTTTTTTAAAATTGGTTTTAAAATTGTAATTAAATAAAACGGATTCTAACCTAAACATCTTCTAAAAAGGTAATTAAATAAAACGTACTCTAACCTTAACACCTCTCTCAAAGCAATTCAAACACTTAAAAGAATCCAATAGAACATCTAAAGTCAAATTAAATTAATATGATAAGTTAGAATATATAGGACATTAAATGACCCATGTCCTTTGTACATACATGGGAAAATTTATATTACTAAATTTATAAAAAAATAAAAATTTACTGAATTAGTGAAATAATTTAGCTATCTTTGCCGTCATTGTCATAAAGTTTACTTAAGAAAAAAAAAATATATATATATAATCTGGCTTTCTTCAGTATTAAATATCTTACTTTTCTATGACCAAAACATGATCATATAATATTCATGACTGTCTATGAATATAGCTTTCTACAAATATGGACGTGATATTTATAAGTCTTGGCCACTGTAATGAATGGTGATCATTGAATATTGACAAAAGTTTTTCGCTTCTAAATACATATATTAATATTTTACTGATAATATTTCCATAGAATGTTAGAAAATTTAAATGAGTAACGTCCCCATCGGCTCTTCACGCCAGAAACATAAATCAGACATTTACTGAGGGAAATTATAACAACAAACTGTGTATTTCCAATTTAACTAAGATTAAACGTAAAAGTAATACAGCGGGATAATAAAGAAGAAATAAGTATACAGCTTGTAAAAGTATTACTGTATCAACGGTACACTTAGCTCGCATTAACTTTTATTTGCCCATTGTCCCAATAACATTTTAAGACTTATCTGTATTACTAAAAGAGTGTTCATTTTGATTATTTTACTCTTAGCTATAATAATTTTCACGCCATTCGATAAACAAGGCATTTATTGACAGAAATTACGACGTACAAGTCATATACGTGGATTAAAATAAAAGATCCTATGTAAAAATATAAAAGGAACATTTATTTATGCATCTCTTTTATGCCTTGATGAACTTCATCGAAGGAAAATGTACATCGTATATACACTTGAGTACGGTGGAGTAATGGATAGGGGCTCGGATTGATGAAACAGAGTTCGAATTCCAGTCGAATCCATTACATTCACTTACATGCTAATACCCACCCCGCTATGGGTAAATAGCAGGACAGACCAGGGTCTATATCCTTGGGTAGCAACTTTTGCTGGAAAAATTTTGCATCATCAATCTTGTATCAAACGATACATGATCGCCTAAGTACCTTTTATAATCAGTTTTTTGCACAAAAGTAGGAGGCCATACTATGTAAATGTAATTTTTTGAAAAGTGTAAAATCCATGCATTTTCGGTGACAGTAAATCTACCTGGTAGGCCTATATTCTCACAGTACATTTGGCTAAACCATAACTGTACAGTTTAGCTCATCTCCCCCGCCTCCCGTACACTAGATTCTTTCTGTAGCTTCATGAACAGCAGAGCGTCATGTGTGGAGCTTAAAATCTACTAATATCTTATAGGAATGAAGAATTAACTATGCTTTTTTTTCCTTTCTCCAGTTTATGTTCACCTTTGTTTGCACGTGTATAAAATATATGTAGGATGATGCCCAGTACGGCAATATTTGACTACGGTAGGCCTACTAGTATTGCTAAAAAGCTGCGGCCGCATTATACACGAGCAAGATGAAAAAAATCAGGTTGCTCAGAAAAACAAAATCAAGGAGCTCACTATATATGTAATCGGCTTATACACGAGTATATACGATATGTTGCCTCTTTTCTGAATATTTAAAGGAAGAGTTTTTTTATGGGTAAAGCGACGATAAACTATTAAACTGACTATATGTAAGGCAAGGATGTGTCTTTTCACCGGACTTATTCCAAATATACAGCGAGGCAATTCTGAGAGAAGTGAATATCCTACCGGGATTCATCATTGTCGGCCACAATCTTAAGAACACAAGAAACGCAGATGACACAGTCCTGATAGACACGGAAAAGAAACTACAAAACCTCCTACAATGAAGCATGTTAAACCCTACAGGGATTTGATGACCTAAGGATCCCGAGTTTTCGAGTGAAGTGTAGCAAGATATCTTTTGGAAACTTTATTTCAATTTAATTTAAAAATATTATAATAATAATTGATAATATATTATCCTATATAAAATAAATGAACACAATACTGTAATATTTAACATATTTTCATTTACAAAGGTTTTTTGGGGGGAAAAGTCGATGACCGTAAACTACCTGGTAGGCCTATATTCTCACAGCATATTTGGCTCGCCGTAACGGTAAAGTTAAGCTCCTTTAGACTGACTCATGTAGCCTAGTGTCTTTCTTTCTGTAGCTACATAAACAGCAGAAAGTTATTCACTATGTGTGCAGCTTAAAATCTACAAATACTTTATAGAAATAAAGAATTAACTATGCATTTTTCCTTTCTCCATTTTATGTTCCCCTTCGCACGTGTTTACATCGCTTAGTTATTTCCATTCCCCCTCTCTTTTCTTATTCCTATCTATACAGTATATGTTTCAGCTGTGTCCCTTATTCTGTCTTCCTCTGTTTATTTAAATGTATTTTTATTTATTATATTATTTATCATATAATTCTCAGTTACATATTCTTAAAATATTTTGACAAGATACCGCGCAACATACCGTAAATGATGAATGCACAGGGCGAAATACGAATGTCAATTTTAAATCTAGTAACTTTATTTACGGTATACAGTATTATTATCAATATGAATCACCAACACTGCGGGAAATTATAAAAGCATATCCCACTATCCATATACAAATTATAAACAAAGTTTTACGGTAGATGCTCCTGGATAAAATAGTTTCGATTGTTGTAGAGTCAGACTCAGCGTACTTCCTGTTCTTCCCTACAATTTTGACAATGGACTGTTCTTATTCATTAATATGGCAAGTAGCCACATTAGAGTAGGATGTGAGGAGTAGTTGATTTAGTCAATTTTTTTTATGTTATATGTATGAATATTTAATAAATATCCTCTTTGTTTTCTGTTTTTCTAGCGTTCTTTTCCTCCGTTTTTTTTTTCTCTAACTACGGCCTTCCTAATTATCGGCTAATTTGAACAAAGGCAAATCTACAACAGTGGCGACGAGTATGAGATACACCGGAGACAATAGCTATTTGGCTGAACGATTATAAATATAGAGGAATAAAATGTTTAAGATACAACAAAAAATCTCAAGTTTCTAGCACATGTGAAACAAGAAAAAACAAGAATTCAAATTTGAGATCGAAAAAATCTATTACTTCTACATTTGTATAAGTTATTTGCTGATTTTAAGTTCCATACTTGATAAGGTTTTGCTCTTCTTGAAGCGGCAGACGGGAGGAAACTTAGGCTACGTAGGAGGTATGTCCAGAGTAAAGGAGGTAACATACTTAGGCCTGGAAGAAAAAAATCGTACGCTATTTAAATCTCCGTATCAAATATTTTACGGTAAGTAGTTTTTCTCACCATTTTGGGATAGCTTTGTACAAAAATGAATGAAGACAATTTATATGCAATAAAATATGTCCGTGGTGGTGTCCATTACGGCAATATTTGATTACGGTAAAAATTAAAATTTGTATGGATGCTGAGTTAAATTTGTAAGGAACCTATGGCAAAAAATTATTTTAGGAATTCATTTTCCGTTACTATTAAAACCTTGATACGTTTACAACCGTCGCCAGGTTAATGAAATAATATTGAATCGGTTTTATCAACTGCACTCCGACCGGAAGAAATTCCCAGTAGTTCTGCTAAAAGGAAGATGTATTCTCTTAACAAGGGATAAATAAAAATAATGAATATCGTACTGGACTAAGATAGGGTGACTTGCATCAAACTGGACTTATGTTATTGGAAATTACTCATTGTTAGCTATGTTGTGGATTATTTTTTTACATTTATTTTAGTCTGGTACAAGGCCAAATGAGAGATTACATTATTATGGAATTGAGAACTTGTTAGTAATTCAGTTCTGCTGAATTGAATCTACTCTCTCCGATTTATATTTGTAGCCTCGTGTCAGACGAAGCTTAGTTTTATCAATACTGAATATATAGCGCCAATCTCATAAGAGTGGCAGGCAATAATTACCTAAAATTAGAACTCGAAATGCTTCCATTTGATGGGTTTCGAACACAGATCACAAGTTCCAAAAGAATATTCGCCTCTAAGAAGCCCTTTTTCAAATTTCAAAACAAAGAGAAAAACAGTGTTCTTTGAAAACAATGAGCCTTTAGGAATGTGCTTCCTGGCAGAGACGCAAAGGCAGCAAATTAATACCTAGAATCGTACGGCGGGTGGGAGAAACAACTTAAATATTAATTTCGTGCTTCATTAAAATTCTTTGACGTCAGGCGTAAGCTTACAAGTTGATGAGAGTCGAATTCTGCCCTCATATTTCCAATTCAAAAACGATTACTTACACGGTGAAGATTAAAAAGCGAATTCTTTTTGTGGCGCCCTTGACGGCCTTATAAGTTTGTATGAAATTATGACGCCAGTCTTTGCAAATTTACACAAAACCTCTCATTTCTACAAAAATAGATTTTACAAATGAGATTCAATGCGTTGTCTCTGTGTCTCATCGAAGAGATAATATTTTTAATCATACATCGTCATCAACCCTCTATCTCCCTCTCTCTCTCTCTCTCTCTCTATCAAGAGTCATTATGCATATATATTCACGTGCGTGCGTATTTATATATCTGTGTATATCGGTCAACGAGGCTGCTAAACGCTGGAAGGTAGTCTGTCTAAGTCAGTGTTTCTCGACCTTTTTAAGCAACGGCACATCTAGGCGCAAAGGAAAATACATGGAAATGCTATGAAATAAAAACATAGATTTAAAAAAAACGCTTACAATTATGAACAAAGTTTCAATGTTTCTATTCAACTATTTTAACCGCTTATTTATTCTTATATTTATTTATATATTTCTCGCTTCTTATTTTTGATGTTATTTAGGGTTGAGAAGCCTAATTCACATAAATAAAGTAGATAATTTTAATAAAACTGATAGAAGTCTTGTTAGCTAATGCGGGAGAAAAAGGTTAATACTTAATTTATTCAAATACTAACGCTGTCCAATTACTACTTCCACATACAGCCAGTTATCTGTCAGGATGATACATGCTTAGGCGACCATGTATCTTTCGATACATGACTGACGGGACAGATTTTTCCCGCAGCAGGTTGCCATTTATTTCTGCGGTAGACCAGTTGCCATTTATTTCTGCGGTAGACCAGTTGCCATTCAAGTCTGTAGAACCCGATCTGTCCTGCTATTTACCCATAGCTCGGGAGGAGAAGAAGAGGATTCATACCTTTCCCAAGGATATTTGCACATAAATGAATGTAATGGATTCGAACACGGCTCTCCGATTCCTCAATCCGAGACGCTATCCATTACCCCCACCGTACCTCCTCCGCACATATATTTAAGCATTTCACCCCAACACTAACACGCAAGGGGTTACAGAGAGTGAAAGTAAGAGTAAAGGGGGGTGTTTGAGGAAAGGATATAGAGAAGGACGATGAGCGGCATCACGGCATCAGAAGATGTCGATTGACATTACATTTGAATGTTTGAAGATTATATCTATCAGGGAAGCAAGTAGGAGGAAGGGAGTTCTCGTAATTTGTAGTGGTGTTCTCTGACTATTATTTAAACCTCATCCCACGGGGGGAGGGTGATCTCAATTTTCCCTTCATATGTGGTCAGCTAGGCCTGATTTTTTATTTGTCTTCGTGGTACCGATTTACGATGTTCTTGCAGTATTACCTTAAGGGAGCGGCATATTTCTTCTTTATATTTCTTACCACAGCTGCAAGGGGTGGCGTACACACAAGTCCTTAGTCATGTTCTCCTCTTTGGGGAGTCTTACTCGGAAGAGGTGTCTGCGAAGTGTTCAACCACTTTTGAAGATTGTTCTGATGTTATATGGACAATAGATCTTGTGCATTTTCTCCGAGAATCCCTTCACATAGGGTAAGCAGATTGAAGTTGTTTTCTGAGTTTTGTTACCCTCTGGTACCCTTCTATACTAGTTTGTCGGAGCTGCTGCCATGTACCCAGGGTAGTTGTTACGTTGTAAGCCATTTCATATGTCTCTGGGTCGCCACTCATGAGTTTTGCTCGACGTTGTAAGCAGCGGACGACCCCTTTCTTTACACTCTATGGTTGGTGGGGAGTTGAAGTTGAGGTATTGTCCGGTGTATGTAGCCTGGCGGTATACGAATGTCTTGAACCTATGCTCTGTTCAGGATATTGATAAATTGTTTTATCATTTCACCCGAGCAAGGCGACTAAGCTACTAAGACGTAAGTGGTTACTGAATGTTAGGGAATATGAAAAAATATATTACTGAAGATAGATGACAATGAAAGAACAAGAATATAACTATGGACACTGCATTTACATTTTTGACGATCAAAGTTGAGAAGAAATCAAGTCGCCGGAAGAGTTCCACAAGCAAGAAGTGCGATAGAAGAAACAGTTAGCTTAGAACTTACGGTTAAATCTATCCGTTTCAACAGTAAAATGATGAGACCTACCTGCCAATCTAATACTGCACATATATCCATAAACTCTACGCACCACAGAGGAAATGTCATCACAAAAATCACCATAAAAGTATTTATAGAAAAGGCACAGGGAAGCTACGTTTCGGCAGGGCCGTAACCTCAGATCTTTTATATTCATCGGATAATATATTTTCTGTTTGTACGTTATTTTTATAGATACAAATATTAAAATAAATACGTTTTAAAATATACAGTATTAACAACATTTATCGACCTGAATGTCCGAGAAATTTCAAAGAAAATGTTAATATTCTTTATTATAAACAGAGCATTTATTTAAATATTTGTATCTATCAAAATAACGTATGAGCAAAAATATATTAAAATAATTGTCGGACTTAGTTTATTTCGTAATATATTCACCGGAAAAAGTAAATTTAGTAATCTTTCAGTAATATATATATACATTAATTACACCTTCTGAAAATATAAGAGATTTATAAACTATGTAGGTATTGTGATACTTCTATACATAGTTAATTTATGGGGATTTCTTGGCTTTGCTTATTTCCCACATTGCTGAGATTTTGATGTTTTTCATTCTCTCAGAAATCTCCATCTTGCTCACCCTATGACGTACACCGGTTATTCTTTGTTCGTCGTTACGTCTTCGTTAGAAATTTTAGAATCTTCTTCGTCCGGCTGATTATTTACAAACGTCTTTATTTGGTTCATTATTTAAGGCCAAGTTTTTTTTTGTGTGTGTATGCATGATCATAATAAAGAATACCTACGAAAAGATCTTCGACTTTCTCTTACACATAAACTCAGTGTTTTATTTTATCTACATTATCTATTATACTGTTCTTTTTTTTATTCTTCACAATGGCCACTTGTTACCTCTGAGCACTATAAAATTGACCCTTTCCGAATTCAATATTGTATTCTTTTTATACCGCAACTACGCAACATCTAACGTTATGTGCCAGAAACAATTTGATCCGCTCGTCATTATTAAATAAGTTAAATCATCTTACTAGCCGGGGGATACCAAGACAAATAAAAAAGGCACCTTGCTGGTATTAGGGTAAACGGTTACCAGCAAGTTGTATCAAAGCTACTTTGCTTGTTAACAGATGTCGTAAAGGTTCATATTTTATGCCTAGTGTATCCGTCATCGCTTCTGTAGGAAAGATTACTTATTACTGTGTAGATCGCAGTTTACGATAATTTGCATTTGACATAAATGGCTTACAGTGGTTACCTCCTTCCATAAAATAACGTAGACAATACCGAGTTATAATTGACGGAAGATAAGATATGGTTGAAAGGCAGTGAAGTCAGGACATATGCAGTAACCTAAATTTATATTAGCACTAATGAAATATATTTTATGAGAAGCGCTAGCATATTTATACAATGCTCAAAATAAATAAAACAAAATGATTGTGAGTAAATATCAAAATTATATAAAACATATTAAAGAAATATATTAATATTAAACGATTCGCGTCGATATTTAACGAGAATTTATCAAGATCATTTTATATTTAGTTTATTATTTGTTTATGTTTCTGAGGAAAAAAACAATGTTTCGCAGAATGCCAACTTTGAATCTAAAGGTCACTTCTTCGATTAAAAAACAAACAAACACCTTTTGCTTAATGAATCAGGAAATATTAATTTGACCTATGATTTAAATGCAAACTGAAACGTACGCGAACCTTATCATATTTAATAATACTTACCAGCAGGCCAACATACAGGGACAAACACACGCATGTATTAATCTATGTAAACGCTCTTACACATGAGACGTTCCGAATATGTCTACTATTTACGGCATACAGCTGAAAATATATAACACCGTTACATAATGAAATTTTCCTCTCATGTAAAACACGATTTCCCGCTTAGTCAGCCCAACTGTCCGTCTATTTTTTAAGGTGGTCTTCATTTCGTAGGTTGAC